>CM068952.1:96510920-96512639 GCA_035128595.1 Eptatretus atami
CCTCCAAGGACCTCGCACCTTACAATTCCGGCCAAGCCGGAAAAGGGGCAGTGAAAGTGACTGCATGATGGGATCCTCACGACCAGTGCCATTGTGCGATTATAATTGGAGCTCTCGCGGAATTCCGGACACAGTGCGTTGATTATCGACCACTCGCTCACGCTGACCAGATATCCCACTACGTCCGCCGTGACCACATCTTGCAAAAACTCGTGGCGGGTCTGCTCGTTCACAGCACACTGCATGGACAATCCGACCCGTTGTTCTTAATACGAGCACAAGGGTCGGACATGGAGACAACGCGTGAGACAGGGCCACACACATGGCGGCGCTGCGGAGCACCCAGTGAAACACATTCGAACCTACTCTGAGGGTTTTAGATTCGCGAATAGAAATAAAACATCCTAAAATAGCAAGAAAACAACACATCACTCCTCCAAAATGCTACGACATCCACAGCATATAATATATGTATGCAAAAAATAAATTACACCTACAAACTGCCAATGGAATGGTGTTCTATTTCACAGCTTATCAACTTGTCAAAGTGGTCACAATTCAAACATTTTCATCATGTTGCATCATTGGAAGAACCTCGACAGTACAAGTTAAAATCCTCGGCCTTTCTACAAAGCTGTTTTGACTCGCTTTTGTTTCATTTGTATGTATAGTACAATATCAAATCTATATACATGACACTCACTGTAGCAGCAAAACATGAAGAATGGTCTAAACTTCTTCCTTGTAGTATGTCTACATGTCAAAAAGTAAAAGCCTTCAATAGCACAAACGTTTACCCATCAGTGACCAAAGTAGTTTTTTTCATAAAATGTGTCATACAAAAAGTGGTCACAACTCCACCCCCCTCCCCCACCACCCTCATCCCTCCCCCGGTCACACATTGACTCACATGATTTACAGCATCATACAACCATACACTTATATATCAGTACTAAGCACAGTTTTAGAATGTAATTTTACCTTCACATTAAGGAAATCAACAATATATCTTGTGTTGTGCAACATATTATAGAAATGAAAAATATAACCACACCACAGATCAAAATATAATATACTATTGCTGTATAAATGATAATGTTCATATATATGTGTGTGTGTGTGTGTGTGTGTGTGTGTGTGTGTGTGTGTGTGTGTGTGTGCACAAGCCTATATCCATAGCATCTGATCTAAATTAAGTGCAGAAAGCCTTACCTTGTGTCGAAAAAAAATCCTCTTCGGGTCCATTCAACGCGTTCAGTCTTCACGGTGTTGCCAAGTGTTTGTGCATTACTCTTCATAATTGCCATTCGACAACAAACGCATTTGGGATCGAAGTTGCTCCAATTTTCTGTCGAAATGAATCGCATTGGAACACACAAAAAAAAATGGAAAGAGGAAGAAGAAGGAAAGCTGTAGCTCAGATTTTCTTCCACAGCAATGATTGTCAGCAATCAGGTAGAAGGGCAATAAAAGTCCCATCACGGATATCATGAAGGCATATTCAGACTTTTTAATCGAGAAAAACTTTTTTTCCTCTCCTCGATCGCATATTAAACAGCGGAGCTATAATGAATGACACATCTTCTTTATCCGCATGACATAGGCTGATGAAACCGTTGCGAGCCCACGCCCTGCGGATTCCTGGACCGAGGCTTTCCCCCGGGTTCTCTGCCATCAGCAGCATCCGGGGATTTTTGTCGCACCCATTGCCCCCCCCCC
>CM068952.1:96559666-96569666 GCA_035128595.1 Eptatretus atami
GCCACGGACGGACAAAGTATTAGGCAGGATTTCGGATTTGGACGGATGGGTTCTCCATGCGAGCTTGTGTTAAGCTTCCAACGGCAGAGCACATGTGTTTCTGCGTGGGGAGCCCCTCGGAGTGCGAGGTTTGCTTTTGGGGTTGCGCAGGGGACGTCATGGCTGCCACGTGGCGTTGGAATCGGCAGGAGGAGTATCCCTGCCGGATGATACGTCCAAGAGGACGAGGTACACGTGCAGCTGCATGACGTCACGGGCCAAGGTGCAAGGTGCGCGAGCTGTGAGTTGCCGCGCTGGTGCTGCGCGTAATTTGAAAAAAATAAAATTAAAATATAACAAAAGCAAAGCCTCGCTTTTCGGGTGAACAGGATTTCGGGTAAAGGGGTGGAAAGACCCCTGCCAGTGCACAGGATGGAACTAGTAGGGGGAAGGTTAGTGTTTAGTTAGACCGCTCCATGGGGCAGGGGAAGTCCTCATGGGGCCGTGGAATGGATTAGTTAGAGGGATTGTAGTTCAGATTTAGGAAGCGGAAATGATTTTTAGAGATTTGCGAGACCATGTGACAGCTTTGGATGTGTAGAGGGGACGTAGCTTAGCTACGTAGTTAAATGGAACGTGCTGTAGTGTAAGGGATGACGTTGGGAGCAGAGTTAGTTAGGATTTAGTGAGCAGGGGATGGCAGAGATCAGCGGTGTGCGTGTTAAAGAGTGAGAAGTGTGAAGGAACATGTGTTGGTGAGTGAGTGAGGCCAGTGGGTCTGTGTGTATGAGCGAATGTGGAATGCATGGTGCGATGAGGATTTGGGAGGAGTGATCCCGGCCCAGGGCCCCGGGTCAGTTGTAAAGTGAGTTAGTGGGTTAGTTAAACTGAACCAAAATGGAGGTCGTTTTGCTGTTGGTGGGAGTGTAGGCTCGAAACCTGTTTGGAGGGGGCAAGAGCCCTGTTGACGGGCTGGAGAGCGTGGCTGCGAACGGTGAGTATCGCTGAAGTGGGATACCCCGGGCACCGGGCTAGTCGGCCGTTGGTAGGCAAGGGCCCATGGGGGGCCGGGTTAGCGTAGTGGGCACGGGTGCGCCCGCTTGGTGCGGGCCCGGAGCGCCATAGCCGCTGTGGGCAGTGTCTGGGCACGCGGTGACCCTCGAAAGGGCCCGGAAAGCCAGCCTGCCACGTGTGCGTTTCAGGGAGTTGCCATGGAGGGCACTCCCCGGTTTTAGGGAACTGGTAGGCTCGGAGGCAGTGTAGTGCCGGGGGTGCCCATCCGTTTGGGGAACGGCAGGGGTCGTGCCTGCAAGGGAGCCACGCGTCCCAGCCAGGAGACCGTTGTGAGGGACGGGAAGAAAAATTGGGCGAGGTCCCGAAATTGTGAGGACACCAACATGCGACGGGAATCTGGGTTGTTAGAACCAATAGTTTAAGCGAGAGGCGCTTGTTGAAAGCCCGGGGTAGTTTAAAGGTTAATTTGGTTAGGGTAGATAGGAAGTGATAGGCACTCCGCACCATCCATCCCTTCGCTCTCGTTGCTGGGCTGCTGGAAGCCACTTTTTTTTTCTGAGTGCGTTCGTTTTTTTTAGATACAGCGGTTTTTTAAGATCGCTGAAGGTCTGGGGAGGCCCATCCTGCAGGCTTCATTGGGCCTCGACACAGGACGCTAGCGTCTCCTCATTCCCCTCCGGGAAGGAACGTAGGTGGGTTGGAGTTTAGGCTAGGAATGATAGGTTAGCCGACAAGGACGATAAAGGGGGTTTAGGGACGATTTATAGTGGGCGAAATAAAAAGTATAAAAGAAAAAAAATTAATTGGGGCTTAAATTGGGTTTTTACAAATTAAGGTACGTCGTCATGGACATGAACAGGCAAAGCGATAGTGGGAGGAGACAGCTAGGTAGGTCCGAGCCCGCCTTCTGTTGTAGGCCAGACCCACCGCACTCCCACCAACCTCCACTCGCAAGCGGGAGGCGGCCAACTCACTCGGCTGGCCTGTTGCTGCAAGGCCTGTGCGGTCGGATCGTCCGACGGCTGTTTTGCTTTCGAGGCCTGTTGGGCCAGCCAGTTCATCTGGCTGGCTGTGTTTGCTGCATGGCCTTGTATCCATGCCTGGCCTGTTCACCTTTGCCATGCCATGCCCACTTGCCCATGTCATTTTGCCCCGTTCAGTTTTGCTTGGCCCCCCTTGTTCATTGCCATTAGTGCGCCAATGATTCAACAAGCAACAGTTGCAAGCTGCAGGAACTGTCCTGGTTGGAGCTTACAACACGGCCTGCAGTGGCGGCCCGTGCGCCTGTTCACCATTACTCTTTGGCCGTTTTACCTGCAGATCATTGATCCTGGGCCATGTGTAGTGTAAATTGTAGTAAGTTGATAAGTGGTACTGTAAATATGAGTGCGCCCCCGGCATGTCTGTCTAGCGCCGGCAAATTTATTTAAGTGTTCCGTGTGAGTGGGTTTGTTTAGTTAGTTACTCAGCCCTCAGGTATTTATTCTGGGGACACGAATACCATGGAATGTCGCACTCAGGATCCGTAGGTAAAACGTACTAGGGAACTTACCATGATGGCCACAACGAAATTTGACGGACTCGGACGAGTCTGTAAAAAGGGAGGGGGTAGTGTTACGGCTGTGGAAATTCGCAACCACCATTCTGGTCCCGTAGGTGAGATATCTTTTAAGTACAATGTATAGTTAGCCCAAACCCGTTGTTTAGAGGGAATTAATGTGATTTCATTCGGCTGCGATCCTTTGAGTCAGTTCGTTTTTTTCTGTTCTTCATTCTATTTTTTCGAACAACCACGCCTCCAACCCTCAGCCATTACAAACAATTGCCGACCACCCCCACTACAACAACGCCAACCACGCCACCACATAACAACAACGCAACCACGCACACCACTACAACAACCACCGCGTTCCACTCGGCCACACGTTGCCAGAGGCCTGCGCCTTCGAGGGAAAGCAGGGGCCCCCTTCCCCCCCTCCCCCGAACGAATGGCGCCTTCACGGCGGATTACACCCTGCGAGGGAAGGAAGAAGAATGCCACGGCGGTGCGAGCGTCACGATTGGACGAGGACACGCCCCCCATTCTGGAAGTTCCAGCATGTTTCTGGGAAGGAGGGTGGAGCGAAAACGGGGGCGGAGTGGAGGGCGGGGACCCCACATAAAAGGACGGCGAAGGCGACGGAGTGCAGAGGAGGCGCGTGTCTTTTTTCGACCACGGGTCAAGTGGAGTTCCCTGGTTTTTTCCTCGCGTCGTGTGGAGCTGAGAGGAGTCGTCGGTCGCAAGGAACGGCGAAGCACCGGAGCCTCGAGTTACGGTCGCAAGGACTCGACACACCAGGAAGTCGCGACTTCCATTTCTTTGTGTGGTTCTGTGTGAACGTGTGTGGTGTGCACCGGGGTCCGAGAAGTAAACCTGTATAAGTGTTGCGAGTGTTCGCGTTAGTCGGTTGTAGCTCTGCATATGTTGTCCTTGCCTTTATATGTGCATTCTTGCTGTAAATACATTGCTGTAATTATGTGTGGCCTATCTGTGTGCGTGTAATAAAATGCTTGCTGTTGAATTGTTCCCCGTTTCGCTGCCGTCCTTTCCTCTGTTGGGTTCCATCTTGCTTCACGTAAAGGTTCGAGTGGCGCGAAGACGCCGATAATTAATTGAACGTTCAGGTCGACGATAACTCCGCTCGGTTATCCCGTAGCACGGAACGAGCCGCTTAAGCGTTCGTGTCCGAAGTCGACCTGTGCGTGGACACCCCTCGTTTAGGTTACTCCGTGCGAGTACTTAGGTATATCGACTTTCGGCGATTTCACCCTACTCGCACGGGTGGAATGCGGGACTGGGTTGTGGTGAGGGTTAAACCCCCACCCGTGACGGCTCCCGGCGTTAGTCCGAGCAGGGTCACGACTGAATTGTCGCCGGGTGGGCGAGGCGGTCGGATTCGAGTCACGTGCGGCCGATCGCACGCCGAGCGGGGCGCGAATTTCGCAACAATATATATATATATATATATATATATATATATATATATGTGGCATATTGTTATGTTTATATATATATGTAGAAATAAATATTATATTATAAATATTTATATATACATATATATCACATAACATACATATTTATTTATACATTATATGTTAACATATCCATATATGTTTACAATATCCATAATTTATATTATGTATGTAATGTATATTATGTGTATATATATATATATATTTGTATGTGTTTATATATATATATATAATATATATATTATATATATATATGTGTGGTTGTATGCTATATGTGTTGATATATTATATACTAAAATATATATGTAAATTAGTTATATGTAGAGTTATATTTATGTATATACACTGATGACCAAAACATTATGACACTGACCGTTGTTATGAATAACATTGATATCTTGTTACATTGGCACCTGTCAAGGGGTGGATTTTTGAGGCAGAAGTGAACAGTCAGTTCAGTTCTTGAAGTTGATGTGTTGGATGCAGGAGAAATGGGCAGGAGTAAAGACCTGAGCGACTTTGACCACGGCAAAATTGTTATGGCCAGATGACTGGGTCAGAGCATCTCTGAAACGGCAAGGCTTGTGGGGTCTCCTGGTCAGCATTGGTGAGTACCTCCTGACAGTGGTCCGAGGAGGGACAAACCACAAACTGGCGACAGGGTGTTGGGCACCCAAGGCTCTTCGATGCGCGGGGGCAATGAAGGCTGTACCATCTGGTCCGAACCGACATAAGGTCTACTGTGGCAAAATCACAGAAAATTTTAATGGTGGTCACGGGAGGAATGTGTCACAATCCACAGTGCATCGTACCCTGCTGCGTCTGGGGTCTGCGTAGCCGCAGAATGGCCAGTGTGCCCATGATGACACCTGTCCATTTCGAAAGCACCTACAAATTGGGCACACGAGCGGAACTGGACCTTGGAGCAGTGGAAGAAGGTCGCCTGGTCCGATGAGTCCCGTTTTCTTTCAGATCACGTGGATGGCCATGTATGTGTGCGTCATTTACCTGGGGAAGTGATGTCACCAGGATGCACTGTGGGAAGACGACAAGCCGGTGGAGGGAGTGTAATGCTTTGGGAAATGTTCTGCTGGGAAACCCTGGGTTCGGCCATTCATGTGGACGTCAATTTGACATGTGTCACCTCCCTAAACATCGTTGCAGACTAGGAACACCCCTTCACGGCAATGGTATTCCCTGATAGCCTCTTTCAGCAGGATAATGCACCCTGCCACACTGCACACATTGTTCGGGAATGTTTTGAGGAACATGATGAAATGTTTCAGCGGTGTTTGCCCTGGCCTCCAAATTCTCCAGATCTCAATCCGATTGAGCATCTGTGGGATGTGCTGGACAGCCAAGTCCAATCCACGGCGGGTCCACCTCACAACTTTCAGGACTTGAAGGATCTGCTGCTGATCTTTTGGTGCCAGACACCACAGGACACCTTCAGGGGTCTTGCAGATTCCATGCCTCGCTGGGTCGCAGCTGTTTTGGCAGCACACGAGGACCAACAGCATATTAGGCTGGTGGTCGTAATGTTTTGGCTCATCAGTGTTTATACTTGTATTGCATATATATATATACTATATAATATATATATATGTATATGTATATATATACATATACATATATATATATATTTACATCTATCTATCTATCTATGTATCTATATAAATATATATGTGTGTGGTGTGTGTGTGGGTGTGTGTGTGTGTGTGTGTGAGTGTGTGTGTGTGTGTGTGTGTATATATAAATATACATATATACATATATATATATATGTATTTATATGTGTATATACATATGTGTGTATATATATATATATATATATATATATATATATATATATATATATATATATATTATATATATATAATATATATATATATATTCTGTGTGTGTGTGTTTGTGTATATATGTGTGTATATATATATATATATATATATATATATATATATACATATATATATATATATACATATATATATATATACGCCTGGTGTTGGCTTAGTGTTTAGGGTGGCGACTTGGGATCCTAGGGTCCTGAGTTCAAGCCCGTTGGCTGCTGAATTAACACCAGGGGGTTCACTCAGCCTGTCATCCTTCCGAGGTCAGCGAAATAAGTACCAGTGTACTGGTCCCTGTGTGTGCCCCGGTTAGAATAGGTATAACCATATCCTGTGTGTCGTAAGAGGTGACCAGGGTTGGCGTCAGGAAGGGCATCCGGCCATAAAAAACATTGCCTCAAGAAAAAGCCAACCCCTGCATAGCAGGGAAAATGGCTGTGAAAACGGTCATTATACATATACATATATATATATATATTTATTAATATACATATACACACACATATATATATATATATATTATATATATACTATACATACACATACATATACTTAATATACTCATACATACATAATATGTATATATATATATATATCTATATATATAATATATATTATATACATATATAATATGGATCTAATATATATACACATATATACATATATATACTATAACTATATATACATACATATATATGTATATATATATATATATGTAGTATTCTTCTGTCTCATATACTTCCTTTTCACTTTATCTTTCCACATCTCTGTTGCTCTTTTATCCTCCGCTATTTCTCTCTTTTCTCTTTTGATCTCATGTTCAGACAATGGCTCGATTTGGATAACCCATAACTTTTCATTAATCATGCCAGAAACTAAGTTGTAGAACAAAGGCAAAACAAGAATTATCATGAGCCAACCTGCCATGTTTCGGTAAGACAAACACGCGTTTGTGACTACCTGCAGCTTCCTCGTTTGAGCAGGTGAATTGAGCACTGCTGTGACGTTCATCACGTCACAGAGCCATTGTCTGCACAATCGTGGACTAAGTGCGAGTGGGTGAACGTGACATTCCCGCACGGTGCAGTCACAACGTGACATCGTCGATACGGGACTGAAAAGCAACAACGCCTTTCCTGAGTGAAGGCAATGGTAAAGTCGAGGCATCACACAGGCGCCAGATTCCCATTGGCCTGGGAGGGTCACATGGCAAAAACACAGTTGAAGAAGTCCGTGGATAGAGGCGGAGGATGGGGTTTTTATTGTAAATCTGGCCTCGGCTTCGGTCATATATCAACCGGGCCTCGTAAAACCGACAGTGACTCGTCTCCATCAACAAATCATCGGCCGCATTATGAGTTCGTCGTATTATGTGAACACACTTTTCCCTAAATATACGGCGTCCTCGGCGGTTTTTACGCCCGGCGCGAGCCTCCTCGAGCGGCGACCCTCGTGCGAGTTCGCCGGAGGAGAATCGTTCGCGCAACACTCTGCGCCCGCAGTGCCTGCCTTATACGGGCTCGCTAATGGCTTGTACCAGCAAGGCAGCTCGGTGTACGGTGCCGGTTTCGGTCTGGCTGCACCAGGAGCTCCGATCAACTTGCCTTGCACGCCTTTCGAGCAGGGATATTCCCAGGGCCTTTACAAGGAGGCGGCGGGGAGTCGAACAGCCCTGAACAAAGACAACGAGCGAGCGAGCTCTGGAGCACATGAGGCAAGCCTGCGCATATATCCCTGGATGAAGAGTTCAGGTACTGATCACTCTAAGCCTCCATATATGTTTTTCTTGACTCTACATTGACTGAATGTTGCAAGTCATTTTTATACATGTAAGACTGAGGAGAGCTGTAATTGTGCAATACACCAACATATTGTTATGGTTGTAGAGAATTGCGTATTCTCTACAACTATGTATGTGTGCGTATCTTATAGTTCTATCTATATGTATATATATATATATATGTCTATATATATGTGTATATATATATGTATGTATATACTGTATATATATGTATATATATATATATATATATATATATATATATATATATATATATATACATATATGCTAACATAAAACCTTGGCACATCTTGGACTGTTATATCTCATTCGTTGAACATTTTGAATGCCCTCATATGTATCTTTCAGGATGGCTTTCTATATACATTCCCTTTCGGCAATCTTCAAGATATCGCACTTAACTGTCAAGCAAGTTCAACGATATTCTAATTCCTTAATATATGCATTTTTCACACAAAAATGGTGAGTTCTATCAGAATTTGTTTATATTCATATATATTTATATATATACATATAATATTTGCTATCTATATATATAATAGTTGCAATTATATGTGGCTTCTCAAATGTTACACAAAGCTCAGAAGGAGACAGACATTGATCTGAAGAATTCCTTCAACTCATTTAAAACTCTTACCATAAATTGAGACAAACAAAGCATGCAATCAGAAAGATGTGGAGATTGTTGGCAACTGCGAAAAACACCATCAGTGGTGTGTGAGAAAGTAAGGCTCATGTGGTGAGGTTTAAAGCCTATATATCGGTAATGCATGCTATTTCAGTGTTAAGACTAATACTAAAAGTGAAAAGGTGTGTGTTTATGTTTTATCGCCCCTTTGTTGAACAATTCTTATTTGTGATGAGTACACGCTCATGATTTTATGAGTGCCTTTATTGTCACGATTTCCCCACAGTGGCTATTTTGCTTTCCTTGTCACCTTTTCTGTTGGTTACGTTACCTGTATGGATTGCATCGTGGATTGAGTAATTCCCGCATGTGAATGCAAGGACAGTATATACGGATTACTTCTAAGAAACTGTATCCAAACACCCAGTAATAATAGAAAGCCATTCACCATTCAGCAGCGCTATCAGCGCATATATCATGAGGCATATGAAGGCACATTATTATAAATGGATTTATTATTGTTGTTGGTGTTATTGTTCTATCTCTGTGAGCTGGTAGGATATAGTTGAGAGGTATGTGTACTTGCCATTAAGCTGTCTAGCCTGAGTTTGAATCACAAGCCAGCTATAAACTGTCACCGTGGTGTTTCAAATGCGGGGTGAGGCATCAATGGGTGCGCCGTCCCTCGGATGGATGTGAGGATGGAGAATCCATCTGTCAGCACTGGTCGTTGGTGCATCGTAAAGAACCCTCGGTGTGTTTCCTGAAGAATAGGTGAGTTATCGTAGATATCCTGAAGAAATTACAAATTCCTGCCGCCTTCAGTTGAAAGTAGAGCCTGGTAAGCCGGTTAGTGAAAGACTTGGGTGAAAAGGTTACCCAGATGACCTCACAAGAAGGTGAGAATAATTATGGCCATTAAAGATCAATACGTATTATCATCTTTTGTGATGCAATATGATCTTCCTTTTGAGGCTCAGCATTTACGGGACCTCGGCAGTTAAATACAGTACTAGGAAGGGTGGCGACAAAGAAAGGTGGTCACTTACCTGTGCAGCAGTTTGACATGTGCAGCATTTTGACATGTGACCAGGGTACTGGGCAAATTCTATTATTCGTGAAAGGTCCAGTGGCATTATTATCAATTATTATTATTGCTATTATTATGATTACCAAAGTAATATCGTAGAAATTTTGATTTTAACCTCTGAGTTAAAGTTAAATTGATCTTATAGTAGCAATTAAATAAACTATATTATCCATTTTGGTTTACCTGTTTGGTATCTCATCTGAAGCTAATGGGTTCCCATGTTAGAATACCATAATAAATTGATTTGTCCATTAACTACTAAATCTCATTGTAATTTCGTTCATGCCATTCATTAACTTTTTGTTATGGTAAAGCATTGATCTCCTATTTCGTTTTTGTGTTGAATTTGTTTTTAGTCACGGGACTTCAAAATCAAAATAAGCATATTCAGGTTTTAAGTGAAGACATTGGAACACATGGTGTGCATATTTCAAATAAATTGTATATTTTATACATTTAAATATTTTTGCAACTTGTATAACTGCAGAGTAAAAAGTGTAATTTTTCTTGTTATCTGTACAAGTGGCAAAAAGACAGTTGAAGAAGTCTGTGGACACTGTGTGTGTGTGTGTGTGTGTATGTATATGTATGTATATATATATATATATGTATATGCAATCTTTCTT
>CM068952.1:96574666-96593857 GCA_035128595.1 Eptatretus atami
TTTGTAGAAAATTACACAATGCATGAAGATATGAACTGCCTAAATCATAATTTCAGTTTAAATTTGATTGCTTCGCCCATTAATGTGGCGTCTCGTTTAATAACACTGTTGAACGAAACGTAGCTTATTATATATGCAGAGCGGATACGAGTATATTATGTATGCACGACAGATACTACAGCAGAGATTCTCATCAATAATCCCTCTCGGATTCACTCCTCCACCGTCACCATGTCACAGGCTACGTGCTTATTGCCGAAATAGCCACAAGACAGTGAAATATAACATGTACACAAAGAAAAGAGCTGGAGGATGTGTGTGTGTGCAGCGTGTTCCCTGCATTCACGGGCGCAAGGGGAGATTGCACCAAGCAGCAACATTAGGGCAAAATGGCCGTCATGGGCAGCACGTAGCTGCGAGGAGCACAATAAATTCCTGGACGCTTTTATGAAAATTTACAACTTTGTGATAAAACTTTACGATTCGTTCCGCCACCCCATTGGCCAACAGGAATCATGTGGGCAGCCACTGTGAACATGAACAACTTTTTTATGATTTCCCTTCCGAGAACGCTTTGTAGTCTTCTACCTGGCGGCTTCGGGGCTGTCGCTATGAGGCTGCTGAGCATCCGACACGATGCAGTAATGCGTTCGAAGACAAAGTCTCTTTGCTGCCTCTGAGATGCCGGATGGCTTCTTCAAAACTGTCCGTAAGAACTGTATATTTCACACGATTGAGACATCCGATCCTGGCGCTTAGACTTCAACATCTCCAAGGACACCTTACTAGACCATTCCGGGAATTGTCGTGATGAAGACACCTTGGAATTTCTTGTCGGAGCATGCGATGTTCCTATAATTGGTACAGCGTCAGGAGCAAGTGAATCGACATCGACACGATCGTCATGGAATAGCACAGCCATGGCTCACGGTAAGCTCTTCTTGTGTGGAGGATCTGCATCAGTTTGCTTCCTCATCGCCTGAAAGTGCCGCAGTGAAAACCTGTTGGTAAGATTGCTTTTACAATGAAATAAATGACTTGGATGCACCGTGACATTACTGCATTTGAACTGACGTCACACACACACACACACACACACACACACACACACACACACACACACACACACACACACACACACACACACACACACACACACGTCTGTTGCAGGGACCGCAATGAGTTCTTGTGCATCCTAAACAGCTCTTCCATAGAGCGCAGCCATGTTGTATACGCACTGTGCATTGTCAAAGGAATGAAGCAGCTCAAGAAACCGAAAGGTTCAAAGGTTACCTTTGCTGCCGTTTATCTCACGCTCAAATGCTTTAGCTTTGCTCTGCAAAGCTCACCGTTAGAATGGAAAGGATTGTCGACAGCTATTATTTACGTGACAGAGAGCTGTAAATCTCACAGAAAGGGTTCTGCATTGCAAGATAAATATGGACGGTGCTATGAGGACCCTTTCTCCTGTGTAAATGGTCGAGAATTTTCATTGTTTCTTATGAATCCAGAATGTTACACATGCTATCTGATATGCAACTCGGCCATAATCTGGATATTATCAATAATTTCACCAATTAACCTCCCTATATATTAATATGTATCGTAAAAATGTAGTACAATATGGCTAATTGTATAGGGTATTGTACGTTGGTAAATTGATACATGAGGAGTAATGTATTAAGTGGAGATTAGATAAGAAGTCATTAGAGGAAAGGATCCTTCTGGAGGTAATATGTCGGTCACTGCAGAACAGGGCTGTCATTTCATCTTGAATAGTCAGTTTCCCACATTCATCTTATTAACCATAACATGGACATGACTTGTGGTTTTCCTTTCAGTTCCACATTCAAAATTTCTCCAACAATCTCTCCCACCTTTGCTTATAATCCCAGTTCAAGGCTGCAGTGTGTGGTGTAATTCATTTTTACTCTCGTGTGATGGAGCCTCATCCATGCCTCACCGCAAGGGAGGCTCCTGCTTTTCGTGCAGAATGGGTGGGCCTCGATAATTAGGCATTTTTCTGACGTGTTACGATGCATGGCCAAGGCAATGTGAGCTCTAATCGCCTCATTTGCTGTGCCCTCTGCCTCGTGCTATTTAATATTGTAGGCAAGGCATTTGACTCCAGTGTAACGGACGCTCAATAATGTGGTAACCTTGAAAACCGCAATGCTTGCAGCTGTGTGTACAAGGCCGAGGCCTCCCTTGTTGGTTGGAATCTCCTTTTGCCATTTTCAAAAGGTGGAACAGAGTGCTCCCAGGGTGTAAAGTATCCCAATCCTTTTGCCATGGGAACAGGTTTTGAGGACCAAGGTGTGATGTTTTGCTGATGTTGCATCATTGGTCCACGTGCTGTTTTCAGGATTGTCACCCACAAATCTACACGCCATGTGTGTGTGTGTGTGTGTGTGTGTGTGTGTGCACGCGTGTGTGTGTGTGTGTGCGCGTGTGTGTGACCACTCTTCAAACGAGGTCTTAGACACAAATTTTGAAAAGATAACAATAAAAAACATTAATTATATTGTCTATTTTTTGATATTATCTTGTCAAAATTCGTCCAAAAGCAATATTCTTTTCAAGGGAGTCTATTGATATTGGGGATTGGTAATCGATTGCTCCTATCAGCTGTGGGTGAGATATGTTATGTGTTTACGACATATATGTAATGTAAACACTGGACAATTATATATTTTCTATTTTGATGTACCATACTCTTGAAAGAGCATTTGTGCTGCCAAAGCAGTTTCTTGACAAGTGTGATACTGCGAGGTTTGCCGTTGCCTTCCCAGCACTGTATGTCCATATGCTCTATCATTTTCAATGCTGAGCGTCAAGAGGTAGGAAGCAGCATGTACCTCATTTTAAAATGTCTTTGGTATAATTCGGCTGAGCTTTGGACAACCAACTTACCAGACTCAGAGGAAATGCTCCAAACATTCTGCAGTGATTTGGTATACATACATATATATGTATATATATATATATATATATATATATATATATATATATATATATACTATCAGATAGATTTACACACACACACACAGACATATATATATTAATATATAATATATATATATATATATAATACACATACATATATAACATATATACATATACAAATATATATATTACATAACCATATATATATATACATACATAAATATGTAATATACATATATATATATAATATAGATATAAATCTTCTTCTTCTTCTTTCGGCTGCTCCCATTAGGGGTCGCCACAGCAGATCATCTGTTATGATCCGCATTATGATTTGGCACAGGTTTACGCCGGATGCCCTTCCTGATGCAACCCTGGTTGCCTCTTACGACACAGGGATATGGTACACCTATTCTAACCAGGGCATACACCGGGCACAGTACACTGGTATTCACTTCGCCGACCTCGGAAGGATGACAGGCTGAGTCAACCTCCTGGTGTGTATTAATTCAAGCGGCCACGGGGCTTGAACTCAGGACCTTTTGGATCCCAAGCCGCTACCCTAACCACTACGCCAAACCAGGCTTATATTTATATAGATAAATATATATATATATATTCGATATCAAAAAGTACGTATATATATGTACATACACAGAACATATTATATATCACATCTACAATGTATATTATATATAATGTATATATATATATATATATACATCTACATCTGCATATATATACATCTACATATATATATTCAAATGTATATATATATATATATTATATAATATTATATATATATATTCACACACAGATATATATTATATTATATATATGTAATATATATTGTATATATGTATACACACATATATATATATATATATTTCACACACACACATATATATATATATGTATATATATATATGTATACACACATAAATTATATGTATATATAAATACATATGTATACATATGTATATGTATATAGATGTGTATATATAATATATATATGTTCTGTGGAAGTATATATATATTTAAATATATTTATATATATATATATATACATACATATACACATAAAAACACATACGTACATACTATACAATACATATATATATACATATATATGTATATTGATATATGTATATATATGTACATATATATAGTAACACATATCACATATGTACATATATATATATATATATATATGTATATACAACACACACACACACATATTATATATATTATATATATATATATATATGTATATATATATATGTAAAAACTATACTATATATGGGAGTATATGTGTAAATATAACATATATATATATATATATGTTTCCATACAAACACACACACACACACACACATCTAAATATATTATATATATTATATATATATATACATCGACATGTATACATGCAGATATACAAAAAAAAATAATATATATATTATATCATATATACATGTATAATCACACATGTACATATAATATATAATATATAATATATAATATATATATATATTATATAACATATATACATACATATATGTGAATATGTACATATACATATTATATATTGTGTGCATATACACATATATTATTGTGTATATATATATGTATATACGTTCATACATATATATATATATATATATATATAATATTATATATATATAAATCTACAAATCGTATTCGCACATATGTACAGATATATATATATATATCATATATATATATATATAAATATATATAATTATATATGTATATATATGTATATTATGTGTATCTCCAGACATATATATATATATATATATATATATATATCATATATATATATATATACTGTATAATTACAAGCCAGTAGGCTACATGGGTGGTCGCTACATAATTGCATACTAGTTCATACAGTTTTTGACGGATCGGGCTGAAAATTTGACAAAGAGGAAGATGATAGTGCGCATAAAAGCCTCAAAGCCGATTTTTGATTTTCGAAAAAATTAATTTTTAGGATTTTCAAAATGTCAAAGTTCCGTTGCTAGGCAACCGTGGTGTCCATAACAACGGTGCTCAAAAGCATACAAATAGATCCTGGTATGAACCTACCTGTCAAGTTTCATCAAAATCGGTTTACTCCTCTGGCCTCTAGAGCTGTCAATTACAAACAAATAAACATACAAACATACAAATATACAGACAGACGGAAAAAGGAAAATAAGGGACTCTAGCGAACCACCAATATTATAATATTTATATATACATATACATATATATTATACACATATATCCATAAATACATATATATGTATATATACATATATATGTAATATATACATATATACATATGTGTAAATACACA
This sequence comes from Eptatretus atami, assembly GCA_035128595.1. Taxonomy (NCBI): domain Eukaryota; kingdom Metazoa; phylum Chordata; class Myxini; order Myxiniformes; family Myxinidae; genus Eptatretus; species Eptatretus atami. The sequence continues at coordinate 96,579,975 of CM068952.1, forward strand.
CATATATATATAACATATATATACATATACATATATATATATATATATACATACATTATTAACACATATATTAATACATATATACATACACATGTAGATATATATATATCCATACATATAAATATATAAAAATTTGTATCTCAAATATATATATATATGCAAACGTATCCATATTATGTTTGTATGTATATATTATGTTGTTCTTCTTTCGGCTGCTCCCGTTAGGGGTCGCCACAGCGGATCATCCGTTATGATCCGCATACTGATTTGGCACAGGTTTTACACCGGATGCCCTTCCTGAAGCAACCCTGGTCGCCCTTACGACACAGGGATAAGGATTGGTTTCGCCATGATTCCGGGCTGCCCTACACCCTCTCATAGCGAGGCCCAGCGCAGAGCCCCCGTCCTCAAGCGATCCTCCTACCCAAGCCTCCGAGTAGCCGGATTACAGGCGCACGCCACTACGCCTGGTATAATATATAATATAATATATATATATATATATATGTATATATATATGTATATATATATGTACTGTATATGTATATAAAAAATAAATATGTACATGTGTAGATATTTATATATGTACATAATATTATATATACATATATATATAATATATATAATACTATACAGTAATGGATATATATATATATATAAAATCTATAAATATATATAAATGTGGATATGCATATTTACATATATGTATATATTATATATATCCATATGTATCGATATATATATTTACATATATATATATATTATATATTTGTATTTTAAATATGTATATATATTATTATATATATATGTATTATATTTGTGTATATATATGTATGATATTATATATATATATATATATATATATATATATATATGTATATGATATTGTTATATATTGCATATATATATGTATTTACATATATGTATATGTATTTTTATATATATAATATATATATATTATATATATATGTGAATAAATAATATATATATATTATATATATATATATGTATATTGTATTATATATGTATATATATATATTATATATAAATACATATACTATATGTAATACATATATATAATATAAATTATATATATATACATATAATTATTATAATCATATATAATAATATAATATGTATACATATATATATACATTATATATATATATTATACATATAATATATATAATATATATATACATATAGATATTATATATATATATATATAATATATATATATATACATAATCCATACATACATATATATACATATACAGTATATATATAATTATATATATATATATATATATATAATGTATACACCTATATATACATACATACATACATAGATACACACATACACACACATTGAATAATATATATATATATAATTATATAATATATATATATATAATATATATAGATGCCTTGGTGTTGGCTTAATGGTTGGGGTGGTGGGCTTGGGATCCTTGGACCCTGAGTTCAAATTTCACTTGGCTGTTGAATTAATACCAGGTGGGGTTGACTCTGCCTGTCATCCTTTAGAGGTCGGCAAAATGAGTGCCAGCTTGCTGGTGTCCTTTGTCGGAGTGGGGACCCATGCTGTATTGTGCCGAATAGCCAAGGTGACTGCTTAACCAGCACCAATGCTCTGCACAGAGTATGGTCCCGATGGATAAACATTTATACAGTGTCTTTCTAAAATACTGACACCCTTCAACTTTTATCACATTTTATTGTTACAGCCTGAATTTATCATGGATTAAAAATTTTTTTGGCACTGATCTGCACAAAACATACCATCATGACAAAGTGAAAACAACTTTTCAGAAATTTTTGCAAATTAAATAAAAATGAAAAGCTGAAATATTTTGTGTCAATAAGTATTCAACCCCCTGAGTCAATAGTTTGTAGAAGCGCCTTTGGCAGTGATTACAGCTTTGATTCTTCTTGGGTATGTCTGTGTCAGCTTTGCACATCTGGATTTGGGAATTTTCACCCATTTTTCCATGCAGATTTACTCAAGCTCTGTCAAGGTGGATGAGGAGCATCGGTGAACAGCAATTTTCACGTCTTTCACACAGATTCTCAATGGGATTCAAGTCTGGCCTTTGGTTGGGCCACTCAAGGACTTTCACATTCTTGTTCTGAAGCCATTCCATTGTTGCGTTGGCTGTCTGCCTGGGGTCATTGTCCTGGAGGAACAAATTCCTCTTTTGTAGTCCAAGGTCTTTTGCACTCTGAAGCAGGTTCTCCTCAAGGATTTACTGGTATTTGGCTCCATTCACTGTTCCCTCTAACCTTACAGTTCTCCCAGTCCTTGCTGCTGAAAAGCGATCCCCATGGCATGATGCTGCCGCCACCATGCCTCACCTTAGGGATGGTGTTAGATGAGTGATGAGTTGTGCTCAGTTTCCGACAGAATTAACGGTTTGCATTCAGGCCAAAGTGTTAAATTTCGTCTCATCAGACCACAGTATCTTTTGCCTCATGCTCTCAGAGTCTTTCATGTGCCTTTTTCCAAACTCCAGGCATGTTGTTATGTGACTTTTTCTCAGGAGTGGCTTCTGTTTGGCCACTCTCCCATAAAGCTGATATTTGTGAATTGATGCAGAGACTGTTGGCCTTCCAGCAGGTTCTCCATTCTCAGCCAAGGAACTCTGTATTCGGATCAGAGTGGTCAATGGGTTCCTGGTCATTTCCCTGACTAAGGTCCTTCTTGCCCAGTTGCTCAGTTTGGTCGAACGGCCAGCTCTAGGAAGAACCTTGGTAGTTCCATATTCTTTCCATTTCCTAAAAATGGAGCTCACTGTGCTTTTGGGAACTTCAACACTGTGCTCTTGGGAAATTATTTTATATCCTTCTCCAGATCTATGCCTCTTCACATTTCTATCTCAGAGTTCTACGGACAGTTCCTTGGACTTCACGGTAGAGTTTCTGCTCTGACATGCACTGTTAACTATGGGACCTTATATAGAAAGGTGTGTTTGTTTCTAGATCATGTCCATTCAATTGAATTGACCACAGGTGGACTCCAATCAAGTTGTGGAGAGATCTCAAGGATGATCACAGGAAATTGGATGCACCTGAGCTTGATTTGAAGTGTCATAGCAAAGGGGTTTAATACTTATTGACACAAAACGTATCAGCTTTTTACTTTTGTTAATTTGTAAAAATTTCGAAAAACATATTTTCATTTTGTCATGATGGGATATTTTGTGTAGATCGGTGACAATTTTTTATTAATTCAATCCATTTTATATTCAGGCTGTAACAACAAAATGTGACAAATGTTGAGGGGTGTGAATACTTTCTGAAGGCACTGTACATACTGTATGTATGTGGGTGTATATTGCTGGCAATAACATATAACTTTTACAGAACACATTGTCTGATAGAATTGTGTACAGGTATCATACTTCTGTGTTGTCTTGTCTGAATTTGATTCCCAACCCATAAAGGGTCAGATTGGTGTTTAATGGGCAGAGTATTGCTTCACAAAGTGTGCCAGGTTCCTTGGATGGACGTTAAACTGGGTGTCTTGTCTGATAGCATTATCTGGTAGATGTTGAACATTGAACAATATAAAATTGACTCAATCTCACAGTGTCTTTCATGAAGATTGGCTGAGTTGTCGCTGCTAGCCTGAACAAACGACAAACTCCTGTGAAAATCAACTCTAGTTGGGTTAATATTAGCCATTAAAGAAGTAGCAGTTATTAATATATCATCATCCATCCAGTTTTCAGTCAACTGCAGGACAAAGGCCTCCTTTAACTCAGATCGGGGGAATTAGCAAACTCACCATACTTGCCAAATGCTGGTGGATGAGAGAGCCAGGGTAGGGATTTTTAAATTATTCAGGGTGCCAGCAATAACATGCCTATGCTTTGCGAAAGAGACCATGTGATTTTGTAACTTCCACCAACAACGAGTACTGGCAGACAGGTCCTTCAGGTTAATGTCCATCGAATGGAAACCAGAGTGAGATTATAAAGTTTGATCGAGATTCTAACTCAGATGAGACAGCGTGCGGGCGAGTGCACATATACATATATGGTGGTTGCGCATTGCATATAAGCAAGGCCATTCACATGAAACATATGAAGTGCCTTGTCAATTTATTTACAGTGCAGAAGCTGATGACATATATGTACCCAAAAATTTAACTTAAAGTGTATGTCATCTAAAACCTTTCCTATTAAATAATGTGTGACATGATATATATATATATATATATATATATACATATATATATACATAATATATTACATATACATATACACATCACATTCTGGCAGGATGGCCCAGAGGTATGCACACTTGTTTCTAAATTGTCTCGTCTGGGTTTTAATCTTGACCCAGTTGTAAACTTTCATCCCGGTGGTTCACAGACGGGGTGATTCATCAATGTGTGTATAGTCCCTTGGATGGAAATTCTAACTGGGCGTCCCATCTGCCAGCATTAGTTGGTGAACGTTAAAGATCCTATGACGTCTTTCATGAAGAGTAGGCGAGCTATCATCACTGTGACCAAATTCAAAATTCGCACCCTAACTACTCCTGGGAAGGAAATGGCAAACCACCGAGAATAACCCTTGCCAATAAACTGCTTCGGCCACACCAAGGCTCTGCCAAACTCAGATACCTTTCTTCAAAAAGAAGTGCTTTGAATGAATTTAAAATACAATTACAAAAAAAGGATTATATAAATGAAAATTAGTGAAAAGGATAATTTATTCACATATACAGTATCATGGTTTTTCTGCACAATGGCTCACATGACATGGAGAAAACGCTGCAGTTTCAAAATAGTGCATATTTTTGTAAAGGTATAAATATTGATCTCATACATTCACAAGAAAAACGAGGTTTATTTACATTACCCAATAATTTAATCTAGAGCCATTTGTAATGGATCGTTTTTCAAAGTTTACTTCTATATTGGCTTCTTCCAATGCCCTCTCCCTTCACGAACTTCAACGCTTTGTGTGATATCACATTTCATTGACATGGCATACATAATACGTTACTTCGTATATCAACCCAAAAGGCACCGCAATGGGGTTCATTAAGCGTATCCATCACAACATGGTTTCCGTTGCTTTTGCTTGCTGTCAGTAACTTGCGGGTATTAGGGACCTCAGCCCAATATAAAATTGACTCAAGTTTGCACTCACATTGCCGAAACAAACTCATGCACGCACTGACAAGTTCCGGTATATTCAAAGTGGTATAGTTTTCATTTCTGTTAAAAAAGTTCCGGTATATTCAAAGTGGTATAGTTTTCATTTCTGTTAAAATATAGATTGATGACAATTTGAATTTTGGTTATATATGGATCCTCTCATATTCCCATATTCCTTGTCTCTGTAATTTAATATCAAACTCTCATCTCAATTCACTGTACGGGTCGAAATGTTTCCTTTGAAAGAGGAATGCGCGACTCAAATAAAGCAAAACAGGCACGTTTCCAGATTCAATAAATCGTCACAGTGCACCAATTCTTTTCTAAAAAGAGCTGAGGTTGCTCAAAAAAAAAAAATTGTCTTTCATGTCGCCGTCGTAAGCGCCCGCGGTGTTCCATAGCTCATTTACGTGCACTTCTGCCCTTGCCACGAACTCTGCAGTCTCTGCTTGAACAAAAGTTTTTATTGCGGCTGAGTTTCCGCCTGAAAACAATTGATCTGGGGTGCGCAGATGTTATACCGCCGCATCCGAATTCCGAGCTCTATCGGCAAACCACATGCTGCACAAACCCCCTCAAAGGTGCAGAAACAGCGATTGTGTTACAAATATATGATAAACATTCGTGAATATATTGTACAACACGGGATCGTTCATTAATGCACGTGCACCCGTGCTGAGCCAACACCTCGAGTCATCTATAGTGTGAGCTCTGCGCACTTGTTGTCCTACGCATTCACCAGCAATTAATCTCTCACTGCAAGTATAACGGTAGCGAGGCCACCGTCAAATAATGTTGACTTTCGATACTAATCTCTGTCGTTCTTGTTTTCAAATATCTCATTTTAAGCCAAAGCGCATCTCGTCATGTACGCAAAACTAATGCCTCACTGTCAAAGTCGGCTTTGCCAGCCAGGGTGAACAATTAATAATCTAGCCTTAAATAAAGAAGAAACATCCGACAATTCTGACAATTATAACTCTCATCTGTATTGTAATGTTGTTGGGGTTTTTTTTTTTCCTTCTTAAACAAATGAGCTTCACGGAAGCGTGACCTTTACTTTCCGTACTCTACTTTTCCTGAAGGGTCTGTGTAAATTTTGTGTATCAATGACGTTCAATAATCTTAAATAGAATTCTTCATAATTCCTCAAAGTGAAAAATTTGTGCTTAATCCGTATACAGGAAGAATTATTGCAACACTAAATAATTATTAGAGCACCATCAAGACATTCACAGCAATAAGAGACACCAGGAAAACATCTATAGCCATCACTATATTAACACCTACTTTCCAACTGCTTTGGTCTCAACCTACTATATGAAGGAATTAAATATGAGTATAACAGCAAAACATTCCTCAGAATTCTGAGACCATAAGATGAAAGAAGGTATGGAGGAGGCTCTCGTATTGACTCGAGTTTGCTTCCTTTACTACCGCGTTCCATGCTGGTGTCTCTCGACACTATTTTTCATCCCTTGCTTCATGCTCATTGGTCGTATGGCCATCACGTGACAGGCTGGATGTTTCCAATTTCTGCTCGCCAGCCCTGTCCATCCGAGTTCGTCTGGGTAAAGAGGATACACGTTGCTTCAGAGGAAATACAGAGAGCCAAAGACAAAGATAGAAACAACGAAACAACGAAAGAAAAAAAAAAACTTATCGTCCTCTCCCAACTTTCCAATCACAGAAATACTCACAAAAGCAAGACGGAGCTTATCTAACCACCATTATGAGCACCTATTTCTTCAACTCAGCACCCTATCCAGAGGGTCTTCAAATATCAAGCCAGGAGTCTTTTACAGAACCATGTGCCTCAACCCTCTATCCTCTCACCTGCGAAGCTTCAAGATACATGGACAACCCTTATGCTGCTGGGGTGTCACTGCAGCCAGGTCGCTCATTCCGCCCATCTACGTATTTTACGAACCACACAGGCTATGGCCTGAGTGGTCCGCGTTCTCCATGCGACCTACACAGCTGCAACGTTTCTTGTTCAAACAAAGAATGCACCGCATTCGGACTCGTGCCAGAGAATTTGAGTTCACATGAGGGGGGAGCTTTGGTGCATTTAGCCCTTGGACCTGTACTTGAGCAGGCCAGAGGTTGTAGATTGACCACATCGGCTCCGGGTGAGGAAACCAAGCAAGCCGTGCCTATATACCCATGGATGAAAAGGAGCAATTCGCACAGTGGTGAGTGTGTGTTTTCCAGCACAGACCAGATTCAGTGTACGTTCTTCTCTTGTAGCATGCTCGACTGTCTAACACCTGATAGAGTTAACCTCAAACACCAGTTACAATCTGTAATGTCTATTAGTTCAAAATAGATTCTATAATTCAACGTTGGTTTGCAAAGTAATCCACTGCATGCATTTTAGTACTCAAATTGGAGTAGTTGGGCAGGTGAGATCTTCCTCTTGGCAGCCCAGCTTGGAGCTCAGGTGTCATCTTGTCTCACTACGGCGATCGATGCCTTTCGAGCGAATCTTGGCTATCCAACAGCTTTCCGATTGTGGTTGCGTACGCTCTGTGCGCTGCAGGACTCATGGCAAGCAGCGACCGGCGGCGGGGCCGTCAGACGTACTCGCGTTTCCAGACCCTGGAGCTTGAGAAGGAGTTCCACTTCAACCGCTACCTGACTCGTCGACGGCGCATCGAGATCGCCCACACCCTTTGCCTGAGTGAACGCCAAATCAAAATCTGGTTCCAGAACCGGCGCATGAAGTGGAAAAAGGAAAATAATCTGGAGGAAAAAAGCAAGGCCGAGATAGAACGCCTGGCGACAACAGATGAGAATAAAGGAGGGACTTGACTGTGTTATACTGAACCATCGTTTGTAAATGGTTGTCTATATTTTTTGTTAATATTATGTGTGTCATCTGCACTCTGTCTGCAATTACACAAATCTTACTGTTGCCATTAAAAACAGTTTTAAATGTTCAAAAGATATGCAGCGTATTCCATCATTCGATTTGTTGTACAAGGCCTGAAGTAACTTTAATTTGTGACACCGTACGATGGAACACTGTAAATATTTTCTGCATGCTATCTGTAATGGTATATGCAATTATCGTGATTATTATATACCTTCCGGATGGTGTAAATGTCAAATATTATTTTGCACAATAAAAATGAAAAAAATCTCGTTATACAACGGCAAGCTTATAATCGTGCCTTTGGCACGTGATTTAACAACTTGTACGATAGTACAATAAAGTCTGCAATATTCAAAATAAGTCTGAGAAATATAATGTATTCAGGTGAGAGAAATACCTTAAACAAATTAAACAAAATGATATTTGAACAATAGGACATTTTGCAAAAACCTATTTTTGGCCCAAAGCACCATAGTTATCAAATTGTAAATATTCGTTGTACAGTATTTACATTTTTATTGTCTGTACACAAATGCGTAATTCAAACAACATATGTTGTTTGTTTAGAGTACTTTAATTTGCAGCGAATGCAACTTCTAAATAAATTACATATGTAACTAGTCGAGCTAGCCTCAATAGTCTTTCTGTATTCCACTCATGGTTTGCATACCCTATCATAGTATAGCCTAGCATAGTATAGTATAGCCTAGCATATAATATAGCTTAGTATTATGTAGGCCAGCGTAGTATCTTTAGCTTAGTACCACACAGCCGAGCACAAGAGACACTAGCATAATATTTGAGTTGCATATAGCTTAGCATAGTAGAGCCCAACAGAGTCTAGCCAAGCCTAGTATAGCCTAACATCATATGGCTTAACATAGTATATAGCTGAGCATAGTGTAGCCTATAGGGTTATCTTTATATAGTGTTAGCTTTCTTAGCTTAGCTCTATATACTTTATATAGTCGAAGAAAAACAAAGGTGATTATTTAAATATTTATTTATCAAAAGACTGGAGCAAAAATTGGTGTGGAAAATAATTAGCTGTGTTGATGTCAATCATTGACATTTAATGTTCAGTTTCAGACTTCCCAAAGATCCCTCACACCAGGAGTATTTTTACAACTGCATTGCAAAATAATGATTAGCTACCAGGGCAATGCCTGTCACTGTTTGCATATTACACTGGATTGTTCCTTTCATACATGTGAGTCCTCAACATCTCAAGTTATGTAAAAAGAAGTGTAAACACACTTTTTAATTATAGTCCAATTTGAATGATTTTGTAGCCGCAGTAACGTATGAATAAATGCGTGGAATTAATATATGGAAGAAATACATGGAATACAGTTATGAAATGCATAAATGGGATGAATATGTGGGATGAATATGTGGAATGGATAGATGGAATAAATACAGGCCCCACAAAGCACCAATTGCTGGAAACACTGTTATTGTTACCTCTGCCAAGGAGGCAGTGTTTAGACATATTTATAAATATTACTCAGTTCTGTAATTAATGTATAACACGATTGAAATGACAGGGTATTAAACTAAGATTGGCATTGCTCTCTATAGCACCAAGTACCGCCCCTGTGTATCCCTAAATCAAAAGGATTATTATTAAAGTAACAGGTTAAGTGTTATATAATATCCTGCACGATTACATTTCTGTACAGATGAGGACAGGGCATTCAGTGTTTCTGGTCATGGCGATTGTCATAATTCTACGTCAAAATAAATGGCTGTCTATACACTACATTTTTATTGAAAGGAAAGCTTATTTAAATGTCTCTATTACGAGTTGCCAAGTGTCTGAGGAATGCTGCCTTTATCAAAACCACATTCTCTCCTTTGTTTGAATGGAGTTTTCAATCTTCTTCCATATCATTACCATTTTATCAGATTTGAGGATTGACATATATATATATATATATATATATATATATATATATATATATATATATATATATATATATCGTTGCCTGGGACGAATGCTGCAATTTTAAATGCTCAAAAATGCACGAGGGAGTGGTTATAGTTTATCGTCGCCTAAGCTCTCCTCGCCTATAAACGTAACCGTTAAACCACGCAGGCTGTTTAACAACCTTCTGTCTCTATAATCCTTGACTCCAGGTTATGACTTTAGAGCGATTTCTTGCACGTGCCGGGTATTGAAACGTGTAAGTGTGCAAATTAAAAGCCAGTTGAAATTAATATGCGTTTAAATCTAGCACCTTTCCTTACCTTACTTCTTTTGTGCTTGGCTCTAATCGCTTGCAGTATTTATTATATTTTATTTAATTGTTTTTTAGCCGGAATGGCCTTAGAGGCCGGTAGATGACGCTGTGCAACAATGCAGCGTAGCCCGAGTCGGCACACTGTTCGCTCGCAACTCATAGAGACGCCCTTTAGACATCGCTGCGTCCGGATTTATGACTGGTCAACAAAGAGCACGTGACCTGAAACTGGCGTCCATATTTGGCAACCCTCATCAAAACTCGAATCCAGCATGGCTTGGAATATTACCATTATTCATATATACGACGATCGAGCGCAGCGCGACGCCGGGCCTGGGACACGCATATTTTGAAACAAATAAATAAATAAATTAAGGAAGAAGGGGAAGCAAAAGGCAACAAATGAAACCGGACTCATTCAAATAATGAGCTCGTACTTCGTGAACTCTTTCGCTCCTCGCTTCAAGAACGCCTATGGAATTCTCTCCCCTGGCTATGGAGAATCCGAATCGACGAATTCGTCATTCAAGGACACGTACACCATGAACCTTTCCAGGTACCCCCTTGAGCTCCCTGGATTCGACCTCAGCCATCGCCGGCCGGAGCAATCAGGAGATACACGGGTACCGACCGCAGACTTTGAGCTATCCGCCAAGGTACCTCGCGAATCATGTCCGACGAATGTGGAGCAGGGCCCTCCCGATCGTGTCTCGAAGGCCGCATCAGTTGGAATGCTAGAAGCTGAAGGGCTTTGTCGGGAATCCGCGCTGCAAAGCTTCACTGACAGAGAAATAGCCTCACCGGACAAGGCAGCAACAGTGGCACAGCGAGGGTCGGATGCTATCGGGGCAGCAATGCTTCAACAGCAACCACAGATATACCCATGGATGAGGAAGCTACATCTCAACAATGCCGGTGAGTATTCTCATGTCAGAAACACACAAATTTGTACATACAATGATATGAAATTGGTTTAGTACGATTCAGAGGAATAATCTCAAATGTCATCTAATTTCCGTCTTTTATACATGCTCCACAGATGGTATAGGACCTGACCACAAACGCTCAAGAACGGCCTACACACGTTACCAGACCTTGGAGCTCGAGAAGGAGTTCCACTTCAACCGCTACCTGACTCGGCGGCGGCGCATCGAGATCGCCCACACCCTGTGCCTTAGTGAACGTCAGATCAAGATCTGGTTCCAGAACCGGCGCATGAAGTGGAAGAAGGATCACAAGTTGAAAAGTCTCAGTATGGCCAGCCAAGTTGGAATGTTCCATGGCTAAAGGAAGGGCGTGTTCCACATGCATCATTCATATGGCATATCGTAATATAATGCGTAATTGTTGTTGTTTGTGTTCGGTTGAATGAGATTGCGCAATAATTCACTCGTCACGAAGGTGAGATGTATGATTATAAAATTGCGCTTTATCCCATTCTACACGCTTATCAACGATATAATTATGAACCATTTCCGTGTCTTGTGTTGTCTCTCCATTTAACAAAAGACCGTACATGTATACAGTGTACAATATAGTTATACGTCTAAATTAAAATTCAAAAAAGGGTGCCAAGACACAGCAGGTGTATTGTTTTGTAAAGATATTATTCTTCTTTTTCTTAGTCATTTCATTTTACAGGTAAAGGATTTGTCGCAGGAATGAAACAATGTTTTCGCTCGGGAAACTTGATGCATCCTTTATTATTACTTTTTCGACTGTCGAAGTACAGAACGACCATTATATAACGTTTGTAAACCTTCTATTATTGTAATGGTTCGTTCGTTTCTGTAACAGGGTCCCATAATATGCATTCGTATTAAATGTACGATTAAAAATGTACAATTTTACCCTGCCTCATGCAAATGCTCTGTTTACGAAACTGTTTTGCATATGGTGTGAAGAACTTCAAAAGGTGTGTGCGTGTGTGCGTGTGTGTGTCTGTGTGCGCATCTATGTGTTATCATTATTATTTTGCATTGAGGTTTCATTGTGTTAACTAGAAATCATCGTTTGTCGCTGAGCAGGGAGGCTGTGATGTGATTTTAATTAAATGAAGGCCAACTTGGTTCTTCCGGCTCAAGCTTTACGATCCCTCTCGCCATACTGTCTCCCGCGTGCATATGAATTGGGCGATTTCCGACAGCGTCGTAAACCTGGAACATGAAAGTGAGCGGGTTTAGGAGAGGGGGGAGAGACAGAGGGGGAGAGATGAGAGAGAGAGAGAGAAGAGAGAGAGAGAGAGAGAGAGAGAGAAAGAGCTCTTATGAATAAACTAACATCATCTTTGGGTTTCTTAAGAAAGTGGCGTCAGTCAGGCTGCTTCGTAACAATATTTTTCAATTAGATTCGTCCATGCTGTTTCTGTATGATTCACGATAATTGTTCATCACATCACTGCGATGGTGTCACAAAGAAACCCACAATTATTGAAGCCACCACATTGGGATGAGCCATGAAGGACCGAAAGGAAAGCCATCAGATTTATTTTTGTGCACATTTTCATCGAAAATATGAAAAACATAAAATGCATATTGGAGAATAACCACCATAATACAATGTTCGAAAAGTTGTAATTATTTGTAATTTTCAGAACAATATACCCTCAAGGGTCGATAAAGTTTAATATACCAGTGTTGTTTAAAAACTCCATCCATTTATAAGCCCACTAAAAATGTTATTTTGATGATAATTAGTGTTATGTTTAAATTATACATAGATCCATAGTAATTGTAGATTATTTCATATTGACAGACCTGATATATATTTATATACATATATACATATATATATAATACAGCCACAAAAACCCTCAAAACATAAATACAAACACGCACAATACTAAACCACACACCGAACTATATACAAACTACAACCAATACTATACATAATTAAACACTACACCTATAACCCATCATACCCACATACACACCAACAACCCCTATAAACACACCTACACACCACCACATAACACTATACACAACACACAAACACACTTCTTCATTTGGTATCCTTTCCTTTTGTTGATCTCATGAACACCCTTCCTTTAGTATCTGCCCTGGGATAGCTTTAAACAATTAGTGTGCTTCTTCAGCATGTTGATAAGACACAAAGAGTTTCTGCTTGTCTTTTGCTGTCAAGGACATTGTTTGCAGGACAGCAAAGTGAAAGAGAAAGAAAGAAAGGGCCTGACGAGAGACAAAAGCGAAGCAGTAAAATAATTATACTTTGTATAGAACGTTTTACTGCCTTTTTCTGACCACAATGGAGCATCTTCAGTGGTCAGAGTAGCTCACGTGACGGTTGTAAAGTTTTTTTTATGACAGGGAACTGTTTGACAGCATTTGGCAACTCCATTCCTTTTGGGCTCCTCGCTCACTCAACTGACCGTACGGCAGGCTGTCGTGCTCTACAACATGCTGGAGAAGATCGCACAGTACATGGCCTCGTCATGTGTTTATTCATTCGTGTTGTACAGTCGGACCCTCAGTATCTCTTCACGTAAGTCTTCCAACCCAATTTGACTCTTCTGTCCAAGCAGCTGCTGCTCTTGCTCAGAATGATGTCGTGACTT
>CM068952.1:96593882-96606382 GCA_035128595.1 Eptatretus atami
TGAGAAAGGAGTTTTTATCAATGGATGAGAGTACAAATACCATATATGTGGTGTGTGTGTGTGTGTGTGTGTACCCTCTTTTTTTTGTTCTTCAAAAATGTTCAAAGAACCAGATTAACTCACGATAGTCCAAAATGTCGAAAAGAAAGGAGGAGGGTAGATCTACTAATGGAATATACAATTAAATGTATTTTCTTTCCAAAGTATATATTGAAAATATATTTCTATTTTCAATATATATATTGGTAAAGCTCACACGATTATGTATATATATATATATATATATATATATATATATATATATATATATATATATCACCCATGAATCATGTTTTCATGTTAAAATAAAACTTCCATAATACGCATTATGCAAACTGATTTCTTTTGTTTTCTTGGATCCACAGTTTAAGACATGAAATAGTCACATCCTGGCTTTTTTATCTTTCTTGTTTATGAAATATTGCATCTAGTTCTGTTGTATTTCTTCATCTTTATGTGTTTATTTCTGTGGAGAGGTCATTGTGGACATGGACAATATAAATGAGCAGCAATATGTTTCAAAATTGTGGGCCTGAATGGCCTCTATAAAGTTAGTGAAGAGAGCCGAACACTATTCATTCAATGGTTTTACGGTCATGTATGTGAATCTCATTGTGGATATTTGAGAAGGAACTATGGAACATGGGAGGTGTCCATGCATAGCCAGCACAGGAGTTAATATGGCCGTGGGTCGGTGCACAATGCCATGTGGGTCAAGAAAGTGTTTCACACTGGTAAACTACTGGCACAGTCATTTCATCCCTATGCTGTTTTGAGAAAAACTTGCGTATGGATCATAAAAGTTTCATGTCAATCCAAATACAATTCTCGACTTCATCTTCTGCTTTGCAGAGTTGACAATGCCTAAGTACAAAACAATTTTTAAAAATATAGATTAATGCACTATTTTAATGGTACAAAGTGTTTTGAGTGTGCAGAAACAACTTTATAAAGGAAATCTGTTGTTATGGTTTGAAAACATGAATCCTCAAACATGCTTGTATTATTGAATTACACAGTTAATCAGTAAAATGTCTTTTGGTGCAGTTAATGGACAAAGCATACAAATAGCCCGTGAATGCTATTATCTTCAGGGTGTCCCTCACTACGTGTGTGCGTGTGTGTGTGTGTTATATTATATATATATATATATATATATATATATATATAATACATATATAATATGTAACACATATATAAATATATATGCATATATATTTTTACATATATATACATATATATACATATATACACATATATATATATATATATACATAGAAAATATATATAAATATATATATATACATATATATACATAGAAAATATATATATAATATATATATATACATATATATACATATAAAATATAGACATATATATATAATATATATATATATATATATATATATATATACATATATACATAGAAAATATAGACATATATATATATATATATATATACATATATATATACATATTACATATATCTGCATATATATATACATATATATATATATACATACATATATATACATGTATATACAACACACACACACACATATAATATATATATAATTAATGTTTTAAAATTAATATATATAAATACATATATATATATATGTACATACACACACACACACACACACACACACACACACACACCACACCACACACACACACAACACACAACCAAACAACATATTGAACTGAGTAGAACCTACAATAGTCCACCGATTTTGAACCAAACAGGAAAGGCAGATTTAGCTTCTTTCCTGTTTTTCAAAATCAGTGGAGTATTATTTACTTCATTTTGTTGGTTGGTTATGTGCTTTAAAAAAATGTTCTGCAAAGCAATGGATAATCCTGACCCACTTATCCTATTATTATCGAATAGGTATATTTTTTGAAGAGAAACAATGAAGTGTTTGTCTTGTCAGAAAAACAAGACGTTTGCAGGCAGATGATGAAGTAATAATTAAACTGTAAAATCATTCAATGAGATAAAGTGTCACATTTTGTTGGTTTGTATCACTTCACCAACATGCCTTGAGCAAGTGAATAGCTTTGTGTACAACAATTTATCTATATATTGTTCTGTATTCTTCATTCGTGTCGGATTATGTTCGTTTAACAGATACCTTTTGTCTGAGTGTGCTTCACATGAAGGAGATAATGATGTTATGCCTTGTTGCTGTCCTGAATAGCTTATACCATCAGCCGATATTTCAATACCTCCTTTGTAATTAAGACAATTGTGGTAACAACAGTAAAACATAATTATGACAATACTTCCATGACACAAACATAATCATAATTTCAAAAAATATACATCCTTACGTAAAATATGGGTCGACTGTTAAGGTAATTAGTCAAGGCTCTTTCCACTTTCTGTGGCCTCGTCATGTGGCAGACATTTTGTTTAACGCACTCTCTCCATTCCATGTTGAGGTGTCACAGACACTTTTATGTCCTTTCTTCAAGGTTTTTGCTCCACACATTGTGGTGCTGCATCAATTAATGTTAGCTATTCAGTCTTTGGGGCAGGGAGCTAACCTGCTCTTTGCCATCTGCTAGATTATGCTATGCTTTGTCATTGTGATGGAGACTGTGTGAGAAAATTCACACATTTGCTTAAGCCTATTGTCTTACAACTGTAATGCTGTTGGTGGAATAATGCAAACATACAATAGGCCTGCATGACATCTTTATAACACATTATGAAACAACAGCACAATGCATACATTTATATGCTGTATATGTTACCCCTCACAAAGTGATGTGCAATCTACCAAATATTTTGTCCAGGCTGTCCTCCATGCTAATTATCTTTTTTTCCATTACAATTGCCTCGTATATGACAAGATGTTTCTACGTAGATATTAATTTTTGCATCAAATTGGCTTCGACCACATTTATTATGTCAGCAGCTGCAGGGTAATTAATTATCCCCAGCCTATTTGGGAAAAATGGGGGGGGGGGGGATATTGTAATCGGCTCCTTCCATCCATCTGTCCGTCTATCCGTCCGTCATGCTATCTCCTCCTAAACGGTTGTGCAGAACTCCATCAAACTTTGTAGATATTATCACCACATGCCACAAATGTGCAAGAGCAGTATTATTTTTGACCCGCCCCTGGGGTGCAATTACGGCCTTTTAAAACATTTTTAATGAAACTTTGCTTATGCAATCAATTTTGAGGGAAGCAAGAAATATGTAACGATTTTTAGGATTTTAATCCTGGTTCATGCCACAGGGATGGGGACAACTTCGGGTCACAGGAGCCAAAATGGGGAAAAAATTAAAGACTGAAGTTGATGGCACACCATCTCAAATCTCGACACTTCTCACCGAAAGCAAAGTTGAAAAATGGCAAAAAAAAAGTTCCACCAGGAATGACCCAAATACAAATTTTGAGTTCAATTTTTTTTCCCGCTTTAACCCCTGTGACACAAGTCCCCATCCCCTGAGGGATGAACTGGGGGTTAAGCAAAAAATTTGTTCCATATTTCATGTGTGTCTCCCAATAATGATTGCATATACAAAGCTTAATTGTAAAATGTGCCCGTAATGGCATTTTTCAGTACTTGACCTTTTGACCCCACCCCAGGAGGCAGGGCAAAACTGACAATACTCTTGCACGTTCTTGCCATGTGATGATCATAACTACCAAGTTTGGTGAATTTCTTCCCAACTATTTAGGAGATAGCGCGATGGACGGACAGACAGACAGACAGACAGAGATGGACGGATGGAACCGATTACAATATCCCCCCATTTGTTTTCAAAAAGCATGGGGATAAGGAGTATTTTCTGAATATTTTTATCCCAGTTAATACGTATAGTGATATTATAAGTACTTACAATGTACTTTCATTCACCACCACTTTTCCACTGTACATTCATTGTGTAGATACATATAACAATGAATCGATAGTAAGTCTATGAGTGGCTGGCATGTGAAAATAATCAGAGCTTATAATAATTCTGAATCCAACTGAATGCTGTTGAAGGTTGAATGTTTAACTATGAAGAAGCCTCCATGTAATGGGTACCACTAATGATAGTGATGGTCATAATAACATATGAATAGATTTCTCAACTTGACGGTTTGCAATGCATGCAAGAGATTTGAGGTAGACGGACCAGCCGGCTTAATGGCCTCTCTAAAGAGGTCTGAGATTTGGTGCACTCATGTAGAGGAAAACCCATTACATAAAAACCATTTATAACCCTCATCCAATTCCTCGCTTTAATACAGTTTATGGTTTAAATCAATGTGAGGAAGAGTAATGTTTGGAGATGTTTTTCAACCAGCTACTGTCACGTTAGTGTCAAATGGGTTATGATCATGTGGAATGACAAAGATGAACACCAACTATAAATGAGAGGAATACATACATACAATATATGTGCATACACACTGGAGTCAGTTAAATACAGCTGTGTTCGTGTGCTTTTCCCTCGGATATTTGTGCCTTCTTCCCGCAGGCAAACCACACCAAGTTCAGGCTGGTCTTTCTGCTTGGGTATCATTAGAAATGCAGCCCATTGTGCGGGTGGTAAAAAAAAAAAAAATACAAGCTCACGGTCGGATTAATACGTTTCTGTTTCCCAGAGTACAATAGAAAAGGGTTAAAAGTTCAGGGTCAAAAGTTTACAAGTTGGCGGAATGGAGCGTGTGGACGAAGCGAGAGGGCAGTTGGTTTATGGCTTTCGCCTGGGGCTGCAAATGAATGCGCACAACAACCCCGCTCGTCCTTTTCTACTCTTTCGTAGGGAAACACGGGCATTTTGTGCTTCGAGAAATGCAGAGAAGTATATGATAACTTAGAGTTAACATAGCTTCCTTGAACGCGAGATTCTCTTAACCAAAGAATTCGGGTCGAGTCGTCATCTGTGATTGTATGTGTACAAAATGACGATGCTTGTGACGTCTCCTCCACTGTCTTGTGAAGAAACGTGACTGAGCTCGCTGTTTAAACGATTAAAGAGTTCTCGGACGATTGTACTTGCGAGATGTAGAAATCGTTCCCGGCATGAAACTTCTGACAATGTCTCGGTTCGGCAGAGATAAAACGATACAAAGAAAAACAGGGCTCCCGTTTTTCGTGTGAAAGACTGTTAAACTCTTGACCTGTCGCAACGTTTCTTTATCTGCTTCTCACCCGTTCATTGTTATGCTGTCCATATGTTTAAATCATTATCTCAATAAATCGAAAACCACTGTGTGCTACGTCATTTTATTATTTGCAGTGTGGCTGGTTCCATGTCGCCTTAAACCACAATGCAACTTCACCGAAATGAATCATTTACCCCAAACCATTTCTGTTTGGATGCGAGTGAAACACAAAGACTGAACAGCAAGCCCATGACGGAATTAAAAAAGATGGAAAATTAATTAAGCAAGATCATTCGGTGAAAAAGTTAAAATTCAAACCGACAGTTTTTTTCATTGTCACCCGTTAATGTTACTAACTAGTGGGCCATTGGTCCATTGGACCAAATTGTCATTGGTCTTTTTTTTTTTATACTTTATTTTTTGCTTTTTTTTTTTTGCTTTTATTTATTTTGAAAAATATTTTTTTTTTTTTACCTTTGTACTTTCAGCTATTTCTATTTCAATTTTTTTTTGTTTTTTTTTATATTTTTTTTTTTTTTATTTTTTTTTGGTTTTTTTTTTTTTTTTTTTTTTTTTTTTTTTTTTTTTTTCTTTTTTTTTATTTTTTTTTTTTTTTTTTTTTTTATTTTTTTTATATATATATATATATATATATATATATATATATATATATATATATATATCACCCATGAATCATGTTTTCATGTTAAAATAAAACTTCCATAATACGCATTATGCAAACTGATTTCTTTTGTTTTCTTGGATCCCACAGTTTAAGACATGAAATAGTCACATCCTGGCTTTTTTATCTTTCTTGTTTATGAAATATTGCATCTAGTTCTGTTGTATTTCTTCATCTTTATGTGTTTATTTCTGTGGAGAGGTCATTGTGGACATGGACAATATAAATGAGCAGCAATATGTTTCAAAATTGTGGGCCTGAATGGCCTCTATAAAGTTAGTGAAGAGAGCCGAACACTATTCATTCAATGGTTTTACGGTCATGTATGTGAATCTCATTGTGGATATTTGAGAAGGAACTATGGAACATGGGAGGTGTCCATGCATAGCCAGCACAGGAGTTAATATGGCCGTGGGTCGGTGCACAATGCCATGTGGGCCAAGAAAGTGTTTCACACTGGTAAACTACTGGCACAGTCATTTCATCCCTATGCTGTTTTGAGAAAAACTTGCGTATGGATCATAAAAGTTTCATGTCAATCCAAATACAATTCTCGACTTCATCTTCTGCTTTGCAGAGTTGACAATGCCTAAGTACAAAACAATTTTTAAAAATATAGATTAATGCACTATTTTAATGGTACAAAGTGTTTTGAGTGTGCAGAAACAACTTTATAAAGGAAATCTGTTGTTATGGTTTGAAAACATGAATCCTCAAACATGCTTGTATTATTGAATTACACAGTTAATCAGTAAAAATGTCTTTTGGTGCAGTTAATGGACAAAGCATACAAATAGCCCGTGAATGCTATTATCTTCAGGGTGTCCCTCACTACGTGTGTGCGTTGTGTGTGTTATATATATATATATATATATACATATGTAAACACATATATAAATATATATGCATATATATTTTTACATATATATACATATATATACATATATACACATATATATATATATATAACATAGAAAATATATATATATATATATATACATATATATACATAGAAAATATATATATAATATATATATATACATATATATACATAAAAATATAGACATATATATATATATATATATATATATATATATATATAATACATATATACATAGAAAATATAGACATATATATATATATATATATATAATTATATATACATATTAATATATCTATATATATATAATATATATATATATACATACATATATATACATGTATATACACACACACACACACACAAACATATATATATAATTAATGTTTTAAAATTAATATATATAAATACATATATATATATATGTACAACACACACACACACACACACACACACACACACACACACACACACACACACACACACACAACCAAACAACATATTGAACTGAGTAGAACCTACAATAGTCCACCGATTTTGAACCAAACAGGAAGAGCAGATTTAGCTTCTTTCCTGTTTTTCAAAATCAGTGGAGTATTATTTACTTCATTTTGTTGGTTGGTTATGTGCTTTTAAAAAAATGTTTTTTCTCAAAGCAATGGATAATCCTGACCCACTTATCCTATTATTATCGAATAGGTATATTTTTTGAAGAGAAACAATGAAGTGTTTGTCTTGTCAGAAAAACAAGACGTTTGCAGGCAGATGATGAAGTAATAATTAAACTGTAAAATCATTCAATGAAGATAAAGTGTCACATTTTGTTGTTTGTATCACTTTACACCAACATGCCTTGAGCAAGTGAATAGCTTTGTGTACACAATCTATATTATGTCTGTATATATTTGCATTCGTGTCGGATTATGTTCGTTTAACAGATACCTTTTGTCTGAATGTGCTTCACATGAAGGAGATAATGATGTTTATGCCTTGTTGCTGTCCTGAATAGCTTATACCATCAGCCGATATTTCAATACCTCCTTTGTAATTAAGACAATTGTGGTAACAACAGTAAAACATAATTATGACAATACTTCCATGACACAAACATAATCATAATTTCAAAAAATATACATCCTTACGTAAAATATGGGTCGACTGTTAAGGTAATTAGTCAAGGCTCTTTCCACTTTCTGTGGCCTCGTCATGTGGCAGACATTTTGTTTAACGCACTCTCTCCATTCCATGTTGAGGTGTCACAGACACTTTTATGTACCTTTCTTCAAGGTTTTTGCTCCACACATTGTGGTGCTGCATCAATTAATGTTAGCTATTCAGTCTTTGGGGCAGGGAGCTAACCTGCTCTTTGCCATCTGCTAGATTATGCTATGCTTTGTCATTGTGATGGAGACTGTGTGAGAAAATTCACACATTTGCTTAAGCCTATTGTCTTACAACTGTAATGCTGTTGGTGGAATAATGCAAACATACAATAGGCCTGCATGACATCTTTATAACACATCATGAAACAACAGCACAATGAATACATTTATATGCTGTATATGTTACCCCTCACAAAGTGATGTGCAATCTACCAAATATTTTGTCCAGGCTGTCCTCCATGCTAATTATCTTTTTTTCCATTACAATTGCCTCGTATATGACAAGATGTTTCTACGTAGATATTAATTTTTGCATCAAATTGGCTTCGACCAACAATTTATTATGTCAGCAGCTGCAGGGTAATTAATTATCCCCACGCTATTTGGGAAAAATGGGGGGGGGGGGGATATTGTAATCGGCTCCTTCCATCCATCTGTCCGTCTATCCGTCGTCATGCTATCTCCTCCTAAACGGTTGTGCAGAACTCCATCAAACTTTGTAGATATTATCACCACATGCCACAAATGTGCAAGAGCAGTATTATTTTTGACCCTGCCCCCTGGGGTGCAATTACGGACATTTTAAAACATTTTTAATGAAACTTTGCTTATGCAATCAATATTGAGGGAAGCAAGAAATATGTAACGATTTTTAGGATTTTAATCCTGGTTCATGCCACAGGGATGGGGACAACTTCAGGTCACAGGAGCCAAAATGGGGAAAAAATTAAAGACTGAAGTTGATGGCACACCATCTCAAATCTCGACACTTCTCACCGAAAGCAAAGTTGAAAAATGGCAAAAAAAAAGTTCCACCAGGAATGACCCAAATACAAATTTTGAGTTCAATTTTTTTTCCGCTTTAACCCCTGTGACACAAGTCCCCATCCCCTGAGGCATGAACTGGGGGTTAAGCAAAAAATTTGTTCCATATTTCATGTGTGTCTCCCAATAATGATTGCATATACAAAGCTTAATTGTAAAATGTGCCCGTAATGGCATTTTTCAGTACTTGACCTTTTGACCCCATCCCAGGAGGCAGGGCCAAAACTGACCATACTCTTGCACGTTCTTGCCATGTGATGATCATAACTACCAAGTTTGGTGAATTTCTTCCCAACTATTTAGGAGATAGCGCGATGGACGGACAGACAGACAGACAGAGAGAGATGGACGGATGGAACCGATTACAATATCCCCCCATTTGTTTTCAAAAAGCATGGGGATAAGGAGTATTTTCTGAATACTTTATCCCAGTTAATACGTATAGTGATATTATAAGTACTTACAATGTACTTTCATTCACCACACTTTTCCACTGTACATTCATTGTGTAGATACATATAACAATGAATCGATAGTAAGTCTATGAGTGGCTGGCATGTGAAAATAATCAGAGCTTATAATAAGTCTGAATCCAACTGAATGCTGTTGAAGGTTGAATGTTTAACTATGAAGAAGCCTCCATGTAATGGGTACCACTAATGATAGTGATGGTCATAAATACATATGAATAGATTCTCAACTTGACGGTTTGCAATGCATGCAAGAGATTTGAGGTAGACGGACCAGCCGGCTTAATGGCCTCTCTAAAGAGGTCTGAGATTTGGTGCACTCATGTAGAGGAAAACCCATTACATAAAAACCATTTATAACCCTCATCCAATTCCTCGCTTTAATACAGTTTATGGTTTAAATCAATGTGAGGAAGAGTAATGTTTGGAGATGTTTTTCAACCAGCTACTGTCACGTTAGTGTCAAATGGGTTATGATCATGTGGAATGACCAAAGATGAACACCAACTATAAATGAGAGGAATACATACATACAATATATGTGCATACACACTGGAGTCAGTTAAATACAGCTGTGTTCGTGTGCTTTTCCCCTCGGATATTTGTGCCTTCTTTCCCGCAGGCAAACCACACCAAGTTCAGGCTGGTCTTTCTGCTTGGGTATCATTAGAAATGCAGCCCATTGTGCCGGGTGGTAAAAAAAAAAAAAAATACAAGCTCACGGTCGGATTAATACGTTTCTGTTTCCCAGAGTACAATAGAAAAGGGTTAAAAGTTCAGGGTCAAAAGTTTACAAGTTGGCGGAATGGAGCGTGTGGACGAAGCGAGAGGGCAGTTGGTTTATGGCTTTCGCCTGGGGCTGCAAATGAATGCGCACAAACAACCCCGCTCGTCCTGTTTCTACTCTTTCGTAGGGAAACACGGGCATTTTGTGCTTCGAGAAATGCAGAGAAGTATATGATAACTTAGAGTTAACATAGCTTCCTTGAACGCGAGATTCTCTTAACCAAAGAATTCGGGTCGAGTCGTCATCTGTGATTGTATGTGTACAAAATGACGATGCATTGTGACGTCTCCTCCACTGTCTTGTGAAGAAACGTGACTGAGCTCGCTGTTTAAACGATTAAAAGAGTTCTCGGACGATTGTACTTGCGAGATGTAGAAATCGTCTCCCGGCATGAAACTTCTGACAATGTCTCGGTTCGGCAGAGATAAAACGATACAAAGAAAAACAGGGCTCCCGTTTTTCGTGTGAAAGACTGTTAAACTCTTGACCTGTCGCAACGTTTCTTTATCTGCTTCTCACCCGTTCATTGTTATGCTGTCCATATGTTTAAATCATTATCTCAATAAATCGAAAACCACTGTGTGCTACGTCATTTTATTATTTGCAGTGTGGCTGGTTCCATGTCGCCTTAAACCACAATGCAACTTCACCGAAATGAATCATTTACCCCAAACCATTTCTGTTTGGATGCGAGTGAAACACAAAGACTGAACAGCAAGCCCATGACGGAATTAAAAAAGATGGGAAATTAATTAAGCAAGATCATTCGGTGAAAAAGTTAAAATTACAAACCGACAGTTTTTTCATTGTCACCCGTTAATGTTACTAACTAGTGGGCCCATTGGTCCATTGGACCAAATTGTCATTGGTCTTTACGGCCTTGAATCATACCTGCCTGCTATATTGCTGGAGCATTAGCTTGCTTTTTCACCAAGCTGTTCACCATTACTGGGCAAACCACCCAATATAACCTTTGCTAAGAAACTGCTTTGGCAGCACCAATGCTAATGGTACATCAAATTTTTTTTTTAAATGATACATACTGTATGTATATAGAGGTGAGCTGGCGATTCGGAGTTGTGAAAACTACGAATGTTGTCCCATCGTGGATAAGGTGCAGGTAAAGTTATAAACTCGTGACCATTTACTTTAAAATTAAAACCGTTTGGAAAAAAAAAACCTTCAACTGCACGTGCATCAATATGTGGAATGACAAAAAAAAAACAGACGGAATTAAAATTAAAAAGAGACTAAGGTATAACAAGCATCACAAGACTACAACATTCTAGGAAGAGATAGAGAGAAGGGGAGAAAAAGACTATAAGTGTAAGTGTGATTTCTATGCCATTTGCTTTGCTGCCATTAACAAATAATTTCCTTCAACCCATGTCTTTCATTCGAAATTTTGAATCTCTCTGCAAGAAAAAGCATCAACCCATGTTTTTCAATCAATATGATATAATCATTTGCAACTACGACGAGTATGGCCCCAAATATTCTAAATTGCTGTGGGGTTAGCTGGGGAATGGTAATGTCTTTCATGAACTGGCTGGCCAGGCCTGACGTTTTGCTGAAGATGACAATAATTTCTAATCTGTCCAAAGTACCGGTGATAGCTCGCCTACTCTCCGCGAAGCACACCGAGGGATCCTTAACGTCCACCAACTAATGCTGGCAGATGGGACACCCAGTTTAACGTCCATGCAAGGGACGTCACACACACGTTGATGCCTTGCCCTGCCTGTGAAACTCCAGGATGTCATTTTATAGCTGGGCCGAGATTGAACCCAGAATAGACAGCTCAGAAATCAGTGCACATACATTTAAGCTATTCTGCCAGCTCTAAGCGTATAAAATGTGTTGTGAATAACATTGAGTGGCTAATTACCTCTGCCAGCGAAGGTGAAGGAGGTTATGTTTTCACCCCTTTCTGTCTGTTTGTCTGTTTGTGTACAGGATATCTTAAAAAGTTGTGGACGTATCCGGATGAAATTTGTGGGCAGGTTCGGTGTGTGACAAGGACGAACTGATTAGATTTTGGTGAAGATCCGGATCCGGATCAGGCTACTATAATTTTTTTAAGTTATTCTTCACCATTAAGAGATTTGGGCCAAAAAGGATATCGTACAGTATCACATGATATTTCAAAAATTCATTGGGCCCGACATGTTCTCATGGATCAGACATTATGTGGCGAAAGTATGCACTCCACAGAGTGCCCTTCTAGTTTTATAGATGTTACTAGGAATTTTTGGTGTGCAAATTTATGAATCATTATGAACTAAAAACTGCACAGCAAACTGGATAGCAGGAGA
>CM068952.1:96611382-96617644 GCA_035128595.1 Eptatretus atami
GTTGCATGTCACATGACACATGTAGAACTTACACATGTGAGACGCGTCATGTCGCTATTGGGCCGGATTTTGCGTCGTGTTATGCGGCCTGGAACAGTGGTCCTGCAAGCCTCAGCGTTGATACCACTACACAGGCTTATCGATGACGACTGAGGAAGTAACTATTATCATCCTCGACATTGTTGCATGTGATAATGTCCAAGGAAATTCTGGATCCTATTCCTTCATCCTTATAGGACTTGTTTAAATGAAACGTGGGCCTACATTTTGAAAAATCAAAAAAACAAACATGGCGCAATGAACTGATCGGGCACGTAGGATTTAAACTTGATAAACAAAGGATGGCACACTACAAATTTGTCCACCTAACAAAATACCAGCCAAGGTCATGGTTAATGTACACTGTTCAGGAATTCAAATAAAAATAAAAACTAAACACAGCCAATAAATACTGCCGAAAGTTGTTGAAGTTGATCTGCAGGTGTAACCATACTATCCATGACAACGTGGATAACCGACGTATGAACAATGAATAAAGTAGAGAGGGAGAGCATCCCGTTAAATAGTGTGCCATTAAAGTGTGCGATAAACCGAGTGGAGAGGTTAAAACAACCTGTCCTTTTCATTAATACATCGTTACCATCGTCGCTGTGAACATAAAAGTATACATTTCCGAGCGGCTATTGTTTCGTTAAAACGAATCATTAATCTCCATTAAATTAACTAGTGCCCTGCTATGCTTAATACTGCATGGGAGATATTATTTTCCGGAAATGGCTTCATTGTTCGGGTTTGACGACGGAAGAGTTTTCCAAATGGTTCGTACGTGGGTTTGGGATTCGTGCAGCACGGCACGACATCGGCCATTCAGTATGTCCGCGGTCTACATACAGGGTACGTACATCAGGCAAATTTCTAATGAAGTGAATCTGTGAAATTGATGTACAAAGATTAACAAAATCGGTCTAGCTTTTATCACAAGTCATTGACTTCATGAACCAGGCCAAGGACACACGGATCGGTTCATAGGACCATTGTGTACGTGCATCGTGCGCGCATCATCGTCATCATGAGCCGGATCGGTTCGTAGGATGATTGTGTACGTGCATCATCATCATCATCATGAGCCGGATCTATTCGTAAGATGATGATGTCCATGCATCGTGCGCCATGCAGAAGAATCATGAGCCGGATCGATTTGTAAGATGACTGTGTACGTGCATCGTGCGCGCATCATCATCATCATGAGCCTGCATGTTTCTCTGTCCATTTTGCATATTCTAAAGACATTGCTCGCTTTTTCCAAAGCAAAGGTAGTACAAAAAGGTAGAAGCAATAACACAGACTGCATAAAGCAAGTAGTGCAGGGTTGCATGTTTAATATGAAAAATGGCAGTGATGTACACAAACCCGTTGGTGTGATTGAAAACATGCATGCGGAGCAATGGGATTTTCTTTATGTACATTTATGTCGAAACTTGTGAACAACGTCAACGACAAAATAGATGGTTGGTTTAGCACATATGACAAGCATGTTAACACAATACAGTCGAAATTGAAATATATATACAGTATATATATATATATATATATATATATATGATATAATATAAATTATATATATATATATATATTATATATGTATATATCAATCACACTCGCATAGAGTATTTAATTGTTTTTTTGTCAAACGTCAATACAACCGGTATTCGCACATATAAATAAGAAGTTTACTAACACACTCACTTTGTTAATTCCGATCCCGGGGAGACAAATTACCGCAGCGGTCAACCCAGACGTGTGCGTAATATATATATATATATGTTCTTGTTTTTTTAACCAAAGCGTAGAGTCACGACCGTCATATTTACAGCAGATTTCATGCATCACAACTCGCACACAATGATCATCGCAACGGCAGCGGTTTCTTGTAAAAATGCCTTGCATTGAAGAGATGCCTCGACGGTATCTGATGCTATAGGTCGTGCTCAGTTCGCTGGGAAACATCGGGTGGTTTGAGGAGCAGTTGGGCTCGTGTGTTCTTTCCATAAGGTCATGGGCATAAAGAGGAGGTGGGGGAGATAGGGAGGAATCACTAACAAATTTTAGAGAAATGGGCTACTAAAGGTCGTGTTCCATTCCACGTATGAACGTGCATCACGAGTATTATATATATATATATTATATATATATAATATATATATATATATATATATATATGTATATATGTATATATATATATATATGTATATATATGTATATATATTTATGTATATATATGTATACAAAATATATATGTATATAAAAAAAATTTTTTTATATATATATACACACACATATATATATATATATAGCATTGACACATCCATATTGACATACATACACACACACACACACACACACACACACACACACCAAAATCCCCCTCACTCGGATCCATACCATATTATACAATCGTGGAATGATTGACACTGAAGCACTCCTGTATATCAGATCACTTTGTAATTCTTCCTTGTTTGTATACTCTGTACTGTATTGTCCTGTACTGTCCTGTGTGGCACATCCCCATCACCCACATCCTGTGCTAACTCACTTCATTCCAGATGCAAGGCAATGATGAGCCTGTTTTAAGCCGGCTGGTTTGCCCAAGCCTCTTTTCATGCACCCTGTGGAGTCGGATTTGTGTAACAGGGTGAAATCACAAATTCGTTTCATAGGGACCGTGAAGGGGGCTGCGTTTCTGCAAAGTGGCCAAAGCCGGGTATAAATGGGCGACGCTGTGTTTATAGAAGTGGTCAAAGCCAAGCAGATGTGACCATAGCTGGTGTGTATATGTGACCATAGCTAATGTGTAGATGTGGTCAAAGCCAAGCAGATGGGACCATAGCTGGTGTGTATATGTGACCGAAGTCGTGTCAATATGGTCAAAGTCATGTCGATGTGGTCAAAGCCAAGTAGGTGTGACCATAGCTGGTGCGTAGATGTAGCCAAAGTCGTGTCGATGTGACAAAATAGTGTCAATGTAGCCAAGGGCATGTCAATGTGGCCAATGTGTTGATGTGGCCAAAGTTGGGTCGACGTGGACAAAGCAGTGTCATTGTGACCAATGTGTCGATGTGGCCAAGGTTGTGTCGATGTGACCAATGTGCCATGTCGATGTGACCAATGTGCCATGTCAATGTGACCAATGTGCTGTGTCGATGTGACCAATTTGCCGTGTCAATGTGACCAATTTGCCGTGTCAATGCGACCAATTTGCCGTGTCGATGTGACCAATTTGCCATGTCGATGTGACCAATTTGCCATGTCAATGTGACCACTTTGCCATGTCGATATGACCAATGTGCCATGTCGATGTGACCAATGTGACATGTCGATGTGACCAATGTGACATGTCGAGGTGACCAATGTGACATGTCGATGTGACCAAAGTCGTGTTAATGAGACCAATGTGACATGTCGATGAGACCAATGTGGTGTGTCGATGTGACCAATGTGCCTTGTCGATGTCATCAAAGTCGTGTCGATGTAACCAATGTGTCGATGTCGATGCGATCAATGTGCCGTGTCGATGTGCTCAAAGTCATGCCAATGTGATGAATGTGATGATGTGGCCAAAGTAGTGTCAATGTGACCAATGTGTCATGTCAATGTGACCCACATGCCGTGTCGATGTGACTCACATGCCGTGTCGTTGTGGCCAAAGCCATGTTTATAGAAATCGTCTAAAGCCATGCAGATGTCACCATAGCTGGAGTGTAGATGTGACCAAAGTCGTGTCGATGCGGCCAAAGTGATGTGTCGATGTGGCCAAAGTCATGTCGTCGATGTGGCCAAAGTCATGTGTTGATGCGGCCAAAGTGACGTGTCAATGTGGCTAAAGTGACGTGTCAATGCGGCCAAAGTGACGTGTCAATGCGGCCAAAGTGACGTGTTGATGTGGCCAAAGTGATGTGCCTGCGGCCAAAGTGACGTGACTGCGGCCAAAGTGACGTGACTGTGGCCAAAGTGACATGTTGATGCAGCAAAAGTGACGCGTCAATGCGGCCAAAGTGACGTGTCAATGCGGCCAAAGTCATGTCAATATGGCAAAAGTCATGCCAATGGTGTCCAAAGTTGTGTCATCGATGCGGCCAAAGTGACGTGTCGATGCGGCCAAAGTGACATGTCAATGGCGCCAAAGTGACGTGTCGATGCGGCCAAAGTGACGTGTCGATGTGCCAAAGTCATGTCAATGTGGCCAAAGTTGTGTTGGCGATGCAGCCAAAGTGACGTGTCGATGTGCCAAGGAGTGTCGATGACGGCCAAAGTGACGTGTCGATGCAGCCAAAGTGATGTGGCGATGCGGCCAAAGTCTTGTAAATGTGACCAAAGTCATGTCAATTTGGCCAAAGTTGTGTCGGCGATGCAACCAAAGTGACGTGTCGATGCGGCTAAAGTGACCTGTCGATGCGGCCAAAGTCAGTCGTCGATGCGGCCAAAGTGACTTGTCGATGCAACCAAAGTCATGTCAATGTGGCAAAGTTGTGTCGTCGATGCGGCCAATGTGATGTGTCGATGCGGCCAAAGTCATCTCTGTGATGTGGCCAAAGTGACTGGTCGATGCGACCAAAGTCATGTCAATGTGGCCAAAGTTGTGTTGTCCATGCGGCCAAAGTCATGTCATTGATGTGGCCAAAGTGACGTGTTGATGCGGCCAAAGTGACGTGTCGATGCGGCCAATGAGACTGTCAATGCGGCCAAAGCGACGTGTCGATGTGGCCAAAGTGCGTTGATATGCGGCCAAAGTGATGTGCTGCGGCCAAAGTGACGTGACTGCGGCAAAGTGACGTGACTGTGGCCAATGTGATGTGTTGATGCAGCAAAAGTGACGCGTCAATGCGGCCAAAGTGACGTGTCAATGCGGCCAAGTCATGTCAATGTGGAAAAGTCATGCAATGTGTCCAAAGTTGTGTTGGCGATGCGCCAAAGTGACATGTCGATGCGGCCAAAGTGATGTGTTGATGCAGCAAAGTGACGTGTCGATGCGGCCAAAGTCTTGTCAATGTGGCCAAAGTCATGTCAATGTGCCCAAAGTTGTGTTGGCGATGCAGCTAAAGTGACGTGTCGATGCAGCCAAAGTGGTGTTCGAACGGCTAAAGTGACGTGTCGATGCGACCAAAGTGACGTGGCAATTCGGCCAAAGTCTTGTCAATGTGACCAAAGTCATGTCAATGTGGCCAAAGTTGTGTCGGCGATGCAGCCAAAGTGACCTGTCGATGTGGCCAAAGTGACCTGTCGATGTGGCCAAAGTAATGTCGGCGATGCGGCCAAAGTGACTGGTCGATGCGACCAAAGTCATGTCAATTTGGCCAAAGTAGTGTTGTCGATGTGGCCAAAGTTGTGTCGTCGATGCGGCTAAAGTGACGTGTCGATGCGGCCAAGTGACATGTCTGCGGCCAAAGTGACGTGTCAATGCGGCCAAAGTGACGTGTCAATGCGGCCAAAGTGACGTGTCAATGTGGCCAAAGTCATGTTGATGAGGCTAAAGTCATGTTGATGTGGCTAAAGTCATGTTGATGTGGCCAATGTGATGTGTTGATGTGACCAATGTGACATGTCGATGTGACCAATGTGACGTGTCACTGTGACCAATGTGACATGTTGATGTGACCAATGTGAGATGTCATTGCAGCCAAAGTCGTGTCGATTTGGCCAAAGTCGTGTCAATGTGACCAATGTGACATGTCGATGTGACCAATGTGACATGTCGATGTGACCAACGTGATGTGTTGACCAATATGACGTGTCACTGTGACCAATGTGACATGTTGATGTGACCAATGTGACGTGCCATTGCAGCCAAAGTCGTGTCGATGTGGCCAGAGTCGTGTAAATGTGATCAATGAGACGTGTCGATGTGACCAATATGACATGTTGATGTGACCAATGTGACGTGTCGATGTAACCGACGTGATGTGTTGTGAGCAATGTGATGTGTCACTCTGACCAATGTGACATGTTGATCTGACCAACGTGATGTGTCAATGCAGCCAAAGTCGTGTTCATGTGGCCATTGTGACGTGTCGATGTGACCAATGTGACGTGTTGATGTGACCATTGTGACTTGTCGATGTGACCTTTGGGTGGTGGTGGATGTGATCAATATGATGTGTCAATGTGATCAATATGATGTGTCGATGTGGCCAAAGTTGTGTCGATGTGGCTAAAGCCTGAAACATTAAAAAAAATAAAAAATCAACACGAACTTCTATTCCATCAC
>CM068952.1:96617654-96629242 GCA_035128595.1 Eptatretus atami
GCCAACACACATTCACGAGCAATGTGTAATGTATAGAACACCTTTGTCATGTGTTTTTTAACCTTAAAAAAAAGCTCATCCTCACGTCATACCATCCATGTACACGCATACAGGATACACATTTGGAGAAATCCTTTTAATAGCTGCAGACTGCATTTACTTTCCCATATCTATGCATTGCTTACGTCATTTTTTTCATGACGAAGAAGTGGATGTAAGCATGTAACTACAATAGCTGAGACGTTCATCAAGCCATCCTGTCAAAGTTGGACTAAAGGAGGAAGAAGAACGGTATCCACATGGCAGAGGAAGAAGAACACAACGTTGACATTGGTAGAGGCTCAAAGTTTCGAGTGCAGCGACAAAAGATGGTGAACAATGAGGACGCACAAAGACTCCTGCTCGGGGAGAAATGTCTCAAGTAACGACGGTGCGTTACCTTCACGCTGCCACACCCTGACTCTCAGCGCCCTGCTGCTTTTCTTCCCGTCCTGTTCATCGCAGAACGCCTCGCCAAATGTAGCCTACTTGAGCATGGGTTGTGCAGGGTGGTCGGAGGGGGAGTGGGGCTAGAAGTTTCAGAGCTGAAATTTACGCGCCCGGTCCGAGTCGAGTCTCCTCCAGCAGGCGAACCCAATGACACAAAATGTGCCCCATTTGTCAGAGCGGCAGTTCTCGTCATGCATGCATTTGTGCCATCCCATTGGCTGCTGCACGATCACGTGATGTCTCAACTTTGCACTGCTGCCCGTGGTGGTGGAGGAGGTGTTTAAGGAGCAGCGTCAAAACGACATACGCTTAGGAAAAAAATTGTGATTCTGTATATCATCCTGAGAGGCGTCAATTTATGGGCATGAGCGCCTTTCTGACAAACGGCAAGTGCGTGGAGCCCAAGTTTCCTCCTTGCGAGGACTATGTGCAGGGAAGCTACATTCCGGACCTCCGAACCGAGTACTACCGGCCGTGCGCAAGCGCCGGGGCTGTTTCTCCCGCGGCGCTTTGTCGAGCACCTTGGCGAGATCCGGCAGCCTGTGGCGCCCTGGCGGGGCAAGCTGGGTCCTCAGCACAACCTCTACGTGGCTCGAGGCCGATACTGACTCCGGAGGCCGCCATGGATGCGCCGGACGAGAGCGGAGCCGCGGTGGGATTATCGGACAGTGTGGCGGACAAGCAGAGCTCCGTTTGCTCGTTCCCGATGGACGCCTCGCAGCCCGTTGTTTACCCGTGGATGAAAAGGATCCACGTCAGTGCGGGTGAGTCCGATCTTGCGGGACATCACGCGGCCATTGTGTCTTTCCTCGGTCTCATCAAAGGCGCATGACAGAGAGCGTGCGCACGCGGAACGGCGGCAGCGCGCGCGTGACCCACGATTGCTCGCGCCATAAATTTTTATGGCTTCAAATTGACACGCCGATCGTTCGGCTCTCGGCGCTGCGTGTCCATTAGTCCAATGGAGCCGGACACCCGATCGGCCCTTTTGGAGCTTGTAAAATCGCAGCCGGCGCCTGGCCCGAGAATTTCGCGAACGGCTGCTAACCGAGCCAGCTCGCTAGCGCCCATCAAAGGCCGCGCACATCAAGGCCTGCATCAATTTGGCTGCGTTTTTCTCCATGTTTGTCTGCCGTCGTGAAGTATGTAACCCCTTTTGTCGCACACGCAGTCAACGGCAGCTACTCGGGGGGTGAGCTGAAGCGTTGTCGAACAGCGTACACCCGGCACCAAGTCCTGGAGCTCGAGAAGGAGTTCCACTTCAACCGCTACCTGACTCGTCGGCGGCGCATCGAGATTGCCCACACCTTGTGCCTGAGCGAACGCCAGATCAAGATCTGGTTCCAGAATCGGCGCATGAAGTGGAAGAAGGATCACAAGTTGCCCAATACCAAGGTCAAATCGGTGCCCACAGGGCCTGGGGTCACTGCGGCGATGTCCCAACCAGTTATGTGAATCATCTCACCGTAATAATCCATACAAAGCAGATCCCAAAGTAAAATGTATCCATATTAAGTTCACCATGGGGTCATATGTACACAAAACTCTCTCTCTCTCTTGAGACGATAAGAGTTATATATTTATTGGTGGGCAGGAATAAAACAAACAAACAATCACACACAATACATCTACAGTTGCCATTATGTACACAGAGTAAAAGTGGAGAAACTGAAAAGACAAAGTTATCTGTTTGAAAGTGGAAACTCACAGAAGGCCAGACAAACTTTCCCAGTGGACCACAAAATGTAATATATATATATATATATACATATATATATAATATATATATATTATATATATATATATATATATAATATATACACACACATATGTAGAAATATATACATATATATACACACATATGTAAAATATATATATATATTATATATATATATATATATATATATATATACATATGTGTGTATATATATATGTATATATATCCACACATATGTTATATATATATATATATATGTAAATATATATACAACATATGTATGTATATAATATACAGTATATATACACACATATGTATATATACATATATATGTATATATATATTGAATTGTACACCTACCTATGTTTTGCTTTCAATACAGGGTTATGTATAAAATGCAAGTTGTAGCTACACGTCAGGAAATGAAATCTTTCAGCATCACGTTGGAAGAAAAAGTATGATGTTACTTCATCCGCAATACTTTCACTGCCAATCGCACACACCAACTCAGAACAACATGATTTAGAGTAAGATTGTGTCCATATATATATATATATACTCACACATGCACACACTGTATATTAATCCAAATGTTTTATGTCTAATTTATTATTTCTTACATATTCAGAGCTTTGTTCAGGATGTTGTACTTCATCGCCTGACATGTTCTCATGATGTACATACATACAGTATTAAATTATTTGACATTATTATATCTTTTAGAAGCACAAATGGAAAGCTGTTGCTGTTGAACTATGTGTGGTATCAAGTGTGAAACATGAGCACATCCACCCTCACAATCAGTTAAAATGTGGTATCATCTGAAATAGAAATGTTACATTTGAAACTGTATCAGCCAACAGATTCAATAAAGGTTTAAATGAATTTTATTCACGACTTGCTGTTACGTTAATGTACGTTTCTATTGAAAGAGTGTGTAACACAGTCTCAGGTGGATTTTAAGACACACCACTTTAGTGAGAGGTTAACAGGTACAAATAATGCTCTAAGGTTGAAGTTTCGCCATTAACAGCAAATGTACGGAACTTTTGCAGAAGTGAGCCAAACCGTTCAAATGGCTCAGGATTTATACCTAACGCAAGCATTCGTGATTATGAGCCTTATTTTCATCATGTCGTCAAATTATTGTCATTGGTAACGTAAAAACATATATTTGTATGTGTGCATAGTTTATTTAATTTCTGTTTATTTACACATGCCTATTAATTAGGGTTTAGAATTCTTAATATGCTCGGGTTGAACAGTAAATCTGTGGCCTCGCATGATTTGCTCTTGACTGACACTAATATAAAGGCAAATGCTATTATGCTTCTTCTTCTTCTTATTATTATTTATTTTCATTAATATTACTGACAACAATTGCAAACTTTTCCTGGAATAATCAACTATTTCATTATTTTTTGCTTCCAACATATGTTTCTCAATATTGCCGATCAAACTCGAATATACGAGGTCCTCGTTAAACTTTATTTCATTTTCCAGCATTCTGTGTACCTTGTTGCCCGAAACCGCATGTTACAATCGTTACGCGCAAACAGCTATATCGGATAGGAAAATTATTTGTTCCTGAAATTTATATTACAGGATATGAAAGAGAGAAAATTTCAAAACTTGCCATCTTTGTCATTTGTTCCCTCTTGGAAAGACTATTTGCACCAATCCGGCTGTAGCGCCAACTTTCTTTGACATTGTTGGGCCAATTTGAACGCAACTGCATACAATTTATGGCGGTCGTAAAATATCTTTTAAATTACAAAACGGAACCGCAACAATTTTACTCACCGTGCTCGGCTTTAGGTGGTCGGAAACTGCACCCCAAGTGCATGCAATAAAAGCACACCTTTTGCTGACTTGTTCACGTTATATTGTCAAACAATGTGCTTGAAACGAGTCTTGGTCAAATAATTATTTTAGTTTTATTTGATGTTTTCCACCGCATGGTTGTTCTTTGTTGGAGACAGGCTGGAATGAAGTACGAGCGAAAAGTCATTCGGCAAACTTTTTAGGCATGTCTGGAGGCCCAACCTCCACCAAAGCAGTTCAAACACATGATGTACATTTGAGGTAAATGTACATGAGGTGTACATTACAGTTCAAACGAGCATCAAGCTGCTGGTCCATATTGCTTGCTATGCATGCGAGAAATGGGGCGACAGGTTCCAAGGAGCTACAGACACACGGGCGGTGATAACAACACTCTAAGCAATATGCCCCGAGCACAAATTCGGGCCAGGGAGAGGCCGAGGTCAAACATCGGCCACTCTTTGTGCATCTCGCCTGGGAACGCGTCCCGCAGAAGACCGAGAATAAGGGACGTGGGCTAACTGCAAGAGATGTAATAAAGCAAGTCCGAGAACCCCCGCTGGATGGACCGAAACCGCCCGTCGAGAGCCACGGACGACGTGCGTTGCCTCCACCGCGGCGCCGGATCGACCCGACGCCGCACACGCCTTATCGGCCATCGCGGCCTGTCTGCTTGACAGAGAGTGTTTCTTGGACTGGGTGTCGCAAAAGTGCGGGGTCGTTGAGAGGACACGTTTTCTGTTCCATTTGATGCACTTTGGAACCGGGGGTCAGAGGCGTGGAACCCTTGACCTATTGGCCAGAGTCTGATTAGGAATGCCATCGGCCTAGACCCGTCGTTACCCACGTCAGGTTGAGAGGTGCAGCACACAGGAAAGGCCTCAGCACTGCAAGAGAATGAGCAGTTGAGTCATCCATGTTTCATTTCTAGACCCTGTTCCCTGCAAAATGATGTGTGCTAAATGGTTGGCCTGAAAGTGTAGATAAATAATCCTCTTGAAATAAACATTGCTTCACAAGGACATAGCCTGCTTATTGTGTTTTATGAAATATTGAGAGATATGCAATATGTTAGAGCATGTCCAATATTTTTATTGTAATTGCTTATAATATAGAATCACAAAAAAAAGATTATGTTGCCAGGCGTTCTGCTATTGTGAATGCACACAATACAATGCCTTACTTCATGAAGGCATTTTTGTATTAACGCATTTTAATATGTAACGAATGCTACACACACATACAATGCAGATAGTGCACATTTACAGTGTATAATTAAATTTTTCTATGTTGTGTATACAGTGTTATACTAATTTACATTGTTAGTACATACTGTATGTAAGTTTGTAGGTCAAAGACATTAGCAGGTATTAGTGCACACGACATGAAATAGTAGTATTTGGACAAATTAAGACAGTACAGTATAGAAGCAAATTAACTGGCTAACATATGGGATTTGAACAACAACATGATATATACATGTATATACTCGTATTACACACACACACACACACACACGCACGCACGCACGCATGCACGCACATACACACGAAAGACCCAATCACGTCTTTCCCCCGTAATTGCAGGGAGCAACCAATCAGTTCTCATCTAATTAATGACCCCCAGCTGTGGCTATGACTTTATAATTATTTGCCACTCTGCCCTTCTAGCCAACAAAAGGTGCAAAAAACTGAACAGGGTAAGCCATTTGCTTTTTCAAACCCTACCCAGGTTCCTCCACAGCTACAGACATTTACAAGTAGCACATGCATGCGAACCCAAATGCTACATTCCCCAAACAGTCGCCAGACTGAATTCATCACTTATTGGTGAGTTGTCAGCGCCCGCATACATAGAAATGTGCACCACTGAGGCTGCCAAACATGTGCAATGCCAATAGCAGTAAAACATTTAAATACCAAAGGCCCAATCACATCTCTCACCCTTAATTGCTTACCCTGTGTAGCTTTTCTTTGTTGCTGTTTGCAGCTTCATGTTGCAAGAAGGGCAGAATGATAACTCATTCTAAAGACCTAGCCATAGGCTGGGGATAACTCCTAAGGTAAGAGGTCATCTGTTCTCTCCAATTATGGGTGAGGGACGTGATTGGGCCTTCGGTATTTATATGTTGACTGTTATTGGCAGTGTGCCTGGTTCATGCTTGGTAACCGCACTGCTGTGCGTTTGTCTACTCGTCAATACACGATAAAATTAGTCTGGTGGCTGATTGGGGAGGGGGGGGGGGGGGGGGGGTAGATGTCGGTGTAGCATTGGGATCGTCTTGCATGTGCTACTTGGATATGTCCGCAGCTGTGGAGGAACCTGCATCGCATTTGAAACAGCAAAAAGCTTACCTTGTTTAACTTTATGCAATTTTCCTTAGCTAGCAGGGTAGTATGTATATATCCATGGTCGGTACAAAAGTAATGCCTCTTATTTTTCAGTTCGTAACCAAAGAGTGGTAGGAAAGCTACGCAATACCATAATGAAAGGTTTGTATCTCCTGCCCATTTTAAGTTGAGCGACACTGTGATCTGTCACATGACAACATCACACCACGCTTACAAAATGGCTGCCTTGCTTGATGTGCATACGAAGCAGAGAAAGGTTACTGAATTTATTACTGTGAAAGAGGTTCCTTCAGTGGATATTCATCGGCATTTAAAGAATGTGTGCGACACTCTACCATTGATGTTAGCACCATGAGACGTTGGGCAAGGCATTTCAAGCGCGGGGAAACTGCTATCGCCGACAAGCCTCAAAGTGGTCGGCCTGCATCTGCAGTGACAGCAGAAAACAAGAGTTGGGTTGATGCGCTGCCACATAGGTCTGCATACTCCCTGTAATTATCACATCCTCCATGCAGCGGTAGGTGGGGTTTTGCAATCACTTCTGTCTGTCTGTCTGTTTGGCTGTGCGACTGTCTGGTCTGTAACTTTTTTTTTAGCATTTTAGCTTTTGTTATTAAATTTTCAACAGGGCTTTATTATGAGAATATGGAGAAGACAAATTAAGAATTTTGTCAAAAGGTCAAAATGTCAAAGGTACCATTTAGCATATGGAAGAAGAAGAAGTCCAAATACAATGCGGATGGGCTTTGCATTTTCAGATGCTTTCTAGTTGTAATTGGAATTACATTTCGTAAGAAATAAAAGTGGCATTATTTTTGTAATAACCCTCATGTGTATGTATGTATGTATGTATGAATACACAGTTGCCGATAGAAAGTCCACACCACCTTTAAAAATTTTCACCTTTTGTTGTCTTATAGCCTGAAATGAAATTGCATTAAATCAGACTTTTCCCACCTTCATTTCCACATAACCCACAACTTCCAAGTGAAAAACAAATTCCATAAATTTCAGAAAAGTAATTAAAAATACAAAACTAGAATATCTTGATTGGATAAATGGCCACCCCCCTTAAAGTAGCAAATGTAAATTCGCTCAGGTGTAAATCAATCACCTTCAAAATCACACACCAAGTTAATTGGACTCCACCTATGTAAAATTGCAGTGATTCTGATTCTTTCAGAATAAAATCAACTGTTCCTGTAGGTTCCCTCTGCTAGGGAGTGCATTTCACAGCAAAGACTCAACCATGAGCACCAAGGAGCCTTCAAAAGACCTCTGGGAAAGGCACAAGTCAGGGAAGGGGTATAAAAATATTTCAAAGGCCTTGAATATCCCTTGGAGCACAGTCAAGACAATCATTAAGAAGTGGAAGGTGTATGGTACCACCAAGACCCTGCCTAGATCAGGCCATCCCCCCAAAACTGGATGACCAAGTAAGGAGGAGACAGATCAGAGAGGCCACTAAGAGGCCAATGGCAACTTTGAAAGAGCTACAGGCCTTTATGGCAAAGACTGACCACTGTGAGCATGTGACAACAATATCCCAAGCACTCCACAAGTCTGGCCTGCATGGTAGGGTGGCAAGAAGGAAGCCATTACTCAAAAAGCCCACCTTGAGTCATATTTGTGGTTTGCAAAAAACACTGTGGAGATTCTGAAGTCATGTGGCAAAAAGCTTTGTGGTCTGACAAACCCAAGATGGAACTTTTTGGCCGAAATGCAAACCGTTACGTTTGGCACAAACCCAACACAGCACATCACCCAAAGAATACCATCCCCACTGTGAAGCACAGTGGTGGCAACATCATGTTACAGGGATGTTTCTCATCAGCAGGGACTGGGACACCTGTCAGGATAGAAGGGTAAATGGATAGAGCAAAATACAGAAAAATCCTGGAGGAAAAACTGCTGCCCTCTGCAAGAAAGCTGAATAATTTGGATGGGAAGTTCACCTTTCAGCATGACACGACCCGAAGCACACAACCAAAGCTCCACTGGAGTGGCTAAGGAACAAAAAGGTAAATGTCCTTGAGTGGCCCAGTCAGAGCCCCGACCTAAATTCAATCAAAGACAGGCATGACTTGAACATTGCTGTCCTTCAATGCTCACCACACAACTTGACTGAGCTTAAACAGTTTTGTACAGAAGAATGGGTAAATATTGCCCAATAAAGGTGTGCAATGTTGGTCGAGACCGATTCCAACAGGCTCACAGCTGTGATTGCTGTCAAAGGTGCTTCCACCAAGTATTAACTCAGGGGGGGGGGGGGTGGACACTTATCCAACCAAGGTATTCTAGTTTTGTATTTTAAATTAATTTTCTGAAATTTTTAGAATTCGGTTTTCACTCAGAAGTTGTGGGTTACAATGTGTGAAGAAAGGTGGAACTAGAAGGGCACTCGGAATTGCACATACCTCCGCTACGTAATTCCTGATCCACGAGAACAAATTTGGCCGCATCGGGCCAAATAAGTTTTTGAAATATCATGCTATATATTGTCGTATCCAGGGGTTTTGCCCTTACCTGGAAGGATTGCCAAACGATTTCCCGTGGAGGATTACATCTGAGATTCTCAGAGATTATGGCGTGTGCAGGATGGAAGGGCGGCAAATGCACGTAACAGAATGAAGCACAGCACAGCGAGGTTTATCTCTAACTCACGACAAATAAACAACACAAGCAACTTAAATAAATATGGGGTTTAATGAAAATAAATCAAATATTTACGATGGTAATAATTCAAAGGGTAATAATCAAAACGGAACGTGAGGTAAAAACTAAATCTAATTTCGAGGCACCTCCACACAGACTTTAATACAGACAAGGGAACAGAATAATAAAAGAAAAATCCCTCCTTTATCCCGGCACTTAGCTGTGTGCCCAGAGGTGAGTTTCGGAACCTTGAAGGTCACCAAACCACTTTGCGCCCAAATGCGCCCAAAATGGGAAAATGCGCCCAAAATGGCGCCCAGCCGTTCTCTGGGCGGGCAAATGTACAGGAGGCAATTCTGGTGGCGATACTCAACACCAAGGCTCAGAAATTGCCATGCAACTTCTTTCATTGATCGCACTAGCTGACGCTGCTGCTCTACAAAATGGTGCCATCTTCCTCCGATGGCACAACACGAGACTCCTCGAGACTGGTCTCACATAATCAAGCCCATCAGTCCATGGCCAGTGTCTTTTGCTCCATCACACGAGCCAATTTGCCTCAGCACAAACACAAGCATTATGCAGTCTTCTTCACCGTATCGAGGGGAAGCCAACTGTAATGCCCTTCTCTTGCAACCACTGATCCTGCCTCTCTCGCTTCTGTCCCGCTCCGAACCTTCGTCTCAACTGCCTTCTTGTCACCCAACATGAGACTATCAAACCGCAGTCCTCTCTCCCTCCTTTTCTCTCACGTCATGCATATCAATCATCCACTCCAGGAACGTGGTTTGCTAGTTGTCCTCCTGGAGGCGGGGTTTCTTGCTTGCTTGGATGTGCAGGTCAGTTGTTTTAAGGACGTGATCCCTTTTTATCGCCAGTCTTGAAATGCAAAAACATAGGAAAAGGTCACGTGCGGCAATCACATTCTGGGAGAAATTATCCTCAAACCCTACTTAATTTAACACAGCACCACCCCCTGTGTGGTGACACGTAACACTTAAGCCCACAGTTTCTCCACTTAATTTACATCGAGATTTCTCCTGCACGTCCACGGACCAAGCAACTCTATACAGTCCTATCTTTCCAAGAAAACTCCTCCATTTACCCCCCCCCCCCCAAACATAATATCGTTTTTGGCCCTATCTCTCATTGATGAAGAATCACTTAAAAGATTAAATAAATCTCGTATCCAGATCCAGATTCGCATCTTTACCAAAATCTAATCAGTTCGTCCTTGTCACACACCCAACCTGCCCACAAAATTTCATCTGGATGCATCCACAACTTTTTGAGATATCCTGCACAGAGACAAACAGACAGAGAGGGGTGAAAACATAACCTCCTTCACCTTCGGTGGCGGAGGTTAAAAGTCTGATTTAATGCAGTTTAATTCCAGGCGATAAGGCAACAAAAGGTGAAAATTTTGAAAGGAGGTGTAGTCTTTCTATCGGCACTATGTATGCATGTACATCCATATACACCCAATGTCTTTCTGTTAGTTTTGCTTCTCCTTCAAATCACATGTACCACAAAGTTGAAAATCCATCCATCCATCCATTTGGACCATACTCTGTGCAGAGCATTGGTGCTGCCTAAGCAATCTACTTGGCTATCGGACACAATCCTCGATGGGTCACCACTCCAACACAGTTTACCAGCAAGCTGGCACTCATTTGGCCAACCTCAGAAGGATAGGATGACAGGCAGAGTCAACCCCACCTGGTATTAATTCTTCAGCCAAGGGGTACTTGAACTCAGGATCCTAGGATCCCAAGTCCACCACCCTAACCATTAAGCCAATACCAGGCAAAAAGTTGAAAATACTACAATATTAATCACCAAGGAGCTAGGTGGTGCAGGGTCAATTTTTTTTGATTTGGCCAAACAAATTTTCTTATACAAGTCGAGAGAGATAAATGTCCAGACAAAGCATGCAGATGTAATTTATAGGTGAGTACGCAATATATAGACGGCCACTAAGATTGCCTATTATAGGCACCGGGGATGTCCAGAAGCGTTTTATCTGCTGCTTTTCAGCGTAGTGGTATGTATTAAATTGATTCACACGGAATTTAGACCTCGGGGGACATTTGGCCCATCAAACCTGTGCTACAATGACACCACATTAATTTAACTGAACAGTTTACCAACTTAAATTCATGGCAGTGGGGACATGGGGGTGCAACCAGTTGGAGCGACAAACCAACTACAGGATTGGGGAGGAGAATTGTGGGGCAAGCACAGACATCATCCTGGTATTTTATCTACATAAATAAGATCCAGAGTCTGTCATTTTTGGATCTCATCCCATACCACTGGTCACAAAAAATTGAAAATGGTACCACATCAATTGCCAAGGACCCAGGCAGTGCAGGGTCAAAAAAAAATCATTCTTGCCCACATTGATAAATGCCCAGACAAAGCAAGCATGAACTATGCTTCATGTGACTTGGAGACAAGTCATGAGACGTTGCTGATTGGCTGTGGGAAGCTGGGTGCACTGTGTTGGGCTCCAGGCAAGTGATGTCAATATACCCTTACTGTACTGTTTC
>CM068952.1:96704277-96715194 GCA_035128595.1 Eptatretus atami
TCTGGCGCATGCTCCATACTGACCTAATGGCTCCTCGGCGGCAATGCTCCCATACCTGACCTGACGCGC
Source organism: Eptatretus atami (assembly GCA_035128595.1). Taxonomy (NCBI): domain Eukaryota; kingdom Metazoa; phylum Chordata; class Myxini; order Myxiniformes; family Myxinidae; genus Eptatretus; species Eptatretus atami. Next base: position 96,704,347 of record CM068952.1, read on the forward strand.
TGCTTGGTCGCATGCTCCCATACCGACTGACGCTGCTGCTCAGCGCAGCTCTCCAACGACCACGGTGTCTCGCATGTTCATACCTGACCTGATGCGCTGCTCTGGCGCATGCTCCATACCTGACCTGCGCTGCGGCTGCTATCTGGCGCATGCTGCGCCATACCTGACCTGACGCGCTGCTCTGGGCGCATGCTCCCATAACCTGATCGCTGCACGCGCTTGCTCTGGCGCATGCTCCTATACCTGACCTGACGCGCTGCTTCTGGTGCATGCTCCATCCTGACCTGACGCGCTGCTCTGGCGCATGCTCCCATACTGATTGACATGCTGCTCTGGCGCATGCTCCCATACCTGACCTGACACGTTGCTCTGGCGCCTTCTCCATGCCTGACTGATGCGCTACTCTGGCGCAGCTCCCATACCTGACTTGAACGCGCTGCTCTGGCACATGCTCCCATACCTGAACCTGAGCTACTTGACAAATTGTTATTATAAGGGGGTGGAGACACTCATCCCAACGCAATGATATTGTCGCATCCATGCGCGGTTAAGACGCGACCTGGATTGATAGCCGAACAGTTCTATCTTGGAGGTGAACAGCCGAGTTCCTGAAGACTATGCTGCGCGTGGACAGGAAGTGGCGAAGCACGTACCAGACACATTCACCAGGACAGAGGACAAGTGTTTATGCTCGAACCCACAAAGAACAGATACACAAGCAATCTTAATAAATAGGGATTTTTAATGAAACATAATGAAGTATTAATAAGAGGAATAAATCAAAGTGTAACTAGCATCCGTTGAAGACAAGTCTTCGATATCCCCGCCATAGTAATGAGCGATTAACAAACTTATATTCCCTAAGCGTGTGCAATATGTATGTGCAGTTTCCCCTTGATCTGACCAGCCGTTCTGGAGAAGAAGATTTTAAAATTTATTAATTTTTTCATTCCAAGATGGCTGACGAACCATGTGACCTATGACATCATAAATTTCATTTCTGTCTCCAATCCTCCAGTGGAATATGTGTGTGAAGTTTCGTGTTAATCGGATGAGGTGTGCTTTTCTATCCAAGATGGCCGCCAAACCATGTGATTGTGACGTCATAATTTTTACTATGTATGCAGACATGATGGAAGATGATAGTTGCAAATTTCGCTTCGTTAGGTTATGTGATTCCAGAGAAACATTATTTAATATTTTTCTTTGAATCCAACATGGCTGCCAAACCATGTGACCTATCAATTAGAAAATATCAAAAGGCAACCAGTTCACCTCTTGCTTGATATGTGTACCAAATTTCGTAAATATATCTTGAGGGGATTTGTAGTTAAGCTCCGGAAACGAAATGTGACAACCAGACGGACGGACGGGACGGAACCCATTTCTATACGAAGTTGGCGGGGGATAAAAATGGACAAGGGGAAAGATAAAAAAAATCCTATCTTTAATTCTGAGACTTTAGCTTTGTCAAGAGATGGTCTTTTAGAGCTCGACGGCTGAACCGGCCATCCTGCACGGGAACCGCACCCAAAATGGCACCGAGCTGCTCTCTGGGTAGAAGACATGAGAGGTAATTCATGCGGATGGTCCCTTCATGAAGGGCCCAAAAAACCACCGTACAGTCTTTCTCAACATTCAAGATTGCCAACCCCACTCCTCTCTTACACAGGTTCACTCACAATGATGCCCACCTTCCTCCTCGAACACACAACGGGATCATGCCGAGTTATTTCTGAGAGATGCGCTCTTCTCTCTTCTCCTTTCCGTCATAAACATACAACTTTCGCAATCAGCCAACATAATGGCGAGCGTCTTCCTCCCAGCATGCGGGCAACATTCACACAGCAAGGACACTGGAATCGCGCAGCCTTCTTCATCGTGTCGCGGAGAAGCAACCGTAATACCCTTCTCTTTCCAACCACCATCTCTCGCTCTCTCCGAACCTTCTGATGTACACCAACCAATCATAAGCCTCGGGGCATGACTTGTTGGCACGAAGCCAAGAAGGCGGATTTTCTTACGTGCTTGGAAATGTTTGGGCCCTGTTGTTGTTGTTGTTGTTGTTGTTGTTGAAAATGTGGTTTCTTATTTCCAGTTTTGTAAACGCAAAAACATAGGAAATGTCACGCGGGGAAATCACATACTGGGAGAAATTATTCGTAAACCCTATCTAATTTAACACAGCACTACCCACCTCCCCCGTGTGGTGACACACATAACACTTAAGCTCGCAGTTTCCCTACTTGATTTACATCGAGATGTCTCCTGCTCGTCCACGGACCAAGAACTCCATACAATCCTAACTTTACGACGAAGTTTCCTCCATCTACCCAAAAACATAACACTATTGCAAGTTTTGTAATTTTTAATTAATTTCGGAAATTTGTAGAATTTGTTTTTCAACTTGAAAAGTTGTGGCATTTACGATGTGTAATAAAGCTGAAAAAGTCTGATTTTAATACAATTTAATTCAGGCTATAAAGCAAAAAGGTGGAAAAATTTGAAAGGGGGTATAGACACTTCTATGGCACTGTATATATGTATGTATGTATGTATATTGTGTGTATAATAATATATTATATATTTTGTGTGTATTATATATATATATATTGTATATATGTATCATAATATATATATATATACTTTGTGGTGTGTGTTATATATCTATAATATATATATATATAAATATACTATATATATATGAGAGTATATGATATATGATATAGCCAAATATATTTATAATATATTTATATATTAATATATATATTTGTGTATATATATATATTATATATTATATATATATATATATATTTGTGGTATATATATATGTATATATATTTGGTGTATATATATATATATATTATATGATTTGTTGTATATATATGAATGTATCTTATAATATGAATATATACAATATATATATACATAAATATATATATATATATAATATATATATACATATACATTTTAATACTGGTATTTCCACTTGTGGTTACTTGGTGAAGCACATTCGCCTTAAAAGTTTTACCTTTTCACATGAAATAGCATGATAGTCACAATGTTTGTTTTTCATCGTCAGAGTCCATGCTTCAATCTTTCCTAACCTAAATGCTAAGATATTGATCATCCACGACACAATGAAATTCATCCAAATCAGTATCCTGAAATGGTATCTTGGTGTGAAAGTTTAGCTTCCATAACTCTCACAGAACGTCACTCTGTGTACGGGCGGAGCTCTTGTGGCTTGTTGTTTGGCGCAGTTAATAAATCATCGTCCATGGATGGCGCTCGTCCTAAATGCTTTTGTACAATGCCAACAGCTGCACCGTCGTGCTTCATCTGTACAAGATGAAAGAATGAATGGCGATCATTTGTGAGTCACACGTGCACAACTGCTTGTTTGCAGTTTAAACCAAATTTGCATTAATTATATAATATATATGAAGTGATACGTACCATATGGACAAATAAAAGGTTTGGAAATAATTTTAATAATAATGACCTTTAAATTGTTCTGGTGAGCAAACTGCGATTTCAAGCCTGTCGAAGTTAGGCGGTCTTGTGGCATATACAGAGAGGTGTACTGTACTTTATTCAACAGGCGTGTTGTATACATGTACCTGATCGACACAACGATTATGGCTAGTTACACCTTTACACTCTTCACAAGACATGCATCTTTTAACCCTCGAGATGCCAAATAGGAAGATCAGAAGAACTAATGCCTCATGGAAGAGATGGAAGTATGGAAAACGAGTGATGAAGGAATGAAACGATGTATGAAGAGTGATAAAAAAAAGGTTCAATTCAACGGACGATGAGGTCTGGTGGTCACAGTCGTCGCTCACAGATTAAGATTGGAAAAGAAAATGATAACGGATGGAAGAATGGAAATGAAGCGATTTATTAAATCTCTTTGCCACTCGATTTTCTGCCTTGTCAGCCATTGTCTGTGTTGCTAATACTCTTTATTTATTTAAATAATTGTTCAAACATCTGCTTCCAACGTCATCAGTTGTATTTTTTTTGCAATGACATTTTGCAGTTTCCTAGCAGTGAAGGTTATTGGTGACGATTGATTTTATAATTGCTCGTGTTGGGTTCTCATGGCTCTTGAAGCTGTGTAATGTTCCATGATGTCACGCCAACGATGCCACACAAGGAAGGCTTGGTAGAGGACGAGACCATTTCGACCCATCATGGCCTTGCCGCTGCACCAATCCCAGTATCATCCCCATCCACAAACAAGCCAACTTCCGCATCTCACACAAGCGAACATCCCCATACCCTCCATCTGCAATGTATCTCGTACCTATCGGAATCCCCATTTAAACTTGTCCACCTCTCCGCTGGCCACTACATTTTCCAGAGAGACAATTCCATGCATTAACCACTTCTCCAACGAAAGACCTGCCTTAAAACTGTCCAAACTCGTTTTCTTTACCCTCAAGCTATGGCCCATGGTCTTCACACTGTCCACTCCTGCTGAAACTTCACTTCGCAAATGTTGTCCACACCTTCATTATCTAAACATATCAATCACATCCCCTTCGCATGCTTTCCCTCAATGTAAAAGTCCTGTCACTTTCAAAACGATCCTCACTAGCTAAAGCCTATCCAGCCAGGAATCCAATGTAGTGCCTTGTTACTGAACCTTCTCCATGGCAGCTATGGTCCTCCTCCTCAAGATGTGGTGAATCAAAACTGTACATAATATTCCAGATGAGGCCTCCATAAATTCCTCGCCAGCGTAACATACCTCTTTGATTGATATAATGTATTACTCTACGAATACGACCTGAAACCCTGTTTGCTTTACCTTTAGCTTGCCTGGCACTGTGCTGTCAGCTTACCCCCTTATATATTACCACCCATATTCCTTCTCCTGTGTGCCACACATCAAGAGTTGGCTTTTGCAATCATGCAATCTCTATTTTCATTATTCTACCCATTCCTCGTACTTACATTTATTTACGTTAAGACTGCTTCTACAAATATTTTGCCCAATCATTAAAGTATCTAGCACTTTCCTTAATCTGATGACCCCCTCTCTGCTAATATACCTTACCTCCAGCCTTTTGTCCTGCAAATTAAAAAAAAAGATACTTTTAAAAAAAAAAAAAAATAAAAAAAAAAAAAAAATAAACCCCCGCCCCCACCCAATCCCAAAATAAATCTTTTTAATGGTTAATTATGATAACAAGAGCGAGAATTACTTTGCAATACATGTCCCCGTACCCATTCCCAATATGAATGTTAGTTGATTTGGGTGGTGTATACTGTGTATGGACGTTCCTGCTGAAAATAATAAAAAATAACCCGTGTACACACATGAAGGCAAAAACATGCGTACCAGCTTACAGGCAGTGCATAATATATACATCATGGTTCTATATCTGGGATCACTCCAATTACAACTTGGGCCATGAAAAACTAACCCCAGGCCTAGGCCCTGAGCCCCAATCTATGCTGCTTCATGCAATGGTAGCGCATGATTTATTGGGGTGGAGTCCAGACCTGTCAACCAATGGGTGTAAAGCATGGGGTGTGTCAGGCAGCTGAACACTGACCCATGTATAATATGTGATATTTTCTCAGTCTAAAAAATAGCATAACTCTGAAAATTGAAGAAACGCATAAACTCGACTTCTTCTGTACCTTATACAATACAGCCATGTACCAAGTTTCAGTTAAATATTTTAAAGAGTATGGGGGAAAAAAGTCTGTAAACACACAACAGGTGGACGACGGACGAACAGATGGAGAGCAAATCTATATCCCTCCGGTGAAACCATAGGGGACTAATAATGGTCCTATTCACACACCCCACTATTACATCCTCCCACAAGGCATCCTCCCTCACCTACCACTATTTGTTCCTATTACTCAGTCAGTTTCTAATCCAGTAGCCTACTGACCAGGCCACTCCACAAGTCCTCAGCCTTGGTTAACAATCCTGTGTGGTACCTTATCAGATGCCTTCCGAAAGTCCAAAATACCAATCCACTGCCATTCCCTTCATCCCACTCAATCAGGAAAAACTTCGTAACGAATTCCAATAAATTTGTAGCCATGACCTTCCTTTGGGAAATCATGCTGACTGCCTTTAATTTGTTTCTGTATTTATTCAACATGTTTCCCTATCCTTTGGCCAAATTAATAATCTCCAACATCTTTCTCCAACAACTGAAGTCCAAGCTCACAGGTGTATATTTTCCCAATTAATTCTTTGGAACCTTTCTTAACACATGGTGTTACAATTTGCTATTCCCGATCCTCTGTGACTGTCTGACTCCAGCGAGGTGTTACAGTCTATCCGCGAACACCACGCTTTATCTGCTTGCCACCTCCCTCATACTCTTGGATCATATTATCCAATCCTGTAGCTTTATCATTGCATGTTTTTTCTAAGTTGTTTCTTCCTTCATCTATTCATATGTGGATCTTTTCTGAAGGCCCTTCCATCATCAGTGGGTCCATAACTCTGTCAGAAACGTTAGTGCTGCTAGCATCTCCTTGGCTATTGGGCACAATCCTGAACAGGTCACCAACTCGACACAGATACAAGCAAGCTGAACTTATATTGCTGACTCAGAAGGATGACAGGTTTGAGTCACCCCACCTGGTAATTAATTCAACAGCCAAGGGGTGATTTGAACTCAGGCCGAGGATCCGAGCTTCTCACCCTCTGGTAACACAGGCATAGAACACCATTAAGCGCAACACCGGACATAGAAAAGCCCTACTCACCCCCAAAACAGATAAAGCTCTGCTCTTGGAAGCTCCCTGTTTGTTTCCCGTGGAAATGTGGAAGCAAAAAAACTATTTAATAAGCCCTGCTAATCTCTCCCTTCATCATCATCCACCATTCTGCTGTGTTATTCATTAATGGGTCCCACACTAATTAACCTTGCCTTGCCCCTTGTATACTTAAAATAATGTCATAACTGTTATGTGTAATATGCTTGCTATGTCCTTTCAATATTCTCTTTTTGGCCCTGAAAGAGTAATTAGTCACTACTGTTTTCACTTCACTGGAGGGGACAATAAGGTTTGCTCTTTGGTCTGTTTGTTCCGTCTGTTCCGCCCCGCACCTGTGTTTTATTCCGACTTTTTCCATAACTCTTTAAACATATTCAAAGCTGAAACTTGGTACATGGCTTTATTATGATAAGTTTTACAGAACAGTTTGAAGGTTCGGGCCATTAGTCCTTTTTTCACAGTTACGGGCCTTTTTTGGACTCAGAACATATCATATCAAGCTGGGGACATGTGGTTTGCAAAACAATTCTCGCTATTGTTTTTCTTAACTAGTTCTGTTTCTTATTATTCTGTGTGAATAGGACTCTAGTCCAGTTAATTTTGTACTTGTTAATAAAATTTTGGCTTTCTGCTTATCATTATTACAACTGCATTCCTCACTGCCTCAACCACCAGTTTTTCGTTCCGCCCCCCCCCCCACCCCTTTAATCCTCATGGAAATGCTTTACTCTGCACCTGAACACATTTGCTCCTTGAATGTTTCCCATTTCTCTGATGGCAGCACCCACTTATTAAACTTTACCCAAATCAAAGCTTCCCAAATCACCTTCTCTTACCCCAAAAGTTTGAACCTCATAAATTCTAACAACTTTACACCACCAATCCCAAACTTAACATCTCAATAATAGAGCTAGTGCTTACTACCATTGGTGGCCGCTTGTCCCCCCAGATGGTCCTCCCATGTCACCCCTCCACCATATTGGGAATCGTTACTCAAAAAGAGGTGAACAACTGCACACCTCGTGGGTTTTTGTAACAAACCTGAGTTTAAAAGCCATCCTGGATGAGGTCCTAAAAAAAAACAACCTCATGCTGCTCTGCCCTTTCCCTGTTTCCCTGTACCAAATCTATCCCTGGCAACTTAAAATCCCCCATAAATTATTCAATACTTCCTTCCCTTATCACATCATTCACATGCCCTTCTGAATTCTCAAATATCATATTTCCCTGCACTTCCCTCACACCAGGAAGGCCTGCAAAAGCATCCACATGTATCTTACTATTCTTCCAATCTCTAATCTCCATCCACAATAGAATCCTTTCCAATTAAATTTTCTCCCTTAATGTCAATGCCTTTCTCTCGATCAGGAAAACTGCCTTTCACCCAGATGCCACACCTCCTCCCCTTTTTCCTCTTTCCTATCATCCTATAAACCCTGTAGCCTTGAATTCCCTTCCTCCAGTTTAGGTTCTCCGAAACCATTCATAGCAACAATGTATACCCCTCGCCATCCATCAGTCCCAGCCTCTTCCATCTTCGATTTGAGCCCCTGGCTTTTGTGGCACAACACATTCAACCTTTTCCCTTCCATTTACCCACATCTTGCTGCCCAAACCCTCCTCCCCTTGTCATCAGTTTATAGTCTAAAAAAAGTCCGAATCTCTTTCTCAGAAACCGCCGCAAGTCTCGCAGCCCCCCCCCCCCCCTTTCTATGACGCACCCTGCCACCGTCTTTAAAAGGGTCAAAGTAGATCTCACCATATCATTACCACCCCCACTCCCCTCATATAACTTACTATGATGCAATAACACTCAACTATCCCCATGTATTCAACAACCCTAAACCCTCTTCCTACACCACCTTTCCAAACCACTGGTTCACATCATCTCACTCTATTAGAAATCTGCAACTGCTAATACCCTTGGCAGAATCCAAACTTAAAAATCATCCTACACCCCAAATCTTGCAATGCTCCCCCAAAAGTCTCACGCTCTTTAAAAGTTTGGAAAAGACATCCCCAACATCGTTACCCCCCTGCCTGCAACTATCACAAAATGTTCCCAGGCCACAACCAGACAAACGTCATCCGATTTTGCAACAATACCACCACCCCCCCCCCTTAAAATACAATACAAAACTTCTTTTCATATCCTTCTCACAAAATGGAGAATCCACCATATTCAAACCTCACCCCCAAAAAAACCTATCCCTCTCCTGGTCACCACCTCCCCTCTCCCACTTGACTCCAACAATCAGCACCATGCATCCACCATCCCCCATCATCCACAATACCATCCTTGTGCACACTCACATCATTCCCATATCACTTTTGCATCTGCAGCAATCGCATAACTGACACAAAACGCAACAAACGTCCTAACCCATTTGAACCACCCCCATCCACCACCACCAACCACGCACAATCCATCCCCCACATTCACCCACACTCCTCCATCTGTACCTATCACACCATACTGTCACCCACCCTCTGAACATCCAACCGACCAAAGGATGTGTGCCGTCCTCCATCATCACACACACCCCCCATGCACCACACTCCCACCAACAGGGTGCACCACCACCTATCATAAGAGTCACCCCACAAACAAAATCGACTTTCTTCATCCGATCTCATCCATGAACAAAATGTAGTATAGATGTTTATTCCTTTTCCTCATTCTGTACCTTTTGTGATATTTTTATTACCTCCATCAACGCTGGACGTAGGTTGTTTTTCACCTGTCTGTTGGGTCGCCGAAATAAGGTGACCTTATTGTCCAGTAATTCTGTCTGTTTGTTCGTTTGTCATCAGCATAATTGGTAGTAAACGTGGGCCGATTTGACAAACAACTCGGGTGGTAGGTACATCTTATGACCGAAGTGCCTTTGGAAATTGTGATGGTTGCGAGGGACGCTCTGGTTCCCCAACAGCCGAAAACCCTTCAAAATCGGTACCGTTTCACGCGAAAAATCAATTCCGAAGCCATTAATTCCACGTAAGGCTTATGAATTTGGCATGCAATTCAATCTACAGGTGATGCTCTAACCAAATATATTCGCGGTTTTTTGTGATATAATGGAATAGTTTAACCCGCAGCGCCCTACACAAATGTGGTATGCCCGAAAATTGAAGCCCCTAGCGACCAGCGTTGAGTGCAATCTCCGAAATTGACACTTTGCAGGTTCATAGACGCAATGAGTACTACAACTTTGCCTCAGGACATATTGACCGATATTGCTTAGGTCAGGGGTCAAAGGGCAAAAATTCGATAATGTTGCGAGAAGCTGGAGGTGCCTTCGCCCAAATGCTACTCCTCCTAAGGGTTATGCGCCATACAAATTAATGCGTCGGAACTGTACCGCACGTGGAACGGGTCGGCGCTGTGTCGCGTCGATTTGACATCGCATTATCAAAGAAAGTCTTAATTGCCGTGCTGAGATTGTCAAACAGCCGTCAGACCGTCGTGGCGTGGGTACGGCCCACGCTAGTTGCCGGTAACTGTGACTTACCGTACCGCTTGCTGGAGGGACCCTGAGATAAAACTTCCAATGGATAGGCGTTCGTAGGAATGAAGTAGAAGCCAGCCATCGGTAACACGATCCAAGTATTGTCGCATCCATGCCGGTTAAGACCGACCTGGATTGATAGCCGAACAGTTCTATCTTGGAGGTGAACAGCCGAGTTTCCTGAAGACTATGCTGCGCGTGGGACAGGAAGTGGCGAAGCACGTACCAGACACATTCACCAGGACAGAGGACAAGGGTTTATGCTCGAACCCACAAAGAACAGATACACAAGCAATCTTAATAAATAGGGATTTAATGAACATAAATGAAGTATTAATAAGAGGAATAAATCAAAGTGTAACTAGCATCCGTTGAAGACAAAGTCTTCGATATCCCCCGCCATAGTAAATGAGGATTAACAAACTTATATTCCCTAAGCGTGTGCAATATGTATGTGCAGTTTCCCCTTGATCTGACCAGCCGTTCTGGAGAAGAAGATTTTAAAAATTTATTAATTTTCATTCCAAGATGGCTGACGAACCATGTGACCTATGACATCATAAATTTACATTCT
>CM068952.1:96727019-96732019 GCA_035128595.1 Eptatretus atami
GCCGATTTTGACCAAACTCGGGTGGTAGGTACATCTTATGACCGAGTGCTTTGGAAATTGTGATGGTTGCGAGGGACGCTCTGGTTCCCCAGCAACAGCCGAAAAACCTTCAAAATCGGTACCGTTCACGCGAAATCAATTCGAAAAGCCATTATCCCACGTAGGCTTATGAAATTTGGCATGCATCATCTACAGGTGATGCTCTACCAAATATATTCCGGTTTTTGTGATATATGGAATAGTTTACCGCAGCGCCCCTACAAATGTGGTATGCCCGAAAATTGAAGGCCCCTAGCGACCAGGTGAGTGCATCGATCCGAATGAAACTTTGCAGGTTCATAGCACGCAATGAGTACTACAACTTTGCCTCAGGACATATTGACCGATATTGCTTAGGTCAGGGGTCAAAGGGCAAAAATCGATAATGTGCGAGAGCTGGAGGTGCCTTCGCGCCAAATGCTACTCCTCCTAGGGTTATGGTCAGATGGTCATGAAAATTCACACTAATTATCTGGAATGCATTGTGCACAAACCATCGAGCCGGATTTTTGATTTATATCTTTGTTCACCCACAGCACCCCCTCAAACTTTGGGGATTTCCGATATCAAACCGCATTTTCGGTACTTTTCATTCAAATTGATACCGAGTAGTTATCAGTAGATGGAACTCGATGAGATTTGGTATGCATAATCTTAAGGTGATTCTCTATTCCGCTATATGACATCCATTTTTTTCTATATCTTATAGTTTCCAAATGGTAACCCTCTCAACTTTGGGTGTCGAGGGACATTGAGCATTCCCGCTGAAAATTCAAAGTACACTAGCTCCAAGACGGTTGAACCGAATCGAATGAATCTTTACATGCTTATAGACCGTAATGAGTACTACAACTTTGCTCATTTTCAAAATGACCTATCTCGAGTAGGTCAGGGGTCAAAGGCAATAAGTGCATTTTTCGGGCGAAATTACCATTCAAGGCACCTTGCTCCTACACGGATTAACCGATACGAATGAAAGTTCATAGGTACATAGTACTCAATAATACTACAACTTTGCTTCAGGACATATTGACCTATCTCGGCTAGGGCAGGGGTCAAAGGTCAATGAGTGCATTTTCAGGCAAAATGACCATTCAAATCCCCTTGCTCCAACACGGGTTAACCGATAGAATGAAAGTTAATGGGTACTACAACTTTGCTTCAGGACATATTGACCTATTTCGGCTAAGTCAGGGGTCAAAAGTCAATGAGTGCATTGTTCGGGCAAAATGACCATTCAAAGCCCCCTTGCTCATACACAGGTTAACCGATTCGATTGAATTTCGTAAGTACTTAGTCTATATTAACTCAGATCAGGGTCAAAGGTCATCGGATGCTCGGCGACATGGCCGCCTACGGCTTGTTTGTCTATTTGTTTGTCTGTGAGCAGGATATTTCAAAAAGTTGTGGACGGATTCATACAAAACTTGTTGGGCAGTTGGGTATGTAACAAGCAAGAAATGTTTCGATTTTGGTGAAGATCCGAATCCGGATCTCCCTCCGAGAATTTTTTAAATTGATTTTTCACCATTGAGAGATGGAGCCAAAAACGACATATCGCAGGATATCTCAAAATGTTGCAGATGGATTCGGACTAAACTTGGTGGGCAGGTTGGGTATGTAACAAGGAAGAATTGATTTGATTTTGGTGAATATCTGAATCCAGATCTGGATGCAAGATTTTAAATTTTTTTTGAGTGATTCTTCACCATTGTGAGATGAGGCAAAAAATGATATGCAGTATAGCATGATATTTCAAAAAAATATGGACAGATTGGGTCAAAACTTTGTGGGCAGGTTGGGTACGTAACAATGACTAATCGATTCGATTTTGGTGAAGATTCCGGTCCGGATCTGGATACGATAAAAAAATTTTTTTAAAGTGATTCTTCACCATTGAGAGATAGGAGCAAAAATGATACATAGCATGTTATCTAAAAACATTGTGAACGAGTTGTGACAAAACTAGGTGGATGAGTTGGTTCGGTGAGAAGAACAAGGGGATTCGATTTTGAAGAACAAGGGGATTCGATTGTTGTTCAGGTTCGGATCTAGATTGGGCCTATCAGTGGGCCTATCCTTTAAATTATATTGTATTTTAGGAATAGTTGGGACTGTACAATTAATTAAAAGTGTGTGTGTGTGTGTGTGTGTGTGTGTGTGTGTTGCTTTATGCTGCATCAACAAGCCTCATTTAACCACAAAATATTAAAATCTTTACATCATGAGGTAAAGCGTGGAATTAACACTTAAAACTGCAACAATAACAATGATAATTATTATCACTTATCATACAGATAGTAAATGCGGGGTTTGAACAGTTGTTCTCTGTATTAAAAGCATACAATTTAGCTTTTTAATAATACACCATGTGAAAAACATTCCTTCCTGCTGCAAAACTGAATTCGCTGATATTTTTCTTCCTCATTTTCTTTCTTTATTGTTCACTAGCAACAAATGTCTTAAGTCTGTTTCTGAAATGCCACAGTCATTTATTTTGCATCATATTAATAAAATACAAACCAAGTAATTCTAATATTGCAATGCTTAAGAAATATATATACTTTTGTACAAGCATTGACTATTTGATTTGTGGCTAAACGTAAAAATAGAAGAGTAAAATAATTCATCATCATCACGTGCCATGTCCTATGCAGGGTGTTGGTGCTACCGCAGCAGTCACGATGCTGCAATCCTTTTTGGGCCGTCACTCCGACTCAGGATGTCAGGGCAGGAATTTGAAATTTAGCCATGGTGTTAGCTTGCCTCCGCACTGCGAAGGACACTGAGGGATCTTTAACGTCCACCGACTAATGTCGGTGGACCCGACTCCCAGTTTAACGTCCATCCGAGGGTTGGCACACACATTGATGAATCACCCTGCCTGCGAAATACCAGGATGACAGTTTAGAGTTGGACCGAGATTCAAACTCAGGCTGGACACCTTAGAGACGAGTGTTTGTACCTCAAGGCCATCCTGGAAGCCCCATAAATAATCCATTTTTTAAAGAAGCCGGATTTCTCCTTCCGCCTGTCCCTCTCTGTCATATTCTTTTCGCTGGGACATCATCATACAATGTTACGTCGAGCGCTCGGCTAGGCCTCTGCGGATATGCACATCATCCAGCACTCAACCTGTCCCGTTGAACGCTGACGGCGGTTGAAAAACATAACCCACATATCTGACTCCATCTAACTATCTGACGTCCTTAGATGATGGGCTGAATGCCAGACACTCATTAGTAAGATGGCGATGATGGATTTAGTAAGATGGCAGTGTAGTAAGACAGTGTTACATCTGGGACGTCATTACGAAGTTATGTCTATCGCTAGGCTCGGCCTTTACTGTGTTGTCTTATTCACGACTCAATGAGAATTGCATTTTGCAACTTGGAAAAAAACCCAAAAAGCACAATGTCTGATCCCTGTGAACATAAACAAAATTCATAATGTTGTTTTTTGGGGAATAAGTGTGTGCATAACGAAAATGAACAATGGGTTGTTGGCCGTAAACACAATGTTTCTCGAATAAAAAATTGCAAATATTGACCGTCAATAAACTGTATTACTGCACTGTCCATAGCATTTATAAGTTATGTTGTTCAACTACAGTCAGCGGAGCAACGGGTTCAATGCGAGTTTGATTGAAAAAATTTCATCAAAGGTGCTCCAAGTAGATATGCAGCAGAGAGAAAGTTTTGTCGGTGTCGGTCATTGCCTTATTGTTTGCCAATGCCCAGCCATGAGTGGAAGTATCTGATACACACTGTATATACTGTACATGTACTTTCATTGTTGTGTTTCTTCGACGGTATTCTGTTTTCTTTCGCTTTTCTTGTTGCCCGTCCTGTTCTTCCTCATTGCTCTTTACATAAAAATCATTTCTTTGGTTGTGTTCTCCCTTTAGCACTTGGCATGCTTCATTGTCCATGGGGAGATTTTATTTACACATTGTTATTATGACATTAATTATTATACCAAGCAAATGCCGTTCAATCCACAGTTTATACGAAAGTGCTGAATTATCAAGTTGACAGGACAGGATGTGTTTGAGTACATTATAATAAACAAGTCTCGTGTTCAAGGCCTGAAATCTCCCTCAAAATATGTTCTGTAGAAGTCCCATAAACCTCGTTCTGTGGAATTCATCGTTAGAATTTGGAGAACTTTAGGACCTATCGAATTCTGTTCTAAAGAACGCTCTGCTCGAACTTACATTGTTATCTAAAAACTGTTTTACTGACACTTCAATCAGTCCTCAAGAAAACTTCTGCATTAATACTTCAAGGAACAAAAAGTGATTCCTAAGAACACTGTTGTAATGATGTATTGATCACAAGTGTTACATATATGTGGATATGAACTGATCGAGCGATAGATTAAATCAACAGGACGTTGATATGGAGCTGTGCCTTCTCTTAGCTTTCCTTCCCGACTTATGGTGATATGGTCAAACAAAGGGTTACCGCACAAAATGTCAGCTTCCCCTTGTTTCCTTCGGCGGTTGGCATACCTCGGTCAACGTCATGTTCATTTTCATCCATTGTTCTCTCTGCCCACTGACGCAGATCAACACTAGCCTTCACCAGCAAGACTAGATCTTAATTTGATTTAAACTCATTTGCTGATATGTACAGAGAAATACATGCTGATAAACACAGATTCTCAACTAGAAGGGCACTCGGTTTCACGCTTACCTCCGCCCAGCAATGCCTGATCCACGAGAACATATCAGGCCCAATACATTTTTGAAATATCATGCTATACAATACTATATCAATTTTGGCCCGATCTCTCAATGGTACATGCCTGGTGTTGGCTTAATGGCTAGAGTGGTGGGCTTGGGATCCTAGGGTCCTGAGTTCAAATCCTGCTTGGCTGTTGAATTAATACCAGGTGGGGTTGACTCAGCCTGTCATCCTTCTGAGGTCAGCAAAATGAGTGTCAGCTTGCTGCTATCC
>CM068952.1:96737019-96751692 GCA_035128595.1 Eptatretus atami
TACCTTGGTAAAAATAAAATAAAAAACCTGCTCTGCTTCTATCTTATCTATACCTTTCATTATGTCATGACCAAAACTATATACAATATTGTAGGTGAGGTCTCACTAAATTCCTGTAGTGTTTGCACTACTTCTTTTGATTTATAATTATCCCCCCTGACAATGCACCTCAAAACCCTATCAGCTTTCCTGGAAGTTGTCTAACACTGTGCTGCCTGCTTACACCTCACAACTACCACTCCCAGATATTTCTCCTGTGTCACATGCTTCAAACAAACAGCTCCATATTTCTATAATTCTTCTCTTGATACTTTCTTTCAAAGAGTTGTTACATTTGCTACTCTCAACTCCTCTTGTACTCATCCTGACTTCAATGAGCTGTTAAAGATATCGCGTAAAACCACGCTTATCTTCTCTACCACTGATCTTAATACTCTCAGACGCAATGGATACAGATAAAACAGTTTTTGCTTGTGGGTGGCTCATTTATACAATTATAAATCCTGAATGATGCATTTTTGGAGATGATGTGAAATGATAAAGTTGGGTTTACACAGATCCAAAGGATATTTTATTCACTTTTTATGCCTCCACAGACGAAGTCGCCAGAGGCATTATGTTTTCGGGTTGTCCATCCGTCCGTACTGAGCACAAACCACTTGCTCAGGGTGAGGAGCATGAACCACTCACGCAGGGTGATGGAGCACGAACCACTCGCGCAGGGTGACGGAGCATGAACCACTCACTCAGGGTGACGGAGCACGAGCCACTCGCTCAGGGTGACAGAGCACCCTATGTTTCATGGTTTTAGAGTTATGGAGGGAGACACACACACACACACACACACACACACACACACACACACACACACACACACACACACACACACTAACATTAATGAGTATAGATAGATTATAGATTATATTATTACCATCACTGGGATTGTTAGCACTATAATCGTTAAATGTCGCTGTTTTAGCTGGAATCTCCTTTTCTTAAATTTTATAAATCTTATCAAAGTCGACAAAAGATAGATGGATGGAATGATCAGAATGTTGATCAAAGTATCTAACCGCTGTGGGAAGTACGTCAGGAGAAAAACTAACATTTTGGGAGTTAACCCTTTATATGAGCAAATTTTTGTTCTGATGAAGTGTTAATGTCCGAAACGTCAGCTTCTGTTTGTATCTCACAGATGTTAGCATACCTCATTGAACATCCTGTTGATTTCATCCATTGTTCCACGCGTCTGCTGTTCTTCATTCAAACAAAAGATAAATTAATTTTATCAATGAACTTCCACGTGTCTGCTGTTCTTCATTCAACAAAAGATAAATTAATTTTATCAATGAACTTCCACGTGTCTGCTGTTCTTCATTCAACAAAAGATAAATTAATTGTATCAATGAACTGACCTTGAAGTCTAAGCGGAGCTACCCTTTATATATTGTCATGAAACTTCAACTCTTTTCTCACAAGGAGTTTATGTGTGAATGATCAAAATAAGAAAATGATCATACTGCTTGAAACTTGAATGTCTTGGATATAACTTTCAGACACTGTTGAAAAAAAAACAAATGTGATAGGTAGATTAGCATGATTACAAAAGGCACTATTGAGCAACTCACCTCTAAATAGACATCAATTTGTATTACTCATTTTAAGGTTTTCGGACACGGACTTGGTTGCTTACACAAAGCTAAGTTTTACATGTCTGATTGTTTCGCGTCTGCCTGTTGTAACTGTCGCTTATACAATTGTCAAAAGTCAGTGTTAACTGAACTCCTTCAAAGTTTCCTGCTGCTATACATCTTTGTATGTATATTTTTGGTAATGGTTTGTGTTTTTTATTTGGCCACAATAGCATTCATCCATTTCTTCTTTGGTTTTTAAGTCTCCACCTCTGCTTTCCACCGTTCTCCTTCTCCCCAAGACTGTTCGTTTAAACATCGTGAATGTCTATTGTGTTGTAGCCCCATACATCCTCGTGTTTTGGTTTTTTTCTGTGGTGTGAATCATTAATCATTCGTTTTCCACTTGGTTGGTTCTTCCCTACACCGCCCCCCCCCCAATATCTGCCTATATGTTTTTCCGTTTATCTCCTCTTTATTTCTTCCCTATAGACCATAGTCCAAATGGGTCTATAAAGAAGGAGAAAAAACACTAAAAGTTCATACTACAATATCAGTGTTCCCTTTCTATCTTCCTGGCTCCCCGCCCCCTCCCCAAAACCCACACCTTTCTTCTTCCTTCCTTCTCTGAGACTTTCCTCATCTTTCCCTCCCCCTCCCCCCATCTCCTTCCTGATCATAAAACATTCTTCCTTTTCATTGCTTTAATGTTCTCCTTTCTCCTCTCTTCCATTTTCTCATCTGGACTGTGGTCCTCACACGAGCTATGATGAATCTATTAGGGTTTATTCATCTCAACATCTTCCTCCTCCTCGGACCCCTTCTCACCCTCCCACCATGCTCACTCTTGTTTCCATTCTTCCTTCCTCGGTAGTACATATGTCCATTCATAGCAATCGACTATACATGTGTCGCTTTGATTTATGTGTTCAATCACCAAACTTCCACTCCGACCAACAATGTGTGTGGCCATTGCAAATAGCTACTCTGAGAGGAAACATCTTGTCGTAAATGCAGATGCATTGGACAAACAAACCCCCTCGCTCCCCCTCCCCCACCACCCTCCACATCTATCCACCCACCCACCAATCTTATCACTTCTGCTCTTACCCCCGTGTATGTGCCCCACTGCCATATCCACACCCCAACCATACCATGATCCCCACAACCTGTGCCCAACCCGTGTCCTCATTCCCCAATTCTTACCCCCATTCTGTGACTTATATGCCTCCACCCATGGCTGCTGTGAACCAAACCCAAACCTCCTCACCCTTCTACCTATTCTCCCACCACCCCTTCCATGTACGTAGTCCACCATCCTACCCTTTCCATTTCATCCACCAACATAGAGACTTCTGCTCCACTCTCACATTACTCTCCCTGCAAGTTGCTGCATCATGTCCAGATGTCATCTGTCTTAAAATGAAACAATGTTTATCATAATATGTCTCAGACTCACTCAAGTCCCTCTTGGGTATTCTTGTCCCATTTAATTTGACGGACACAATACTTGTGCTGGTAGCAATGCTGTGGTCGATGTCAGAAGCTGCCTTTCCTCTCACTCATGGGTTCATGCTCCCCGTGCTTATTTTTGGGACATGTATAAAAAAATGTCACACTCAGGGATCCGAAGGTAAAATGTACTAGGGGAAAACTTACACATGCTGGTCACACGAAAATTTGTCGACTCGGAACGAGTCTGTAAAAAGGGGAGGGGTAGTGTTGCGAATCTGGAAGCCTTGAACACTCAACATACAGGTCCTATAGAATAGTTATATTGGTAAGTCTGTGTTTCTAGTCAGGGTTCCTTCCCCTTTGTTTAATGGTGAATAAATGTACTTGCGCTGAGTTACTTTGATAGTCAGGGTTTTCTTTCATTCTTTACACCCCTCATCACTACGACAATGCCAGCATCACCTTCACCCCTCGCTCTGGCCACATCGCCTACGTGCGTGTCAGCACGTACGGGTGGGAGGCCACGCAGAATACTATTCCTCTGCCTGTTTGGTGGGCAGAGTTCAAGGAGGAGCCTCATGGCAGCCCTCGACCAAGCAGCGTGCTGTGGGTGGGGTGACACCACTCAGCCAATCAGATCCCGCGATAGGGAGAAAGGGGTCTGCGTGACGTCACCACGCCCCCGGGCCAATCAATGGACTTGCCGCTCGTTTTGGCCAATGACAGGGCGATGAGCAGTTCTGCGTGCCAAAACCGTCCAGTAAGGAAAGCGAGGGGGGCGAGGCGTCCCCCCCGGAGACAGGGTGAATAAGTGTGCGGCGCGATTCAAACCTCAAAGGAGAGAAGAAGAGGAGAGCTTGAGAGGCACCATCCCCCACGAGAGCCAAAAATGGTTGCGCGCCGCGTCCCTGCCGACAACACCAAGAGCTGGAGATTGGGAGATCCTGCCGCCGACAAGAACCGGAAGGGGTGCGCGCCGTCTCTCTGCAGATACCGAGGAGAGGTTTTGTTTGTCGGCACTAGCGCTGAGCGGAGCTCAGGAGGCCGCTCGCGGCGCACTGGTGTCTGGGTTCGAATCAGCTCGACGACCACACGAGTGGACAGGTCCGAGACAGGTTCTGGCCTTCAGCTCGCCTTTCCATCCGAGCTGGAGGCCTCAATAAAGGCTGTGGCCACCGTTTCTTTTGGTGTGTGTGTGTGTGTGTGTGTGTGTGTGTGTGTTTGTGGCGCCAGTCTAGTAAGTAATAAATTGTGTAAGTGCCTTGCTGTACATACGTGCCTTTCTTTATTCGGATAAACTCTGCTTCTTGCGTGCCCCCCAGCTCCATTATAAATAAACCCATGTGTTAAATGTATTGGTTCGTTTTTGTCTTTCTTTTATTGGTTTAACACGGTGCGTGTTGGAGAATTAGCCAGGCTGTTTCCGCTGTAAAGGGACATTTGACCGACGGAAGCTCGGTGGCCATCCGCTCGGGTCGCACACGGTTCGAGTACGCTAGCGGCTCATTCCGTACGAGTATCGTCGAGGGTAAATTTCCCCGGTAGTTGGACGACGTGGGTATTTAGGTAAATTGAAATTGGCAATCGACCCTACCCCACGTGGTCGACCTATTGGCGAACTTCGGTCCCATGAGGGACCGTCGCTCGGAGTATCCGGGGTGACGACCTATAAATTCCGGGTGATCGGTGGAGCCGACTCTACTGCTCCATCTAGCGGTCGTGCTCGTCGCCGATACCCGGCCCCGCAACGTTGGGTCAGGAGTGGGATTCGAACCCCCCGTCTCCACGAATTTCATGGATTCGGATCAGGGGTGGAGGGAGCGAACCCCCCCCCTCGTGTCCCCCAAATTACGAGCATTTTAAATTCTGTTCCCAACATGCGACATGTTTAACCAAGACGAGCCGAGGCAGGTAGGTAGTAGTGTAGAGGAAGCTATGGTCCAGGACACCACCCCCATGCAGGAACTGCCCCGCAACTAAACTCAGAGTCCGTAAGGGGCGCAGGGCAGTGTATGACAACACCCCCTCCTCAGTCAAACTTCCCTCCCGACCCTTGGCGGATCCGCGCCCGATAATGGCGAATCGGCTGCCACAGGTCATTTGACATGGGGTGGATGTTGGAGGCGTTTATGCAGGAAATGAGAATGAATGCGTGGGCGATGGATGCCAAAATGGATGACATCAGGGGCGATATGGATGCAAACACGCAGGATCTGCGAAACAAAATGGACGCAGATGCGCAACGGTTGGAAAGAAAATGGACACAAATGCCACAAATGGATGGAAATATGCAGGCACTGAGGGACGATATGGATGCGAATATGCAGGCACTGATGGGCGATATGCAAACGCAGCGGGTGAGATGCAGAGCATGGGGTTGAACCTCCAGTCGGGGCAAAAGGCAATAAGGGCGATTGCACGTGGTGAAATGCGGACAACGGATGGCATCATGGCGGCACCACTGGCAGAGCGACCGAACCGACGAGGGGGAGTGTAATGGCTGTCCGGCCCGCGATGGAGATGGGTGAGGTCGGGATGATGAGAGACATCACCACAATTGATGGGGAGACCGAAACGTGTAGGTGAGACACGAGGAGACGATGAAAATTAAAAGAGGTGACGTAGACGGAGAAATTACCAGAGACACGGGAGATGGAACAAGTAGAGGAGAAACTACAGGAAATTGACGAACACACACAGGTAGAGCTAAGAGGGGACAATGGGGTTGAGCTGGAAGAATGTATCGTGACCCGGTGCGAGCAGCAGGATAGCCTCCTTAAGGAACAAAGGGAGACTGAAAAATTATAGTAATCGGATCCAGATCCAAATCTTCACCAAAACCTAATCAGTTCTTCCTTGTCACACACCGAACCTGTCCACAAAATTTCATCCGGATCCGTCTGCAACTTTTTGAGATATCCTGTACACAAACAGACAGAAAGGGGTGAAACACCTTCGGTGGCGGAGGTAATGAAGGGGTTTATAGAACCTAAACCTCAACCTCACGTTTGTATCACATGTACTTGAAGCCTGGTGTTGGCTTTATGGTTCAGGTGGCTGGTTTAAGATCTTAGAGATCTTGAGTTCAAGCCCCTGTCGTGCTGTTGAATTAACCCCAGGTGAGTTGACTCAGCCTGTCATCCTTCTGAGGTTGGTGAAATGAGTACCAGCTTGCTAGTTATAGGGGGCATTGCATAGGTGGCACAGCCATGCCCCCATAAAATGATGCAGCCAAGCAGCCGCAGGCTGCATACCAATAAGTGAAAAACATGGACACAGCTTATTGGAGCTAAATCAAAGGGAAATTTGAAGAAACAAGCATTTGCTTTTCTGTCAAAACGCATCGTACAAGAAGCCAAAAGGTGCATCTGGTTCCGAAAAGTTAAATACCAATCCTACCTCGGTTAGACAATTGACACAAGATAAATGTCAACAAGTACAGTTTTCCATAAAGTGCGCTGAGCAACACTTCCTTCCAGGTACTAGGTGGTCCTAAGTCGTCGAATATACTTTCTCGTCATTTCTTTCATTCTATATTGAAGAAATCATTCTGGCTGATTGTTTTATGGACTCTAATAGAACACACTTTTAGGAACATGAGAATCTCCCAGAAAGTGAATGAAATTCCACTTGGGTATATGGTATTTACAGCAGCATCTTTGTTGGACTTTTCGAATATTTTGAAGTATTTTGTCCGCATCTCCCAGCATGAATGGCAGTATTTTTTTTTTAATGAGGCTTGCATTTTTTTTCTCAATTTCCAGGGGCTCTGTTTCACTATTATTCTTGTATATGGCTGGCAGGATAGCCGAGAGGTATGCACACTCGCCTCTGAGCTGTCTAGCCTGAGTTTGAATCTCGACTCAGCTATAAACTGTCACCCTGGTGTTTCACAGGCAAGGTGATTCAACCATATGTGCGCTTGGATGGACGTTCAACTGGGCGTACCGTCTGCCAGCATCAGTTGGTGGACCATCAAGATCCCACGGTGTCCTTCGAGAAGAGTAGGCGAGCTATTGCAGACACCATTGCCAAATTCCTGCTCTAACCTACAGGGGCACTGCATCAACGGCAAAGCTGCACCCACAGCAAGTGACACTACCCTCAGCCATGTGCTGCAAACTAAAGAAGAAAAACATCATGTACATAGTGTCAAGTAACGTTATCGGATGCAGGAGGAGCAAGTGGAAGGATGAAGCAATAAAAACATACATGGATGCGAATGCTTTGAAGGAAAGCTTGCAGCGGCATCTATATTAGTTCAATGTGTTTGGAGAGGAGACGACGACAGCAGCTGCCAATATAACCTTCATTGAAGACCATCAGCCCCTGAGTCAGAGAAGAATTAATCGCCACCTTCAGCGTGGCAAAACATCACAACATGAGTTTGAATCTGCAGTCGTGGACTTTGATCACGCGTGTTATTTTCTCCACAAGATTGAGGGTCATGGAGAAAGCATATGATCTTTGCATCTGGATACTGATCAATCGCTCTCATCAAAGACAATATTCTCAGCAGTTTGAAGATGCTTTGAAAAATTCTGCCAAAGGTAAAGAATTTTCATTTGACAAGGTTATTAAATTATATAAAGGTGATTTATTGATTTTTCAGCAACTCGAAGCAGAACTAAAGCTGTTGAAAGGGGTCGCGTCCAGCAATGTCTACCGGATGTCGAGAACGTTACGTCAATGGACGCTGTCGTCTTTCTTGTCACAATGATCACAATGGTGGTTATTGTCACAGGATACATAACTTATTTTTCAAGTTATATTTGTTTCTCACAAATATATTTGTTCACAGCAATGAGTGTAGCCTCCGGTGAAAGGTCATTCTCGACTCGGCGTCGTATCAAAATGTACACCAAAGTATCATGCCCGGTAAACGATACAGCGATGTACTTGTCCTATCCCTGGTTTCATAAGCAACAGAAAAAAAAAACACATTACTGGAGAATTTTCCAGTATGAATCACTGTAAGCTTCATTTCTTTGAAGGTTTTAACTGTTTGAGCTCTCCCACATCGAGCGATCAAACCTACATTGCAGTCTCAAAGTAATATATACGTATTGTAACAAGTGTTGCTTTTTGTAGAAGAAGAAGGGTTTACTTACAGAAGCATGGCAAAATTTGAAATGAGTATATGAGAAAATTAAATTTTTAGAAGTTTGTAAAAATGTGGTACATGTTTTTTTTTCTTCAAAAAAGGGTGTCATTGGATGCCGCACCATGAAAAAGAAAATGTTGTTTTACAGCGAATAACTGCATATTAAGAAATGCAATGAGACCATGGAGGCCTGCGGCCCAATCATCCATTTAAATGCTGTCATTTAAAACCTGCTTCTCCCTCCACATTTAAAATACTGCTGGCACCTATGACTCCCTACTGTCTGTCTGCCCCATCCACCTCCGTCCCTGGTCCCACCCCATCAAAACCCCCGCTTCCTTATTGGTGCCAACTTAGCACGAGTTCCCTTAAAGGGAACTTCAACCCATGAGAATGCCATTAAGCCCATCAAGCCTGTACAATGTTTGCCAACAAATGGTTGTTTGTCCATGCTCTATCTTTTTTGAAAGATTGAGCATGAAGCAAGGAAGCAGCATGTACCATTTTTAATGTCTTTGAACCACTGACCTCCCAGACTCAGAGTGGATGCTCTAAACCATCACACCACTGAGTCTGATGAACTTCAAGTGTCACAATTTCAAATGGCTTTGCGTTGATGCTCACACCGCGGTCTGTGATATTGCTGTTAAGGTCTTCTGATACTTTTGGCCTCAACCAATGTGTTTGATTCCCAACCCGTGTTCACTCTTTTAGCTTCCACTCTCTGCTCGACTTGATCATGTTCACCTTTCCCACGAGCCTTTCCTTAAACAGCATTCTTCCGCTCCCCTTTGCATCTCAGAGCATGTAGTCTTCAAATTGGCTATCCATCTGGTGGTCTACAGGGTTGCACCAATGCATGACTGTACCTGGAAGTTTAATCAGACAGATGGGACTCACCTGTAGTCCACCATTTCTTCCACTGACTTTTACATTATGTCTTCTTTTCGGGGTGTAGACAATGCCTGGGACTAATTTCTCCACAAACTACTCTCTCAAATCCATCAGCTCATACTTTCACACTTCCAGCTATCTTGCTCAACATCACGTCCCTGGAACAATGATAGATGTGGAAAGACAATTTCTAGAAAGCAGCCTTTGCCACTTGGCAAGCCAACCCCACTGATGTGAACCTATATTCTCGATGAAAGGCTCAATCCATTGTGGTTCCTTCTTCAGACGCACCAAAATCCAGCATCAGGGCCCACCTAATGTCTGAACTTGTAGGTCTTTC
The DNA here is from genome assembly GCA_035128595.1 of Eptatretus atami. NCBI lineage: Eukaryota > Metazoa > Chordata > Myxini > Myxiniformes > Myxinidae > Eptatretus > Eptatretus atami. The sequence goes on from CM068952.1 coordinate 96,746,444, forward strand.
ACTCCTCCACCCCTCCCCCTCTGGTGAGGGAACTGTAGTATGCACGAATCGGATTCGGAGTGAGCTGACCGGAGGGGTGCAAAAGTCGCTGCATGTACGAGCATGCATGCAGGCAGACCTTTGCCAGTAGATCGCATGGGTTTTAAATGCTCCCACCCTCGGTCTCCAAAGTATCCACGTGTGTGTGTGTGTGTGTGTGTGTGTGTGTGTGTGTGTGTGTGTGTGTGTGTGTGTGTATGTGTGTGTGTGTGTGTGTGATTCGTTATCTCCATATGCGGGTTTCAAATGGTGGAACGGAGTCCTCCCAGGTGTCGAAGTAACCACCTCCGTTTCGGTAAGGGCGGTCACAAATCATGGACCAAGGTGTGAAGTTTTGTTGTCAACGTTTTGTTCCTCGGACTCTTTTGAGGACAACCTGCAACTGTAGTTAGTTTGTAGTAATATTCACAGTGATGGTTTTTAAGATCTCTGTAAGGTTCTTCTTAATCATTCATGTTTCTTCAATGATCACTGGAGAGGGAGAGAGAGAGAGAGAGAGAGAGAGAGAGAGAGAGAGAGAGAGAGAGAGAGAGAGAGAGAGAGAGAGAGAGAGAGATAATTAAGTATAACATATCATTATCATTACCCTCGCCGAAGAATTCAGATAAGAGAGGGTATTGCATTTGGATCCGTTTGTTTGTTTGTCTGTTTGTCCGCACAGAACTTTCGTGTTTTTCTTTGCAACCGCTTGTCAGATTGAGACAAATTTTTCACCATTGGTGCGGCTACTCGTGTAGAATGTTTCACTGATAATAATTATGAAGTCATAGGTCGTGTGTTGTGGCAGCCAGATTGGAAAACAGAAAAAACTTTGGACCTCTGTTTCTCTGAAACCGCACCAAGGAAAAAATTGAAACTTGGCATGTAGCAAGTAATCCTCATGGGGAATGAGTGTGATTTTTATGATGTCATAAGTACCCTCGTTACGACGTCATAATTGCAGATGGCTAGAAACGCCACATCCGATCAGCATAAAAAAATTTGAGGGTCATCTAGGGATAAAATGGTCCACAGAAAAAAAATTCATGACGTCATTGGTCACGTGATTCGGCAGACATATTGTTAAAAAAAAAAAAAAAACTTCAAAATCTTCTCTGAAGTGGCTGAACAGATCGAGGCAAAACTTTACACATATGACCGCCTGCCCATGAGGAACAAAAGGTTCACACATATGATGTCATTGGTCACATGGTTTGGCAGCCATATTGGATTTTCCCTCAAACCTATAAAAATCTTCTCCAGAACGGCTGGACAAATCGAGAGGAAACTTCACACAAGTGTTCTCCAAGCCATGGATGTACACGTGGCACGTCGCAAGCACTCCTCATGGGGAATGAGTGTTTTTTTTGTATGACATCATATGTACTTGCTTTCGTTATGATGTCATAATTGTACAGTATATGTAGAATGCCACATCCGATCAGGATAAAACTTTTTGAGGGTCATCTAGAGATAAAATGGTCCACAAAAAATTGGTGATGATGTCATTGGTCACGTGATTCAGCAGCCATATTGTTTTTTAAAACCTTCAAAAACATTCTGTGATTTTTTTCTTTCCTCTCTGAAATAGCTGAAAAAAAAATCAAGGCAAAACTTTACACATATGACCGCCTATCCATGAGGAACAAAATAATTACACATATGACATCATTGGTCACATGGTTTGGCAGAAAGATGGATTTACTGAAAACCTATAAAAATACACCACTCAAAAGAAGTCCTGGCAAGGGTTTGCGATCTCTGATTGCTGTTTTTCTTGTTCTCTTTGCTAACCCCACCCTCCTCCCTCACCTTTCTCTCTTTTCCCCCTGCCCTCACTCTGTCTCCTCATCGCTCCCCCTGCCTAACAAAATGCAACCCTCCTCCCACATCACACACACACACACACACACACACACACACACACACACACGCACACACCTTCCTCGCACCCACCCCCACCACAGTGTATAACAATGTTTGGTGAGGAGCCGCTCTCCCCACCACCACCCCCCCCATCCTCACTCTTCCCCTCTTCAAGCCCCCTTCCTCACCCCCTCCGAGCTTCACCTCCATCCTCTCCCATCCCTGCCTCCCCTCAGTCCTCTCTCTCCTCTCTCTCCCCTCCCCTCCTCCAACCCTTAATATCCCCTCAGTGAAGTGATGGTTTATATTTGCTGGTGTGTGTGATGTGTGTGTGTGCTTATATATATATATATATATTTAACTTAATTGCAGACATGGACTCCATACACGAGTAATAAATAATAATAATTAAAGAAAGAGGAACAACAAAAATAGGTATTATATCATCAGTATGATGCAAACAGAATTCCACCTCTGCACCAGTGATGAGTCACTAATGCCAACAACAGTGAATAACTTGACTATCACGTTTCTAAGAAGCATCACATGATTTCTAAAGCCGTACATTGACTTCCTGAGAAGTTCTTGGAAAGACATCACCCTATGACTTTCAAAGCCTTGCGAAGCACTATGCCGACTAGTAAACCTCAACAACCAACGAAAGGCATTGTTACAGTCAACAGGGATTTTTCACAATGATAATTGGACAAAATTGCCCCACAAAGCTGAGCGGTATAAGTTACAACAGTATGATTTAAACAGATGATACTTAATTTCTTCAAAAGGAAAAACCTACAAAGGAGCATATTTGCTTGCACACAGAGAGAGCGATATTGTCGCTTAATATCGGAGTCATCATGCATGTCATTACTGATAATGTGACCAAGGTACTTATTTGTACATGTCAATATACTTCAAGTTGACCACCACACAGACAAAAACCAGGTAATTTGTCAAAACTAACCTGTCTCGACTGAAACAGCATGCATACTGATTTTGCAGTGTTTTACACAATATCATGTTTTGTAGCATTCTGTTCACATATCTCTCATAACAGCTGTACGGCAATCATAGAAGGAGCCAGCATACTCATATTATCACCATAACAAATGTTATTAACAGACATCCCTGAGACCTTACAACCAACTCATGCTGCATTCAGGCTTTTTGACAAATCATCTACATACATTTTTAACAGAAAAGAGAACATAACTCCACCCTGTCTGACCCCATTGCACACCCGAAAGGCATTAGGAAACATATTCCCTCACCGGACCATAAACATTTGCTTCCCAAACCAGTTTTGCAAAAGATGGATGAGGCAAGTGGACACACTATGATCCAACTACTTTTTGAGCAGCGTCCAATGATGAACTCTGTCAAAAGCTTTCCGAGCATCCAGAAAACAATGAAATACAGGGCTTCTCTGAGTAACATAAAATTAATCACTTGTTTAAAGACATACAATGCTAAATCAATGGAATTATCTTTTGTAATACCAAATTGATTAATCGCAAATACTTAGACCGTCACACCTGGCCAGTAAAACACACTCAAGTACTTTTGATAACTCAGTAACAAGGGCAATAGGATGATAATTGTCCTTGCTGGAGAGATCACCACTCTTACTTTTCACCAAGAATACAATAATAATGGTGGTAAGAGCTGGATGTACATGACCATCAACAAGCATAGCAATTAGTCAATGACCGAGTCGGTCAAATACTCCAGCATCAGCATGTTTTAGATGCTCTGCAGACAAACCATCCACCCCTCCAGATTTACATTTCATATCTCTCACAATATCTGTGACAAAAATATTTTCATTATCAGCATTAATGGGGCATGCTTGCAGACTGCAAGCACAAGTTGGGGTGCATCCTACTTGCTTACATAATAAATATTTGCATTATATATTTGATTAAGTGGATTGTTAAAGAGCTTTACATATTGGATGAAGTGGAGATACCAGTAAAAACAGTAAACAGTAGATTTCAGGTTCAATACCCAATTTGTTGAATGGATTGCAAAACTGGGAGGAGTATTTTTTTTCGGGGCTGGCTTTGATTGCATAGAGTTTTCCAACTCTCATCCAGTTGTTTCTGTCTCTACTTGCTGCAAAGCATGGCCTCCGGCATTTGAGTTATGAGGGTTCATGTTGCATCACACCCGACACGTGTTATCTCAAAAATATGCTTTCAAACTATTACATCTGGTGTTTTGAATCGAATGTCCTGCAAGCTTTTTAGTGTTAGACCTTGGATTTTGTTATTTTAAGCTGGTTTAAAAAAAGAAAACTTCGGTGGATGTTTTCTTTAATTGAGTATACATTCCTTTGATTTGATTGATTATTTATTCACAGCAAGGAGCATTGAATCCCATGCATATGCAGAGACGTAGACAGGATTGACCTCTGCATGTTATAACATCATGTTGTAATGAGCAGTCACACCAAGACTCTAAAATATTGTTACGGTTCTAGGAACCGTATGCATAAAAAAACATACAGGTGCCCCGAAGTTAGTTATACCGTTAAGTATATGTGTAGATAGAACCCCTCCTTGTGTTTAGTGGGAAATTAAAGGGGTGCGTTGCCATGTTTTTTAGTTAGATTAATAAATCTTTATATCCCCTCCATTATGAACCACAGTACCTTCCTCTCGCATGGGCTGAACAAACACTTGTTCGCCTACTCGCCCAACCGGCGACTCGCTGTCCGAGGCAAAATCCTCTGGCAGTAGTACCTTTTTTTGGCGAGTCCAGACACGCGGAGTGGGCGGGCTTCCCGGTATGGCCGAAATCCCGCCCAGAAAGGGCGGCCCCATGGAAGCCCCGTCCAACCAGGGCGAACAGTGACGTCGGCTTCACCAAGGCCCCTCTCTGCTGAGGGTGATCTATAAATTACGACACCATCCTCAGGGTAGAGGCTGAGAGGGTCGGAGGGTTTGTAGTCTGGTGTGCTGAGAGGGAGAGCGAGTGAGCTGGAAAGTGAGTCGTCTGGTGAGCTGGAAAGTGAGTCGTCTTTGATGTAAGCTGGAAACCCTGATCCCCGCCTCGGACTCCGCTCTACTCGACCCGGGCTAATTCCTGGCACGGTCTCCACGCGGGTGGCCGTGGACCGAGCCGCACGACCATTGACAGGTGCTGCACTATGGAGCATTCCTTTCCCCCGAACTCAGGTACCGAGAACTGCGACCTCAACTCCCTCCCTCCCTGGCTGCAAAAGTCCTTTGCCTTCAACTGGGTTTATTTTGTCCGAGTGTGTGTCTGAGTGTGTGTGGTGCCGTCTGGTAAGTAGTACTGTATAAGTTATTCGAACCTTGCAAATCCCACCTGTATTATTCTCGCGACAAGTCTGCTCTGTG
>CM068952.1:96763408-96773835 GCA_035128595.1 Eptatretus atami
AAAACGCGGCCGTGGGTTGTCGTTGTTGTTATTGTTGTTGTTAAAATGAAGATGGAAAAGAATAACACTACCTCAAAGATGCACAGCCCGGCACACGAACAATTCCCGTTATACATTGGTGGGAAAATATTAACCTAGAACACACACTTACCAAATAACTGACCTCTGGGGAACCTGAATGGTTTCTGTGAATTTCCACACCCTAACAATATACAACAGGGACCTGTGGAACATCAACGCAATGTAAAAGGGGACTTCAAGTCCTCAAGCCCCTCCCCTCCAAAATCCCAAGTCCTCAAACTCCCCCTCCATCCCTAATGCTTCAATCTCATTCCACTCCAAGCCTTCAACCCCCCTTCCACCACAACTCCTCAACCTCTCCTCCTTACCGAAACTCCTCAAACCCTCCCCCCCCCCAAATCCTCAATCTAACAACTCTCTCCCATCTCTGTTCTCCCCCCCCTCTCTCCCCAACCCCAACTCTGTCATCCCCTCTTTCTTCTCATAAAAGCAAAAGGACATTCCAACATCAATCATTATATATTTCTGCATTACCTCATCAAAGCAGAGGAATATTTAACTCATTAACCTCCCCTATCCACCCCACCATCACGCCATCACGGATTTCACAGAAACCGCAATCGAAACAGCAACAGCATGGCTCCTACATGTCATAGTCCACCACGGTCGTCAATCCAACTCCCAATCCCACGAGATATGTGGAAACCCTGTGGATGTGCAATTCTCAAGTGAAAATGAGAAGTCTAATTGTACCAATAAATGACCCAAACCAATTATCTTCTTCCTGACGCATATGTACACATCGTTAAAAGTAAAATATAGCAAGGATCCACGGAGCCTCCGCAGTAAATGCCATTGCTCAAGAGAATGCCACATAGTTATTTGGGCAGTGTATGGGCAACACATCACTGCCTCGGTCGCTCCCAAAAATAAAAAATAACCCGGTTTTAAAGTAAAAACATGCCCATTGCCGAGGTGCATATATAATACATCGTGGTTTTATAGCTCAGATAGATTCCAATTGCACTTGTCCAAACAAAGGCCGACACCAGTGGCCTGTAGCCCAAGGACTGAAGCCTGAAGCCAATATGTATTATGGCCTTTTCAATATTTGATGATCCTTTTAATTGTCACTTTGATTGTTTTACACTGAAAGGAAAACTTATTGGGAGGGCATGGCGACTGTGAATATGACAGCTCCGAATTTGTCTTTGGCTTCGAATATCACCAAAATGGTGGCTGTATGATTTTTAGCTCACTTGGAACATGGTTCTGGGGAGTTTATGGGATGATATGTCTTCCATCCGTCAGTCCGTCCACAAACACTTGCAACTTCTTCCCTGAAACTACACAAACGATTTTGATGAAACTTTACCACAACCTTCATCACCAGGTATGTACCAAAGTTTGCTCATGGCAATAAAAAAAAAATTGGGCCCTAAGAGGATTTATGGGGGGTTGCCCCCAAAAATGGGTATTTGCTTTGTTCTCAGAAACTACACATGCAATTCCAGTGAAACGTTACCACAACCTTCAGCACCCATGATGTCCCAAAGTCTGTTCATGGCATTAAAAAAAAGATTGAGGTCTGAGGGGTCTACAGAGGGAGTTTACGGAGGAGGGGTTGCTCCCCCATATGTATTTGCTTTCTTCTCCGAAACTATACACACAATTTTGATGAAACTTGACCACAACCTTCATCACCTGTGATGCACCAAAGTTTGCTCACATGATTTTAAAAAATCTGGGTCTAAGGGGCCTACGTGGGTGTTGCTCCCCAAAATAGGTATTTGCTTTCTTCTCCAAAACCACACATACAATTTTGATGAAACTTGACCACAACCTTCATCACCTATGATGCACCAAAGTCTGTTCATGCCATTTAAAAAAAATCGAGGCCTAATGGGTAATATGGGGTGGGGGGGGGGGGGGGGGTGTATTTGTTTCCCCCAAAATAGGTATTTGCTATAACATTGGTTCATTGTTACATTTTGCTGATTCTGACCGACGTTGACTTCCTCCTCAGTATCATTATTCTACCAGGTGATTGCCCAGGTATTGCCTCTATTTTTCATGTTACAATTGTGGGTAGAATCAGGCCAGAAAAGAGCATTACAAACGGACGGATGGACAAGCTTATTATTATCTTATCTGGAATTGCAAATCCAGATAAGGTATTGTCATCGTGCACCGCCCATCCATCCATCTCCTATTTCGACTTCTCCAGTCAAACCACTGGGCTGATCCAGCTGAAATTTGGCAGAAAGGTTCCATTCCTAACTGGAAAGAGGAATTGCAAAGCTTGTTCCGAAATTCCAAAAAAAAGGAATTTACTAAGTCTGCCTTTAAGTATGTCACTTTTAATATGTCACACTTGACTTTAAGTATGTCAAAATGGCAGACTTAGTAAATTCCTTCAAAAATCCTCTTACCAGTCAGCATGCTACGAAATTTGAGTTGCAACATGAGGCCAGGGTAGGGATGTTAAATTGTGGAGGTCATGCCGATCACGTGACCAGAAGCGTGTCAAAATGGCGGCCACATAAATTCCTGCAAAAAATATTCTTCTCCAGACCCAGCAGTCAGAATTGTACAAAATTTGAGTTACAACATTAGGCCAGGGTAGGGATGTTAAATTGTGGAGGTCATGTTGATTATGTGACCAAAAGTGTCAAAATAGCAGGTTTGGTTACTTTTTTGGAAAATCGTGTAAATTCCTTCAAAAATCTTCTTTTCTAGATGCACCAGTCCGAATGCTACCAAATTTGGGTTACAACATTAGGACAGTGTAGATGTTAAATTGCAGATGTCATGTTGATCATAGAAAGTGTGTCAAAATGACAGACAGTAAATTTTTGGGAAAATCACGTAACTTCCTTCAAAAATCTTCTTCTCCAGACCAATCAGTCAGAATGCTACCAAATTTGGGTTACAACATCAGGCCAGGGCCCAGAGAAGCTACAGGTCCAGTGTTCCTATTTTTATACAGATTAATAGAAGAATGGTGAATACAGATTAATTTAGACTTGGTCCGAACTGGAGGCTTATATGGATTGGGTCTCGTCCGTCCGTCTGCAGCAATATCACGGTCATGTATGGGCCAATTTTGTTCAAACTTGGCAGAAAGACCACACATGGTTGGTATACATATGCATCTAATTTTGTTTCACGATTTGATCAAAGATGGCCGACTGGCGGCCATTTTAGTTATAAAAACCCGATGTTGAACACATCCTCAACCATTTCTCGGACATGCATTTATCAATGTTGTTCAAACTTGGCACATCGATAAGGAATGGTGGCTTACAAATGCACGTCATTTATTTTCTGAAACCAGATCCAAGATGGCAGACTGCCAGCCATTTTGTTACTTAAACGTGTCCTCAACCATTTCTCAGACAAGCATGGTCCGATTTTGTTCAAACTTGGCACAAGCACAGCTCATGATGGCATACACGTGCAACTCACTTTATTTTGTGATCTGGTCAAAGATGGCTGACTGGTGGCCATTTTAGTTGAAAATAAATCAGGCTTAGCCCTTTAACTCTTCAGAAAAATTACTAAAACCATAGAGGGCTATGCCATTTCATGTCTTTTTCTCCTTGTTCTATCCTATCTGTCACCATGTTAGTGATAATGGGGACTGAATGACGCTCCTCCATCCACCTCAGTCTCTGATGGGTTTTCTGGTATCGTTGCTCCATTTTGCCACAGGTCCTCCCAAATCATATCAATCCACCGTTTTTACTGTTCTGTTCGACTTCTCTTTCCCTCTATTCGGCAATTGAGTGCCATATTTGGGATTCTTGCAGTCTTCATTTGTGACACATGACCAAGCCATTGATGTTGTCTCTCTTGAACCTTTTCCAAAAGTGTTTTGTTCTTGTCCAAATTGCTCTGTTATATATTCTTCTTCTTTTTTCGTACACAGCACATGGCTGTGTGAATATTATCATTGGCTGAGGGTGCAGCTGTGTTGCTGATGCAATGAACTCTGTAGGTTAGGGCAGGAATTTGGAATCTGGCTTGGATGCCGGCAATAGCTCACCTACTCTTCGCTAGCTCTTACATATTCATTTTTCATCTTCTATAATCTTGGTATACCCAACAAATTTCTCAGTCAAATCATCTCCATCATCAGTTTCTTTTGTTTATCTTTGGCCTACTAACTCAGCACTCAGAACCATAAATAAGTATGGTTATAAGTATAACCATTAACTTATACACTCTTAAATTATGTGGCACACACAAAGCTGAAAGCGGGATTAAGCAATTGGTTCACTCTGTCTGTCTGTCCTTCTGTCTACAAACATCAGTTCATAATTGAGGAACAACTTGATTTCAATTGAATGTTATATTTTGAACATGAATCACACCATGAATCGGAAAAGAAACCTGTAGTTTCGCAGTACTTTTGCTCTGAATTCATGCTGTTCATACGTGCGCAGAGAGTGAGAATTTTTTACCCTGTCTGCCTGGGCAGTGAAACAAAATTGAAAATCATTCCAAACAGTAAACTTACTGATTTTAAGGACGTCATGAAGGATACAAAGAAGGGGCACGAAGAACTAATGTAATGCGTTAGATAAGGTGGTGTGACGACACTGCACTAACAGCGGTAAACTTCTAGAATTTTTTTTCTACAACCTTTAAAATCTTTATTTAATTTAAATTGAATTATTTACTTGAACAAGAACACAAATCATCCTTTTGGAACTTTCAAAACCCTTCCGTTTAGCAGTACTTGGACAAATATTACGGCATTTTACGTCATCATGACCAATCAAATTTGCCACTCGCAGACCCCGTTTCTCAAGACTGTGGACTAAGGTGTTCTATGAACTCTCTAGTTTTCTCTGCATCAAATGATCTTTGTCCTTCCATATCTTCTGAAGTCTGCCAAATGGAGCAGAGACCAAGGCAATTATTCTGTTTATATCCTCCTCATGTTTGTGATCTTCTATTATTAGTCCTCTGAAGTTGGACAATTTCGCCACCTGTTTCCAAGTTTCTACCTTTTACATTTATTCCTAAACTCTTTTCGGTTTTAATTTTGGCCACAACCTTTGTCTTTTCTTTACTAACCCCAAGGCCAAATCTTTTGCTTTTATAGTTTACTTTATGTGTTATCCTCTACAGATTTTCTTTCATGGATGCTTTTTGGTCAATATTGTCCACTAGCCTTAGATTGGTTTTCATCTTTCGAGCCACATTGACTCCTGTTTCTTGATTTAATGCCAGATCCATTATTGCTTCTAGTGCTAAGTTAAATAGATCTCGTGATAGAGCAAGCACATCATTGCCTTAGACCCACTGTTCTGAACCATTCTGTTCATCCAACTAAAATCTTCATACCATTTTAAAATTTCCTTTCCATTTTCCTCAGTATTGATACAATCTTTATTGGTATGCCCATACATTATTCATACTTGCCACATTGCTTTCTGCCACACACTATCCAAAGCCTGTTTGAAATCTATTAAGTTATTAGAGTGACTGGTTATACTCCTAAATTCTCTGATAACTGATGAATTGTAAACAGTTCATATATCATGCTCCTCCGTTGCCGAAACCTGCTTGTTCTTCCAATATCACTGATTCTGCGTATGGTTTTATGCCCTGTCGTAATATGTTGGTAAATACTTTGCTTGAGACACTTAACAGACTTACGCCTCTATAAACTTAACATTCTGTCTTTTTTTTATATTGACACGATGATCACTTTTCCCCGGTCTCCAGGGACATCTCCATAATTACACATCTCATTCATTAGTCTGTGCATTGCCTTTATTATGGATTCCTCCCCAGACTGCAATAGCTTCCCCGTTATGTTATAAATCTCTGATGCTTTTTTTTTTTTAAGCTCTATTTTGCAGCCCTTACTTTACTCCATAAAATGGTTGGCATGTCATTCTCCTTCTTTTTCTACTAGTTATTGATCAATTCCGTTATTTTCATTCATTTAATTATGCACATGAGACAGTTTCCTCAGAGTATTATTTCCATCATTGCTTCCTTTGTTGTTTGTCTTCAATTGTTTTGCCCATCTTTACTCTTAACTGATGATATTAGGCTGGCAGGATAGCCTGGATGTATGCACACTCGCTTCTCAGCACTCCAGCCTGGGTTTGAATCCTGACCAAGCTATAAACTGTCATCCCGGTGTTTCATAGGCAGGATGATTCATCAAAGTGTGTGCCGTCCCTCGGATGGACATTAAACGAGCATCCCATCAACCAGCATTCATTGGCGGACGTTAAAGATTCCACGGTGTCCTTCGCGAAGAGTAGGTGAGCTATCGCCAGCACCCTGAACTATTTACAAATTATTACCCAAAACTACAGAGGGCATTGCATCAATGGGGGCGACCCCCCCCCCAGCCTTGTGTTACACATGGAAGAAGATGAAGACTGATGATATTATAACTTCAAAGCTTCCATTCATCTGTCATATTTTATGGTATCGTTCCTGTAGTCGTCTATTTCTGTCATGACCGTCAACCTCACAGCATTTCTCTCCAACCAGTTATTCTTGTCTCTCTTCACGGTGGACTTAATTTCTCTTGTCGGTCTATTGTACTCATATTTAAAACTTTTATTTTCCTTCTTTAGGTTTCCTTCTCTTTTCAAAGAGAGCTTGGATTTCAATAGTTAGCCACCTTGGTTTATACACTTTCTGCTTTGTACCTAATACTTTTTCCACTGCTTCTCTAAGTCCTTCCTTTATTGTGTTGCATATCTGTTCTACATTCTCTTCCTCTTCAAGATTAGATAGATCATCTCTTAAGGCATTCTTATAGAAAATACTCTTCTTTTTTAAAATATTGCTCCTTGAGTTTGTCTGTGCCATACACCTTCCTCGATGCTATTCCTCTACGGAGGTAACTAATAAGTGGTAATGGAGGAGGTAATTCCTCTTCATTGATGTGAGCAGTTTGGTCTGATGCTACGTCAGCAGTGAATGACCTCCAAGATGTGCTACTTGAGTGCCACTTTCTATTTACCAAGGTGAAACCCATTATATTTATGGTGTAGTTATCCAGTGAAATCCATGACTACTTTATTTGAGGCTTTTTCTGCTCGAACAGTGTGAGAACTTTCACAAGGTTGTTTTCTGGGAAAAAGTTGTATCACCTGATCTCATAGTACCTGCCATTTTCAGCAACAGAGTCAAACTTCCGTATCATTTCCCTCAAGTCACCAGTCTACTACAACTTTTGTATTGACTTCTCCCATGACTAATAAAATATCTCTTGGTACTCCTCGGAGAGCTCTCTATAAATCACTGTATAATTAAACAGAAGCTGTTATAGTTGGTGCATGCACTTGTATCAGTGTCTTAATTCGACATCGTATTATCGATCCTACCTTCAACAATGTACGAGAAATTGGCGTGAACGCGAGAAGAATCTTACTTGCATTCGGCTTCATGAATAACGCCACCCCTTTGTTGAAGAATACCATCTTCTCTTAATGATAATAATATTTTACAATGATCGCACGTACATTCTCCTTTTCCATTCAATGTTCTTTTGCAGAAGCCAGTGACTTCTCCTGTCTTGTTATAACTGACCTGTCGATATGACAAGTGCTTCTATCTGATGTATTGTCATCACATTCCATGTCCCAATTGATATTATATGGTATTTTTATCTTGCCAAAACGAAGTTTTTGCAAGATATGTTAGTCAGCTTGTATGTTTTTTTTTTTGTCTGTAACTCAACGTATAATCACCTCTGCAGAGCACAGTTATCATTGGAAATTTTTGTAACTTCGCATATCAGAGGCCTATAGAGGTCCCTTTCAGCGCATAAAATTTTGAAGGTCAAGGTAAAGGTCAAGGTCACTTTGTCGCAAATCAGGGGAGTCGACGAACCCTTATTTTTTGAGGAATTTTGATCGGATCATCTTCAAACTTCATGGGAATATAGTTCATGGTCTGGCGCTCAGCTGATTAATTTTTGGTGGGCGATTGGCCTTGACCTTCATGTTAGCGCCTAAGGTCAAACATATTTGACCCAAGGTCAAATTTTCAAGTTTTAGGAACCATATCGTGTAGTACCTCAAATTGAACACCTCGATGAGTGCTTTCTAGATATGTCAAGCTTGAGACATTATGACGTCATTTGGTGACGTTATGAGGCAACGCATATTTTTCATGGTTACTCTGTAGAACGATTCTCATCGGAATCTCTCGTAGGCAGATATTCCTCAAGGAGTCGCTCCTGGTGGATAGCAGCTCTGTTCACCTCAGTGTGACCTTAAAGAAGTCACACGTGGTCACCTTTTGGCAAGATACGGGTCACCCTGCGGATGACATTGGTTTATTATATTATCCGTGAGATTTTGTTATGTGCTGTCTGATTACATACTTATCACTCCGCCTCAAACATGGAGGATGCGGTCCTTCTTGATTTGGGCAACAACCGAGTTGGCATGTCATCTATGTTCCATGCTTTATTTAGTTTTCGATAGTTGAAATAGCGGACAGGTGGTAAACCACTTCTCTCCTGGCCTGCATGATTCAGTTCGCAAAATTCTCTCATTTCTCAGCCTTACCACTGTGGTTAAACCTGCCAGGAGAAATTTCTCCCGATGGCACCATCCCAGGAAATCACAGAGTTTTGTTGCCACCGGGACACCGCTATGAAGTTTCTTCTCCGATTTCCATGCCAGACTAACCCCCATCAAATCATCAATAGCTTCTCCTTCACACACTCCCTTTGTTTTCCTTTCAGTTTACGTGATTGCAAAAAGACCTGTATGAATGGGAAAATCTTGGCCAGAGTTGGATGGACTGGAGTATGTTCTCCCTTACACGTGAAACAAACTTTTGACTGACTGATGTTTGTGAAAATAAATCACGTCGCAAGCCTAATGCTAAGCGTAACACTGGGATTGTAGCTCCATCTAACTATTGAGCCGTTAAACACAGCCGTGTGCACACCAATGCATCGTTTTCTTTTCAATGGCATAGTTTGAGGTCATTTTATTAAATACAGTGTTGATCTCATCGAATGGGATTTTCAGACTTTCCATGTACACTCCATTGTGCTTGTTGAACTGCCATTGCAATGATTTCAAAGGGTTCTAATTTACACTGGTACCATGGGTTAATAAGTAATGAGCATAATTCCACCCTCTTAGTTAATGTGTCAATCCTCTTTTCTTCTGAAGAATGAGGGGGAAGACGTTAAAACCAGAGTTGGTGGCATAATGGACAGGGCATCTGCTCTGAGTCTGGGAGGATGGTGGTTCAAATCCGACCCCCACCAAGTCCCATCAAACCCTGTTTTTCATAGAATAAAACTGAACCAGAATGCATATCCACTCACTGACTCATATTAATGTTCAGTACCTTCGGGGTGATGTAGAAAGCTAAAATTTTGCGTGCCGAATCACAGTAATGTTGGAAAGCGTCCATGAATGAAAATAGAAATAAATGAAAATATATAAATGGGGAAAAAATTAATGAAAAAAATGCAGGTGAGCGACCTGAGACAATGGGGGAAGCATGGTAATTTTGCGTGCCAACAGACATCGTAGTCGATACACCAGGAAAAAAAAAATCAAAGAATTGTCAGAAAACGTCCGTAAATGAAAACATAAATAAATGAAAAAATGAATGAAAATAAATAAATAAATAAAAAAAACAAATGCAGGTGAGCGACCCGAGACAATGGGGGAAGCAAGGAGGGCTGGGATGAAGAGGGTTGTAGGGTGAACAATGAAACCCTCACTGCACATTCACCTTTTGACAAGATCCGCTCACGGATGTCACAATCACGGCACATGCATACAATCACCCATCCACTCCAAAGCTACCCACCAATCCTGCCAATGTTAATGTATCCCTCGATTCTAAATGGTTTTAATTCCACTTTAAATATATCTCGTGTTTATGCTGCCACTACCTTTCCAGAGAGGTCATTCCATTAATCCGTCTAAATAAAAATCCGTCTCAAATTAATCCGGCCATTAATCCGTCTAAAAAGTAACGGGACTGAGGCTGCTGTGTGCTCCACTTACACAACTTGAATGAACGGGTTGCGTCACAGTCTTTCGCAACATTCCAACAATATAAATGATTGGTGATGGATGACTGCGCTCATTGTGTGATTTTTTTTTAAAGGTCGTGCTTTACACGTTGTCTCGTCTGAGTCGTCGCGCTATGAGTCGTGAGCAGGGAGTCAATCTGAAGTTTCTTGCCAAGTTTGGCAAAACACCTTCCGAATCCTTTGCAATGCTGCAGCAAGTCTACGGGGAAGAAACGATGTCACGTACACATGCATTTGAATGGCACAAGAGGTTAAAAGAGGGACGGGGGGAGGTTGACGACGATCCACGGTCTGGAAGACCTTCGACGAGCAGAACGGCGGACAACATCGAGCATGTGAAGCAGATGGT
>CM068952.1:96811292-96813792 GCA_035128595.1 Eptatretus atami
CGAATTGCTGAGCTTTTTCCGTGCCTCGATGATTTATGAGCGCTTGCCTCGCACCGCGGTTCACAAAGAGTTCAGTGGCTATTCTGGGCCTGCCGCTGGTGCCGCGCGATTGTCTTGTCTCGCTGCAGGCGAGAATTGCCCTCCACCGGCCAGCCCATCTCAGCAGCGCGAGCTCCTCCGGGCGGCCATCAAAAGGCGCGGAGCGAATAAAAAATTTAAAAGGAGAAATGGCTGCGGCTTTAAAAAGAATCAATTTTTTTCCTCTTGCTGTGCGAATTACATAGCCCCCTCTACCTGCAGACGGCAGCTCGGCGTCACGGCTATGGTTTCTGCGGCCATTTTAACGGCCGTCTCAATTCATTGCTCGTATTTATCTGTTACAGGTCAAAGATTTTTTTCCTCCTCCTGTAGAACTTTTCATTTTAATGCGTCGGGTCATATTTCCATTAAAATCATTGCTTTAGCGACCGAATGGCTCTGTGAGCTCGGAATCGACCAGCTCGAGAGCAGGTGTGGGGGGTTTTGATCCCAGTGAAAGGGATAGTGGTGCGACTCTTTGTCGTGTCTCATGGCATTTCTAAACGAAATTGACTATTATTTCCCAACTTTTCGATTGACAATGTTATATAATATTATGTTTCTTGAATCCATTTCGATCTCTTTTCATGTATGATTAAAAAAACTATCAGCATCATCTGATCGCAATCGATTATATCATCAATTTTTAAATACATATAACTCCAACACAATCGATTCAAAATTAATTTGCTTCTCAACAACGTCGTGTAATTCTGTGCAGAGGCTTTTTACTCCACTAGATTTTGGCAACATATATATGTATATATATATATATATATATATATATATATATATATATATAAAAATGTATATCACGTTTTCTAAATTAAGCAGACGTTTGTGTGGAGTTGTTCATCCTTCAAAGCATATTATGACGTTTGCTTCTGGGAGCGAATGAAAGAGGAATAAGAATGTGAAATGTTCGCTTTGTGCGCTTGAGGTCGTCGCAGCGCAAAATGGCGGATACGTGCTCTAACGCAGCTGTCTATATATCGCCACTGTGGCCACCTGGATTCGTTGAGACAGTAAGAGGGGTCGTCAGAACGTCATCCATAAATCATGTTGACTCTCTCCCTAAGCCAAGCATTACTTGCAATGGCCAAATATCGCAAGCTATAAGAATGAATATTTGCTCAATAACATTTCATCCGTTGCTTGGATTTGAAATTTGGGGCTCATGTTATATTCGTCACACAATGCTCACGATGAAGAAAGAAACCCATGGAAAAAGGTGTTGCATTTCTTCTGTACATTTTATCAAATCACTTCGGACAGGTTGTAATGATTTATGAGCTTTCAAAACAGTTCAAGTCGCTATCCTCTTTCGGATGCCATCTGCACACCCATTTGTTTCAAAGCCATTTGATGCGAGGCTTCTTCTTCTCCAACACCCCTCCCCTCCCGCCCACCCTCACAACCTCTGATGTACAGATACTTAACAATAGATGAGACATCGCTGAGGTCTTGTGCTTAATTCCATGTGCAAGCTGAACAGTGTGGCTGATTTGAACGCTGCACGCGTGGCACAGGTCGCGTTCTTTACAATCCCTGCACCGCTAAACCACCCATGGCAGAAAGGCCCTCGACTATCCCGTGAAAGGTGGATTTTGATATTACGGTTTCCGAACTTTGATTTTTTTCGAATTCGTGAGCAAATAGGAAGGTTTGATGTCAACATTATGAATGTTTCTTCCAGTCCTTATGAGGTTTTGACACTTCCATTTTTGAGCTCGTCGTTCAGCTGCTCCGCATTTCCAAATGCTAGTCTCTATAGCCAGAGGTTCGACACCCGGGCGCGAGGCAAAGAGTTCACGCGCTGGTCAACAAAAGACAAGAAGACTGATTTTCGCGTTTGCAAGCCGTGGCTCATCCATCACGCCCGCTTAACAGGTAGAATTTGGTGCAGAGGTCAGAGGCGTCGCTCTCCCGCCTCGAGCCAAAGGCCAGCCGGACAGCGAAGCGAGACATTGCTCTGAGATCCGCCATTTTGATGGCCATTTTCATATTTATGGTTATAACGGGTGATCAGTAAGTCTGTGGCCTGACGTAAAAAGCCATTATTTATTAATACAAAGCCAAAGCTCATGAAGAGAAAAAGACTGCTGATGTCAACGAAAGTATTTTATATCAACATTCTACAACTCTGGTTGAAAAAGTAAACTTAATTTCTGGAATAATTTTCGGGTTTACCTTGACTAACTCACAATCAATTTTTCACTTACATTAGGCCATGGATCCACTCACCGTTCCGTTGTGTGGGTGGGTATATAAAGACATTTATAATGTTCTATCAATGACTCGCTTCACAATATGTTTATAATAAAGTACATATGTATATCCTGAATATATGTAATGTAAATTGTACATGCAATATACAGTATATGCAAATAATTTCTGATACATGCAAACATATGAAGTAGAG
>CM068952.1:96816292-96833192 GCA_035128595.1 Eptatretus atami
TATTACATATATCTTTTATATATATATTATATATATATATATATATACATACATATATATATACACATATATTAATATACACATACATATATATATATTTTTTCATACACATACATATATATATATATATATTATATATTTATATAAACAATATATATCTATATATATGTATATATGTTATTATATATATATCTGTATATTTATACACACACACACACACATATATATATATATATATATATATATATATAATATATATATATATATATATATATATATATCCAGTTCACACACACACACACACATTTTTTTTTTTTACACACATAACATAACATATTAATCGGAATAATTTTATCAAAAGTTTACTTGTTTAAGCATGAAATATGTACCATCTGCTTTTTGCAAGTATATATCAGTTTTTGTTTGGTGATATAAATAATTGGTTGTAGCATGATACTCGGTCATTGAAGCAGCATGACGTTTAGTCAGTTGGAGAGTTGTCGACACTACAACGCGAAAATGATCCGTACTTATGGGACGTTCAAAAGAAGGTCATTGAAACGCTTGCCCTGAGAGGGGACATCCAGTAAGTCTAATAAAAATTCAATACGCGCAACTCAAATGATCATATCTGTTCGCACCAATCTACTTCAATGCCTCGGCCCTACAGACCTCATTTCGACACATTCTTCTCATTGTCGCTTTTTGTTAACCGTTTGCTGATAGTGTGGTTCGTATAACTTGTCCGCAGTCTTTTTTGCCTGTCTCCCTCCCTCTGCCGGTCTCTCTCGCTTTTTTTCTGCTTTCGCTCCGTCTCTATTCCAGGCACAAAGAAAAGACCCACGGCCAGTCCAAATCGCCTTCGTCCTCTTGTCCATGAGCACGAGTGCAAGTGGCACCGCCGGGTAGTCACCTCGGCCGCCTCTTCGCGTTAGGGTCGATCTAGTGCCCCTTGTTCTGCCCACGTCGCTCCCACTCCGTGCCGACTCCACTTCGAGTTGCTGATCGGCCAACTCACGGCCGCTACGCTGGAGTGGCCATTGGAGGAGCCTAGTCACGTGGTTGCTGCTGCCAATGTTATTTGATAAGGGTGTCAAGACCCTGTCACGCCGAGCAATAAATTTTGCCGGTCACTCCGGAGATGCAAAAGGCGTATTGCAATGGAAACCCAGGCGCGTTTGCCTGTTGCTCGTTTTCGGGCACTGGGAACTACACTTTCGGAGCGGGTCAGCACATTCCCTTACAGGAGCCCCAGCAGGACCTGCAACCACAACAACATCAGCAACAACAGCAGCAGCAACCACATCAACAACAGCCTTGTCTTCCATCATCTGTTGATGATGACTTCCACCGCTTTGCTTGCACTTTGCAAACTCCCACAAATAATGTCCCTGTGGAACGTCGAACTACTGAGTTCAATGGGACGTACATGCGTGCTATTTCAGCCTGTCTGCCAGGATTGGTCGACTCTCGGCGGCAACAACAACCACAACCACATCAGCAACAGCAACAACCCCCTCAGCCTGTCAGTCTTCAACGTGGAAGCTCTTCTCCATCTACCCACGACCAAGCTGCTGTTTTATCTGCTTCCAAAGGAGCTGTGGGTTCAGCAAAAGCATTACCCAGTCCCCCGGGTCAAACGACGGGGAGTGTAACCAAGCATATCTTTCCATGGATGAAGGAGTCACGACAGAATTGCAAACAGAAGAATGGCAATAACAGCGGTGGAGCAACAGTGAATCACAACTCCCCACTTGCAGGTACGACTTCTTTGTGGAGACACAACCACCACAAGTGATTCCTGAAGCCTTTAAGTGGTCGAGATGCCTGGATGGTTGTATATTTGACACGTATGGGCATCTCGTGTTCCATCATGGATGGTTTATAAATGAGTAACCTTCAGTCCGATCAACCTTTTCCCTTGCTTAATTTTATTCCTTTAATTATTTGAAGTTTTAATGAGTTTATTTAACTTGAAGCATGGACATTCTTTTTTACAATCAGCTTGCATTAAAAATGTAAATATGAAAATGCAAAGTTCAGGTCTCATGGAAGAGCTGACAACTGATTGTTCAAAATGGCAGTCACAACATTGTTATCCATCAGTCCTAAAGTATACTCAGGAAGCTTTTAGTAATGTTAAACAAGTTTAATTTTTTGTTCTTCCATCCTCATTGACACTCGGCAAACTAGGCCTCACACTTGGGCAAAGCTCATGTAGACACCATATAAACTGGATGACCTGTAGGCCACAATGAGATTCATGTGGGCGTGTATACTTGCTCTCTTCTCACAGATGACCAGGAAGAGAAAAACTCAACTGTTACCTCATCCTCAAAACGCGCTCGAACAGCTTACACAAGTGCTCAGTTGGTAGAGCTCGAGAAGGAGTTTCATTTCAACCGTTACTTGTGCCGCCCACGTCGTGTGGAGATGGCAAACCTCCTAAACCTTACTGAACGTCAGATCAAGATCTGGTTTCAAAACAGACGCATGAAATACAAGAAAGATCATAAGCCCAGGGGAGCTGGTGGCTCACCAGGAGGACCTTCACCCAATAACAGTCCTCCACTGCATGCCGCTGCACTTAGTGCTTTCCCTGCACAGGGGCACCCCTGCCTTCCCAGTGGTGCCGTCTACGACAGCAGTTCACCACCGGCTTATGGTGGACATCCCTCACAAGCAACTTATGGCCTACCAGAAGCGTATGGACCTCCTCTTGGTAACTGTAGTGGTCCAGTGACACACAAGCGCTACGACGGACATCAGCTTGGGCCGGATTACGAGGCAAGCTCACATTTTCAAGCGAATGGGAATTTCAATGATGCGGGGCTGCAGGAAAGCCCAGTATACAGTGGTGGAGGCTATGGAGATTCAATTCCTGCCAACGGCGCAATGTTTACCATGGGAGGTCACCTCTCTCAGGGCAACACCTCGGGGGTGGCTCTGGACAGCGCTGCTGCAATGTGTGGGAGTCATCTTGCTGGCCCTTGTGACCCTCATCCTACGTACACGGACCTCTCTTCTCACCTGCCAACTCAGGAAGTTCCCAGATTAACGCATCTCTGATATTGTTTTATTAGGTTTATTTCAAACCTTGTTTGGTTTTAACTTGGTCTGTTTCCATTGAGACATGAAGCACGACATGAAGCAATGATATCGAGAGCAACACTATATGAGCACCTCCCCTCCTCCCTCGCCCCACCCACCTCCCAACCCCCGGTCATGAACACCTTCGACACGCAACCCCCTCCAGTGGCTTGTACATTTGTCTTAAAGCACCCTGATGTTGCAGGTTTTTGAGTCAAATGTTTCATATGCTTTTATGTAATCAGTGGAATGATGGTGCTGCAGGTCAAGCATTTTTATTTTCCCTTTCGGACATTGCTCTTGGGGAAAACAAAAAGGCAATTCTCGAAGATTCAGCAAACTGTGTAAATCAACTGGATGGGAACAGATTCTGTTTCTATTCCACACTGTCTTTTAGCTTCTAATTTAATTATAAACAGCCTGGAATTTAGATGGCATTACATCATGCAGACTGCAGGGAGTGCGTTCCACTATCCCTGTACAAACTACACAGCCAGCTGAGAAACGTGATTAACAAATGGCGATAAAAAGTGTATTTTTTATCGAAATATTTATAACATTTGCATTTTGTTAGCTTAGCGTGTTCCTTTTTAGCTCTCAGGCCTATTGTCAATCGGTGTATTTCAGTAGCGCTTTCATGTTATTGTGAGCTAGCTACAGAAGAGTTTACCTGATCTGTGTATTTATTGTATCAATGCTACTGTCTGGTGATGTTATATATCTATTTATATATAACATCCAGACATATTAGTGCTGTGTGGTTCTGGTTTTGAAGGAAAATTATACGTTTGTAATTGGGCAGCTCTTTGAACGATTTGGAAAGAAATCGATTATTTTCTATGGCAATTGGTCGCCCTGCTACGGCTTTGAATAAATACACCAATCTCGGTACAATAAGCGATGCCGTTATTTTATATATATATATATATGTATATATGTATATATATGTATATATGTATATATATATGTATATATATACACACATATATATATACACACACACACACACACACACACACACACGTATATATATATATAAATATATGTGTATGTATACACACATACATATACATAAACAGACGCACACACGAATGTGTGTTTTACCCGTACTTCTTCTTGCATGTGAGAATACACGCTAAAGTGAGATGTTGTTCTCCCTCGTCCTTCGTTGTTTAAAACAAAGATCCTTCTTGCAGGTCCTTTCCAGCATGCTTCACTTTTCAAAACCATCGTTGTTTTTACTGCGATTTTATGACTCGATAGGCCATTGCAAGATGTTAAGTGGATGAGAGGGCCATTTCCTGTACGCAGCGTTTGGCGAGATAATGTCTGCTCGAAGATCAATTGAAATGAATCGTCTCTCGTTGAACCCGCAAAATGTTTCACGTCATCTCGAAGCTCTGTTCACGAGTGTGTGCAATTCAGTCATCGCCGTGAATGGTCTCTGCTTTCTTTGACGACCCGCTGGCCAACATGGCTTACAGGGTCAGCTTGGATCATGGGCTCGTTACACTGTCAAAGAGGCTGCTAGTGTAAAAATAAAAAAACATAAGAAACCATCTATTTTCCCTCTTTATACAAATTCCCCTTTGTCCCAAAAATGACAACAAAGGAATTTAAATCATTTTATTTGGTATCAAAGGATAAGGCTTGTGGGTTGCGAAGAGGAGGGGGGGGGCGTGGGTGGTGGGGGGGGGGGGGGGTTGGTTGTTGCTAAATAACAGATATTTGATCCAGACATAACCTTGACAAAACAGTTTCTTCCTCAAACCACAATGCATTGCATAATGACTTTCAATAAAACATAACACCATGGATTTTATAGAGCACAATAAAGTCACAAACATTGGCAAGCATTTTCATTATCTCTGACTATGTGTTTGAAAGGCAGTTAAAGCTCAAGCTCGGAATCGCAGGAGGCACACAAGGCGTTAATACTTACAAAGCAATATGTGGGGCCGCGCGCAGGAACGCGCTGATGTATCGCCCTTAATTAAAGGCACACCGTAATGGAACAATGCAGGAAGCCTGGACTGTCCGACAAGGCGCAGAACCCGCAACGCCGTGGAACCCGCCACGCCGCTGTACATCTAAAGCATTACTTTGGACACACTTTACGGAAATTCAATTAACCATAGAAATGCGTGCACGGGAGTTGCAAAAATTGGCACTGCATAAATCGGAAATGCTATAACAAGGCTGACGCATCAGTCCTTTTAGTTTCATTGATCCTAAAGTATGTCTTTATATGCGTTAAGTATAGGGCAAATCAAATATTACAGCAATATATGTATATATATATATATATATATATTATATATATATATATATAATATTATATATATACACACACATATATATGTATATATACATACATAACTATAATAAAATTATATATATATAATATATACATACGAATATATATACATATATATATATATACATATATATTATATATATATCCATACATACATACACAATATTTAACGTTCTCACATTAATTATTTAAAGAACAACATCTGATGAGGGGGAGGGGGGGAAATACGCCAACACGAATAAAATTAAAATAAATGTAACACCTGCAGGTGCAGAATAAAACGTCATCAGTTCTTCTTTAAAATATGAATATGTACGGGGAATAAATATGAAGGTCCATAAGAGATGTGTTTCATCAAGCTGCATCTATTATAGTACTCAAAGACAAAATAATGCTTGCACACGGCGTCAAGATAATTTAATTTTTACATTAAAAAAAGGCCTTTCAACCATTCAGTGATGTTAAATAGCGGTCAATAGAAATATATATATATTTTTTCCACAACATACTAGAAAAAGACATATTACATACACAGAATAAGGCTTTGTACAACTACAAGAGAATATACAGGATTGATCCTCGTGATAGACAAAACGTTCCATTGTGGAGATGCAAAGGCGTGCATACAGAGACTCCATCGCGCCATTTCCTCCATAACAAGTCCAAACCCTTTGTTACACTGCAGCTCTTACCTCTTCCCAAGTTCTAAGACTCGTCGCCTCATTTGAAATCCACACAACCGCTCGACACTAATACCTGTGCGCAGCAAGCGCATTCTCACCATGAGCTGAGAGCTCAGCGAGCTGAACGAGCATTCAAAGCAAAAGATTTGGATGGAAGAGGAAAAAAAAAGAAGCCCACGCTCCATGTAAGCGTTACACACCCACACGGAAAAGAGCAGCACAAAGGGCCAAATCTCCCACGCAAGGCGTTGTCGCCGACTCTGAGTCTCTCCAGCAATCCGGACACCCTGTGCAGCTGCTCTTGGTCCCCGTCCGACTTGTCTCACTCGACAAAGAGAAAGGTTCTGCAAGGTACGCCTGCGTTCCGCCCGTTTGACCGATGTATACATATATATATATATATATATATATATAAGTATATGTATCTATATATAACTGTATTTATATTTAATATATCTATATTTATATAACCATGCATCGATGTACATATTTACAAATACATATATATCACAGAGCGCACGAGGCGACATCGTGCGCCTTTAATCTGGAAACACTTGAACGGCGCTGCAGCGAATGCTCGGCGGCTATTTTGATAGGGAAGGCGAAATTCCTGGGTATTTGTGCAACCCGGGAGCTGTCAGGGCCGGCCTTGCCACAAGATTGATAGTGCACGCTCCCGGAAAGACCAGTCCAGGCTCTTCGAAACAATCAAGGCAAACAGCATCGCCAAATGCATTTCCAGCTTCTCCACCCTCCAACAATATACATGCGAATGCTTCGACGGGTTTCTTTTTTTTTACACTTTCCCTTTTCTTCTTCCATCATACCCACTGCATGAGTAAATTAGGCCATGGATTAAATGGCTCTGGACTTTCCCCTTGCTTCACGTTAATATCTAGATGTAGCATCAGAAATTACCATCCCCTCCTGTTACATGCTCTGTGTGGTTCAAACTTGTTTGCCTTGGGAACGCCCGTAGACGGAAAACGAAATTCAGTCACTTGAGTAACAACACCCTTTATTTTTTATTTGATTTTCAAGGGAAACCGAGGGGAACAGGAAAGAAAAATATAAAACAGATAAAGGCGATTGTTCGGTTTGGTTTAAATTGTTGCGAAAGGATTCCGCATAAATATTTTTTGTCCGTCTCAGTCTCCTGAATTATGTCAGGCCACAGACTTGCTGATCAACCAGACAATGTCTAGTTTAAATGTGTACACTCGTAATTTTTAGTTACTGATTAATCCAGGCACTGAAAGAGGTTCAACCAAGAGGAAAAACTCTTATTGTTGTTCAAATTATATATTCAGAAGAAAACATTTATGCTTTCCTTTTGTCCAATTCTACAATCAAATTAAAGGTTTTCCTGTCGACAGCACATAATTATCCTTCGGCATTGTTGTATTTCACGGTAACAATCAATATGCTAATAGAGAGGTTACTTTATCAGCATCTCTCCGGATGGAGGACAATCCTTGGTGTGATTTGTCGTCACAATCATTTTGGGAAGAGGGGGCACGCCGCCCTATTTCCCAGCCTTTGTTGTTAGCCCCATGGTTTTTATTCTCGTTTTACTGTAAATAATCCATCGAAATGGCCACCGATTTGAAAGTAGGAGCTTCCAGGGGAAAATTGGGAATCCCTTAGTCTTGTAAGCAGGTGAGGGATGAAGGGAGGAGCGGGGGGGGGGGGGGGGGGGGGGGGGGGGAGAAATCTGGCAAACAGCTATGTGTCCATCCATAGCTGATGGCTGAATGCAAAATGAAATGAGAGGCCACGCCCCAAATTGAAAAGGTCCGTTTGACCGAGAAACAATTGGTTTGTTACAGGGAACTATTTTATAAAGCGCATTTATATTGGAAAGAAATAAGTTTTTTTCCAGAAATGCTGACATTTTCTGCAATTCAAGTATTTCATTTTGTTAATTCTGTGCCACATTAACGTGATGACACCTTGACCCCTTTTGCTGACATCTGCATCATATATGTTCTCAGCTCGTGCTCAGAGATGAGATTCCTCCAAGGCGTTTCCTGATTTTTGGGATCAATCACGGCGCAGACAATACTCTGTCCTCAATTACACCAGCCATCCTGATTGGCTCAGAGCGGCCACGTGACCTCCCAATCGGCCCGATTTCAACCTTGTCTCGGTGAATTCAATAGTTTTTTTTATAATAGGCCGGGTCCCCATGCGCTGGAAATCGGCGAAACAGAAAGGAAACAACAACAATAACAACAACGAGAACGGTTGCAACAAGTTGACGCCTCCAGTTTCTCGTCAACAAAATCGACTATTGTGACGTGTCCAAGCGCATGAGATGAGCTACGGCTTCGAAAGGGAGACGGGTTTCATCAACAGCCGGCCCTCGCTTGCCGAGTGCCTGACAGTTTACAGCCCAGTCTCCACCAAGACATTTCAAAGTACATCAATCAAGTGTCCGCCGCTGCCAGGCTCTGAGCTCACGACACCTCCCGTTTTCGATGCGCTCGGGGTCCCGGTGCTCACGCCATCGGCTTGTACGCGACCTTTCCTCGTCCAGCATGCGCCTGCCCGGACCCAACCGCCTGAGTACCCATGGATGAGAGAGAAGAAAGCGGTGAAGAAGCAAGCCCCTTGTCTCCCACCACAAACCACCCCGCCGAGCGGGCCAGCATCCTCTAAAGGTTAGCATTATGTTTATCAAATGTGTACATAGCCCCAAATCTCTCTCCGTTCCTTTTGCTTCTCCAATACAGCTCGATCTCTCGATTGCTCTGTACAAGTTCTTCTTGTGGGAGAAGTTGCAGCGATTTCGGCTCCAGATGCGTTGTGAGCAATTCTTGATATAATGCTTGGGATTAAGAGGGGGGAAAAAAGTTGTGCGTTGCACACAAAATCTCATTTTCTCCCTCGTGGGAAGAGGACGAGACGCTTCAGGATTCTGAGCCCTCGAGTTGGTGCCGAACTTTGTTTCTCGCTGAGCACTTTGTGCTTATTTAATTAAAAGCATGACAGGGCGGTCGCCATTGAGTGGCCATCACGCAGAGGCGGCTCCGCCATGTTGTGCAGTGGACGCGCCTTGAGCCAATTGCGTCTGGACACTTTTGGCTTCTAAAATGAGGAGTGCATAGAAAATAAATATCTGGATCAACAATTTCCATCGAATTACGAGGGTAAATACAAGCACTTGGGCTGAAGGTCTTTCAAAGGTGAGAATGAAGTGCATGCATTGTGTTAAAAAGATTTGAGGGTAACTCATTAAAACAGACTTTGAATGGGCTGAAAAATCACGAAGAAAAAATTATGTTTGTACACATTGCGTGCCCAAAGTAATTGCGTTAGTTATTGTCTTTGTTTGTTTGGGTTTTAGAAATACAGTACATTTGGTGCTCGCTTTCTGCAGACGATGTTCTTGAAGAGGACTTTGTCGGCGGTTGTCCCAAGCGCCTGAGAACAGCGTACACAAACACGCAGTTGCTCGAGCTTGAGAAGGAGTTCCATTTTAACAAGTATCTATGTCGGCCTCGGCGGGTTGAAATTGCTGCGTTGCTGCAGCTCACTGAGCGACAGGTTAAAGTTTGGTTCCAAAACCGACGGATGAAACACAAAAGGCAAACGTTGCACAAGGACGGGCCTCTCTCGGAGGACGCGTTTGGAAAGGAGGGAAAGGAAGGGAAGGAATCGATTCCAGTGGGGACCTCCTCCACCCCTCGAAGGGATCTTCACTCCTCGCTCAACAATGGGGGGCTCGGCCATTCTGGCTCAGACGAGAGCGAGGCGTCATGTGGGACGAGGCACGCTCAATCAGGGCTGTCAAACGAGGCGACGGGCAGCGCCCGCCTCGAATGCTTCAGCCTGTCGCCGGTGTCCAGCGGTGAGGACAGCAGCGCCAGCTTGGATGGCTCGGCGGCCATTGCTCCGAGCCGACCGGGCTCAGGATCTGCACTGGTAGCACAGGGGGCGTTATCACTACCCCCGCTCGATGATTTTATGTATCCGTGCGAGGAAAGTGAGGATTTCCACTCATCGGGCATTTCTTCCATCCCTGACGGCCTGGAAGCAACTCTGGACCTGTCTTCAGACGGGTTTGATTTGTTAGAAGAGACTTTGAGTTGTTTAGATTTCCACAACCTCTCATGTTAGCCCTGAACCATTCTTATACATCATGGGAACAGTTCTTGCTTTCCATAACACCCCCACGCCCCTCCACAACCACCCCTCCGCTTACCCAGCTCCTACCACCCAACTTGGATACCACAACTGCATCTGAGCGACCTTTATCATGCCTGTTGTACCATTCATAAGGAGACCTTTCGGAATTTTTTACTTTACAAAGAGGGTTAAAATACAATCTGCTGGACGAGGCTTGAGGTCGAGAGGGAAATAAAGAACAAGAAAAAGCAAAAAGCAATGGATTTGTTTCATATTAAAATCTCCATGCACATGGAATATAGTGAATGCTTTTTATAAAACCACAATGATTCATGAATGACTTATCCAATGTCGGAACAACCTCCAGAGTAATTTCAGAGCAGCCAAAGCACGAGTATTTAGGAAGAGGATGCACTGGATGGTTTTCCATTGCCTCTCTTAGGAATAGACAGGGTGAGAATCTGGAAGTTGTCCTGGATGCGTCAACACAATGACCTACTCTTTATATAGAAAGACACTGTGTAGGGATCTTTGTAATGTCTACCAAAGAATTCTAACAGAAGGGACACCCAGCTAAACGTCTTTCCAAAGGACGGTGGACTCTGTCATGTGCAACGCTCAGCCTGCGAAGCACCAATCGGCAGTTGTAGTCTGGTCGGGAATCAAACCCAAACTATAGAGGGCTTTGAACAACTATCCCGGTGAACCTATTGCTGCCATATAATGACAGAATAAAAACTCCAAGAACTTTATAGAGTGTACTGTGCACAACACACTATTATATAGTGACATTAAACAATTTCTGTATCTGATTTCTTTAAAGGGATCCAAAAGGCCCCACTTTCTCTCGGAACAACTAAAACAACTCATATTTTGTTAGGAGTAAATAAATCATGTAATAAATAACAGACGCAGTTGTGGACATGTATACGCGAAATCAAGAATTTATTGAGTTACTATTTATACAGTCGCATATGTATTCAGTTACACGGAGACTTTGAACGGTTGATATTATTGTTGAATCATCAAATGCCAATTGATTGAAAACGATTTCATCATCACTTGATCGTGAACCGAAAATGCGCAAAATATAACATTCGATAACACAGACCAGCGTGCTTTAGTAAATTTGTGGCCTTAAATATGGAGGAAGAAAAGAATGAGGGACAGTTAAAATTGTCTGAGAGAGACTAGCTGCAGGAAAATAAGTGTCCTTGATGTTGGCGGAGGCCAAGGACGAATACAATGCTGGGTACATAACCAACAATACAACTCACAATTGTGCAAGGCACGCCAACAAAGCATAACTATGTGTCTATATGTGATTGAGCAAAAGGAATTATATAAATAATTGTACATTGAAAAATAAAAATGGCGTTTCTGAGACTTTGAGCATTTCTCTTTGAGAACATTTTGAAATTATATATATATATATATATATATATATATATATATATATATATATATATATATATTACATATATACACACACACACATATAGACAGAATATGTGCATTTCAAATACCATTTTACGACACTATTTATAATTACATCAAATTTAGAATCAGCTAAAATCAAAATGAAAGGCAATACATCCATCGATACATAGCACTGTAATTACAAGTATAATGTTGAGCGGAATTATATTATAAGCCGTAAACTCCAGGCAAATTCTCCACTTTCGCTCAGAAATGGTGATGAAACCGCAAACCGCAGACTTGAGCGGCACAATGGCAATGCCATGGATGGCGACTCGATGAGATCGCTCCCGCTCGCTCTTCGAGCCTCCATCGTTGATGGAAACTCGATTCGTGGGCGCCATCCTGATGAAAGGTGCTTTGAGGGCTGACCACAGTCCCCACAATCACAAAGTGTCGAATTGGGTTGGTTTTGGGCCTCTTCTTCTGCCTGCTTCCCTTGGTCGAGTCCTCTTCACGACTCCTGACGCAACTTGTTTGTGAGAAACAGACATGATGAATTTACAACTTGCTGATATAAAAAATAAATAACATCCTTTTAATCCTCCGATCTCTCAAGACACTGCGAGATTGCAGTTTGGACTGCGGGGAAGTTACGTGTACACAGATTCCCTGGATCCGACTTCCCTGCTCGTACCATGGTGCTCTGGAGAGCAGAGAGAACGCGCTGTTTTATACACGACGGCTCTGGTGCTGGTCGCATAAATCACTCGCACGGAGTGAATGGAAAAGCAGTTAACGGCGCCCTGCCAGGCGTGATAGCGAATAAATCACGGCTCTTTGGCTTCGAGGGGAGACGAGGCTTTGTATAGAAACCATGAGGGTACATGAAAATATTCCGCTCCACTCATGCCGATCTGCAGTCCAGCACCCGCATAAGACCGGCCTAAAGAGGGCTTTCTCACAATGGCACCAGGTCTTGGTCAATACTGATATATACATATATATATATATATATATATATATATGTATATGACGTCACACATACATTGCCCTTATCCCTCACAGATATCCATACACGAGAGACATTCACAATGTTCCTGGAATGAGAAACTCATGAGTCCAAAAACCCACCAAAGTGTTCTGGATTTTCCAATATATATAAGCATCTATAATTCGTTAGAAAAATGTTTCCCGACTAATTATATACCGAAACATAGTGGAAAAAAAAAGTTCTTACAGAGATCAAGGCTCGTGGAAGAGCTGAATCTTATTAGATTATCCATTGTGAGTTGTTGTTATGACATTTGAAGGTTAAATATTTGACTAGGTGAAAAATTGTTGCACCTCCTCACTTCCATATTGTGTGTACACATTATTGGTGGATGAATGAGCATGCAATTGATGCTTGCCCATTCATGTACACGATTTAAGCGATTATTAGAGAATTAAGGAAAGAATTGGAGGCAACACACCAATAGTGTGGGACTGGGGTTTACATTCTGGATCAATGGAGAACATGCGGCTCTACATTAAACAGCGATGACCCGATGGTTAGGACTGGTTTAGGTTAATGGCGCTAGTATAAAAACAAACAATATTTATGAGTTTATACCTGCAAAATAAAAAAGATTTAATTTATCTCTTTAGTACAAAACATGTCAAACAAATGAAACCATTCATTGAGATGAGTCTCGAATATTTAGCCGTTTAGATTCGAGAACTGAGATACACATCGCATTCCAAGCCTGGCAGTCCCTTCTCGGACGGCATTGTGCCCATGTGTGGCCGGCCCTGGAGGTGCCTCAATGGCCACAAACCTTCGCATTCCAGGCGCTCTTTGCATGACAGCAGCCCCTCCCCGCAGTCAGCGGGGTGGGTGGGGATGATTGGTGGTAGAACGTGCGGCTGCGCTTATGCTTGTATATGCAATCGCTCTGTTTCTGGAGCCAGGTCGGGTTCGGGCAAGTAATGATCCCAAAATGCTGCTTCCAGTTATTTTCCCGCGTTTTTGTGTCTGTCTCTGCCTGTCTGGGTTTGTGTCTGCCTGCTTCTCTTCCAATCATGTGTCCCTCCTTTCCTGTGCTGAGCAATTCCACACTGCTTTCTCCATATTGTGATGCAAGATGATATTCTGAGAATGAAAATGGAATGTTTGACTTGTCATACTCTTTAATCCATCAAATGGTGTTGCGATTGCCCGTGAACTGAGAAGTACGTGCAGGCTGCGTTCTCCTCTTCTCTTTTCATCCTCCTCAACCTTTGTCTCTTTCTACCCACTCCCTCTGCCACCCACCCCTTCCCATCATGCCTCTTCTGTTTCGCATTCCACACGCTCCGTACTACCCATGAGTTGAGTCAGTGTGACATCATTATACGTACGTATTACATCATCGCAAGCAATGAACGCCACACATTGGACAATCCTGACGTTACATCATCACGCACACACATCATCACATGCGTTCACCACTCGTGGCATCATCACGTACTCGTAGCATCACTCTTACATCATCACGTACTCGTAGCATCACTCTTACATCATCACGTACTCGAAGCATCACTCTTACATCATCACGTACTTGGACCGTCCTTCCGACATCGTCACATACTTGTGGCATCCCTCCAACATGATCACATGCTTGAAGCATCCCACATAAATCCTGCAAAAAATGGGAAAAAATTAACATGTGATATTACAAGGAACTTCAACACAAGAGGAGGGCATGAGGCCAATCAAAGCCTGCATTGGAAATGCCAACATGGTTTAATATTTGTCCATGTTACATCCTGATATAAATGCTGAGATATTACATGAACTGTCCCTCACTGGATATTTTCACATCCCTCCCACATCATCATCGTGCACTGATAACATTCCTCACCACATCATTATCGTGTATTTATAACATCCCTCACGACATCATCATTGTGTACTTATAACATCCCTCACGACATCATCATTGTGTACTGATAACATCCCTCCCACATCCTAATCGTGCACTTATAACATCGCTCCCACATCATCATCGTGTAATTTTAACATTCTTCCAACATCATCATCGTGTATATATAACATCCCTCACCACATCATCATCATCATCATCATCATCATCATCATCATGTATTTAGAACATCCCTCATGCATCATCATTGTAAATTTATAACTTCCCTCACGACATCATCATTGTGTACTTCTAACATCCCTCCGACATCATCATCATGTACTTATAACATCCCTCCTACATCATCACCATGTACTTATAAAATCCCTCCAACATCATCATTGTGTATCTATACCATCTCTCTGACATCATCATTGTGTATTTATAACATCCGTGCTCCATCATCGTTGTGTATCTATAACATCTCTCTGACATCACCATTGTGTATTTATAACATCCCTCACTACATCATTATGTACTTATAAGATACCTCTTCATCATCATTGTGTATTTTAACATCCTTCACCACATCGTCATTGTGCATTTATAAACATCACTCACTACTTCATCATTGTGTGTTTATAACATCCCTCCTCCATCATCATTTTGTATTTATAACATCTATCACTACATCATCATTGTGTGTTTTTAACGTCCCTCACTCCATTATCATTGTGTATTTATAACATCCCACCCACATCCTCATCATGCAATTATAACATCGCTCCCACAATATCATCGTGAACTTATAACATCCCTCCTACATCATCATTGTGTCATGATAACATCCCTCCCACATCATCATCGTGCACTTATAACATCCCTCCAACATCATCATTGTGTGTTTATAACATCCCTCATGAAATCATGATTGGGTGTTTATAACATCCCTCCCACAACATCATTGTGCATTTACAACATCCCTCACTACATTATCATTGTGCATTTATAACATCCCTCCTACAATATCATTGTGCATTTACAACATCCCTCACCACATCATTATTCTGTATTTATAACATCCCTCACTACATTATCATTGTGCATTTACAACATCCCTCACCACATCCTCATTGTGCATTTATGACATCCCTCACTTCATCATCATTGTGTTTATAACATCAATCACTCCATCATCATTCGTACAGATTTCATGGGGACGGTGGAGGCTTTCCAGCAATGATATTTCTTTCGCGGGGGTGGTTGTGATGACCGTGGTCTTCCTGAACGCTCCGTATGGACGTCAGCACAGTTCCATCTGTTTCACTTATTTCAGATGCGAGCAATGGTGCTCGGCATTTGGATCTTTTGTGAAAAGTCATTCTAAATTGTCTTTGCACATTCCCATGATGTTTCGTGCTCCAGTAGCACTTTATATAAATTTTCTTTCTTCAAAAACCTAGTCGTACTTCTGCCATTATTATGGTCAATTTGTTCTGAAAATAAATGAAAAATTCAATGAGTTATGAGGAGCAAAATTGAGAGATTTTTTTTGGGAACCCTGTATATAATATACTAATTATAATAATACATATATTATAGACTCCGAGTAAGCATATACACATGACTACATATATATATATATATCTGATACATATATATACCATTATATATATATACATATAATCTATACATACATATATATATATTTATTTACATACATACAATACATATACATATATATACATATAATACATATATAAAAATATATATATATATATATATATATATATATATATATATACATATATCTTCTTCTCTCTCGGCTGCTCTGTAGGGGTCGCCACAGGGATCATCCGTTATGATCCGCATAATGATTTGGCACAGGTTTTTATGCCGGATGCCTTCCTGACATAACCTGGTCGCCTCTTACGACACAGGGATAGGTACACCTATTCAACCGGGGCATAGACCGGGCCGGTACACTGGTCTCACTTCGCCGACTCGAAGGATGACAAGGCTGAGTCAACCTCCTGGTGGGTATTAATTCAAGCAGCCAAGCGGGGCTTGAACTCAGAAGTTGAGTCCAAGCCGGCTACCCTAACCACTAGCGCAAACACGGCTATATGTATATATATATAATATATATATATATATATATTATAATATATATATATATTATATATATCGACAAGCTGAGCAAACGTGGTGTTGCCTGGGAAACATTCACATTGTTTACCCGAGTTTAATGAAATAAAGTTGAATATATAAGGTTGAAATTTTTTTTTTTTTTTTTGAATTAATTGATTTTTTTCTGAGAGATATGTGTTCTTTGCAATGTTTTCTGTTGCTCTCTGTTGTTTGCAAAGTAAGGA
>CM068952.1:96842646-96845146 GCA_035128595.1 Eptatretus atami
TTTGGTGCTTGCATAAAGGAAAGACAAACATACAGCACATATACATATAACAGCATCTCTACATGTATGGCAGCCATTCCATTCCAGTGTCTGTTGAATTCAAACACAGGCACACCTCATACTACTTAGTGAGGTACTGATTAGGTGATCACCTGAACCTAATCATATTTTTTTAACAAGGGAAAGGATAAAAACCACTGCTGTGGTCATCACTATCCTCTTGCAATAGGACCATCTGGATGTTTTGGGGGGTGGGGGGGGGAAAGGGTTGACTGTTTGTAGACCTTGAAGAAATTGGATGAAACGTCCATTAATTAACAATGAAAGTATGAAATGCACCTTTCAATAATATCATGAGTGAACAGTACATGACAGAGGTATGCCTATGAAATTTGATTGGTTGTCGTTTTGAATCCAACGACGGCGGTCATTTTCTAACAGAGCAAGGAATTTCTGTTGATCGCTTGTACCACTAGCAGAGCGGCAATGTGAACGGCTTGCAAAGCGGTTGCTACAGACCAACTTGCTTGGAAAACGACAGCAAGCTGCTTGCTAATGGAACACACCCAATAAGAATATATATATATATATATATAATATATATATATATATATATATATATATATATACACAGCTCTGGAAAAAATTAGAGACCACTGCAAAAATTATCAGTTTTTCTGGTTTTACTATTTATAAGTATGTGTTTGAGTAAAATGAACATTTTTGTTTATTCTATAACTACTGACAACATTTCTCCCAAATTCCGAATAAAAATATTGTTCATTAGAGCATTTATTGCAGAAAATGACAACTGGTCAAAATAACAACAAAGATTCAGTGTTTTCAGACCTCAAATAATACAAACAAAACAAGTTCATATTCATTTTTAAACAACACAATACTAATGTTTTTAACTTAGGAAGAGTTCAGAAATCAATATTTTGTGGAATAACCCTGATTTTCAATCACAGCTTTCATGCGTCTTGCGATCTCCACCAGTCTTTCACATTGCTGTTGGGTGAGTTATGCCACTCCTGGCGCAAAATTCAAGCAGCTCGGCTTTGTTTGATGGCTTGTGACCATCTATCTTCCTCTTGATCACATTCCAGAGGTTTTCAATGGGTTCAGGTCTGGAGATTGGGCTGGCCATGACAGGGTCTTGATCTGATGGTCCTCCACCAACACCTTGATTGACCTGGCTGTGTGGCATGGAGCATTGTCCTGCTGGAAAAACCAATCCTCAGAGTTGGGGAACATTGTCAGAGCAGAAGGAAGCAAGTGTTCTTCCAGGACAAACAACCTTGTACGTGGCTTGATTCATGAGTCCTTCACAAAGACAAATCTGCCCGATTCCAGCCTTGCTAAAGCACCCCCAGATCATCACCGATCCTCCACCAAATTTCACAGTGGTGTGAGACACTGTGGCTTGTAGGCCTCCCCAGGTCTCCGTCTAACCATTAGACGACCAGGTGTTGGGCAAAGCTGAAAATTGGACTCATCAGAGAAGATGACCTTACTCCAGTCCTCTACGGTCCAATCCTTGTGGTCTTTTGCAAACCTCAGCCTGGCTCTTCTTTGCTTCTCATTGATGAAGGCTTTTTTGAGCTTTGCACGACTTCAGCCCTGCCCCTAGGAGCTGTTTCGAACCATCCCGCCGTGCACTCACCCAGCTGCCGTTTGCCATTCTTTTGTAGGTCACTTGATGTCATCCTACGGTTGTTGAGTGACATTCGAATGAGTTGGCGGTCATCCTGGTCAATGGAAAGTCGTTTTCGCCCTCTGCCAGTCTGTAGCTTTGTTGTCCCCAATGTCTGCTGCTTGACCTTGTTCTTATGAACCGCCCGTCTTTGAAATTTTAAGGATGGAAGCAACGTGACGCTCACTGTATCCCTCTACCAGTAAAGCCAGAATTGAACCCTTCTCTTCCTCACTCAAAACTTTTCTTTTCAACTCTTTTGGCATGGTCAATAGTTTTTTTTGATTCCAATTACTTTGAGGTACTACTAGCACTGTTTTTGCCATCCAGATGGTCCTATTGCAAGAGATAGTGATGACCACAGCAGTGGTTTTTTTCCTTTCCCTTGTTAAAAAAAATATGATTAGGTTCAGGTGATCACCTAATCAGTACCTCACTAAGTAGTATGAGGGTGTGCCTGTGTTTGAATTCAACAGACACTGAATGGAATGGCTGCCATACATGTAGAGATGCTGATTTAAATTTTTTGGAGTGGTCAATTATTTTTTTCCAGCAGCTGTATATGTGATATGTACATATATATTTATATATAAATATATATTATATAATATATATATATATGTATATGTTGGCCTGTATGTTTGTCTTCCTTTATGCAAGCACAAACCATATTAACTTAGAGCTACCAAGAAAGGATGCGCAGCGCACGGGATCTGCAACAGCAGTGCATTTGACTTACCTGCAACATGAACAAGTGTTCATTTGGCGCAATTCCAGACTTTGGTGCATTTTCCTGAACATCGG
>CM068952.1:96847646-96856703 GCA_035128595.1 Eptatretus atami
TGAATTAATAACAGGTGGGTTAAGCGACCTGTCGTCCTTCTGAGTCGGCAAAATGAGTGCCAGCATGCTGGTATCCTGTGTCAGAGTGGCGACCTGTCCAGGATTGTGCCCAATAGCCAAGGAGACTGCTTAAGCAGCACCAACGCTCTGCACAGAGTATGTCCCAATGGATGGAATAAAATTATAATATATAATATATATATAATATATATATCTTCTTCTTCTTTCGCTGCTCCTGTTAGGGTCGCCACAGTGGATCATCCGTTATGATCCGCCATACTGATTTGGCATAGTTTTATGCCGGATGCCCTTCCTGACGCAACCCTGGTCGCCTCTTATCGACACAGGGATAAGGATTGGGTTTCGCCATGATTCCGGGCTGCCCTACACCTCTCATAGCGCGGCCCAGCACAGAGCTCCCGTTCTCAAGCGATCCTCCAACCCAAGCCTCCGAGTAGCTGGATTACAGGCGCACGCCACTACGCCCGTTATATATACATATATATTGTATATATATATGTATAATATGTATATATATTTATATATGTATATAATATATATATATATACAGTGCTCAGCCAGAAATGAGTACACCCTGACAGATTTGTCAGAAAACCTTTAGTTTCCTTTCAGAATCCACATTTTTTATGGGATACCTATTCTACAAAAATACTCCCCACAAATGTTGGCCATTGATTGCAAACAAGATTATTAATTGCACACACAAAAAAGGAATTTTCCTAACAACTTCATTAAAGACCATGTTGCAAAAATGAGTACACCCCAATGAAAGTCTTAGCGCAAAGCTAAATTTTAGACTACAAAATTCTAATTAACAATAATTCAACCACAGCTGAGTCTAATTATTCATAAACAGGTGTCCAGCAGCAGTTGACTATAAAAGGGTGATACTTAACAAAAAAAACCCCTTCCCATTTCATGCTGTCAGCAATGGCACCACATGGAAGAGTAAATGTCACAAGACCTGAGAAGAAAATAATTTCTTACACAAGAAGTGAAGGCTACAGAAGATCAGCAAAGCCTTTACTCATCAGTCAGAATACGGTAGCAAAAGTGAACAACAAAAATTTAACAAATATGGAACTGCACCATCTCACAGAGACGTACACGGCCGTCCACGGAAGTTAACACCTCGACAGGAGCGTCTTCTGATTGAGAAGGGCTGAAGAAAATCGCCATGCAAGTTCTCTGCACTTAGCTAAAGAAGTAGAAAGCCAACTGGGTGACTTTTCCCGTGACACAATACGGCGTACACTGCAGAGGAATGGCATGCATGGGTGTCGTCCACGAAGGAAGCTTCTCCTAAAGCCCATGCACAAAAAAGCCCACCTAGGATTTGCCAGGGACCATGCATAAAAGATGAAGACTACTGGACTCTAACTCTGGAGTGATGAGACAAGATAAATGTTTTTGGAACTGATGGTGCTTCAAAACTGTTATGGCGTCGCAAAGTGAGGAGTACAAAGAAAAATCATGTGCCTACAGTGAAACATTGCGTTGTGGAGTGTCCTTATGTGGGGCTGCATGAGTGCTGCTGGTCGGGGAGCTGCATTCATTGACGGTATCATGAATTCAACACATGTACTGCTCTATATTGAAAGAGAAGATGCTACCATCACTCCGTGCTCTTGGTCGTCATGCACTTTTCCAACATAACAATGATCCAAAAACACACATCTAAGCCACTGTTGCATTTCTGAAAGAAGAACAGGGTCAAAGTGATTCAGTGAGCCAAGATATCGTCTCCTGATCTGAACCCAATCGAGCACACCTATGGGAATTCGACAGAGACCAAGTTGAGCACACTCTCCGTCCAGCAATCCAGGCTCTAAAACATGTCGTTCTTGAAGAATGGAAAAAGAGATGTTGCAATATGTCGCCAACTTGTTCATTCCATGCCTAGAAAACTGGTGCTGTCCTTAAAATCATGGAGGTCATACAAAATACTAGATGTAGTAGTTTTTGTTGTGGGTGTATTCATTTTGCCATCAACTTAATTCGAGTTAAAACTGAAGATTTTGTAATCTAAGTTATATTATGAACTTACTTTCATGTTATGAGTTAAACAAATGTTCTATAACTCAATTTTGTCAAAATTTTGGAAATTATTCTTGTGTTCATTGAAATATTGATTAAAATCTTACTTTTCAAAGGGGGTGTATTCATTTATGCTGAGCACTGTATATGTATATGTATATATATGTAATGATATCAATATATATATATATGGTTATATATATATGTATATAATATATATATATATATATGTAATGTATATATATGTATATATATATGTATAATATTATGTATATGTATATATACATATATATATATATACATATATATATATATATATAATATATATATATATTATATATATATATAATATATATATATATATATACTAGGTGAATGCACCCGGCGCTGCCCGGGTTCTTTTGAATGAATTTAATCTTCTATACATATATCTGACGCTGAGCACAGTATCAGTTCCCTATTGGGCCATGGCCAGTCATAGCTAAGGGGGTTGGTGAGGGGAAAACACACCCCTTCCCCCCCCCCCCCACCCCGGCCGAGGGGCCTTGCCACATAGCCTATAACCTTCCCAGGGCCCATCCCGACATTTTTGTTTCAGTTGTTAGCTCCTATCTTTCACCTTTCAGGAGATTAGCACGTGCCAGCCAACAAACAAACAGACAAACAAAAACTTAAAATCATATGTTCGATATATTGTACAGTTTATGGCGTTGGCCCCATGTCAATCGGCTGAAATTGAAAAAATTAACGTTACGAAATCAGGTGATGACGTCATAATTCAGAAACCGGAAGTCGGAAGTACAATTATTTTCATCTGGACACTCCCGGGTACATTTCTGTCAGCATGTGAAGTTTGGTGAGGATCAGTCCAGTACTTCGCGCATAGGTCACAGAGAAACAAACACAGACACACTTCAACTTATAATATATAGATATATATATATAATATATAATATATATATAATATATATATATATATATACTATATATATATAATATTATATATATATATATATATATACATATATTTGGGCACAGCGAACATACGCTTTTGGTTGTTGTTGTTTCATTTATTATGTCATGAGACATTTGGAGACGGTAGTAAAAACATTTGTGACATCTTGATTTGTCTTTAACTTTATTTCTTTTTTTTTTCACCGAATACAAATGAAAAACGCAAAAACGACTACACAATCATGATGTAGTGAGGGAAGTTATAAAGACAAACAATGATG
Organism: Eptatretus atami; assembly: GCA_035128595.1. Lineage (NCBI taxonomy): Eukaryota > Metazoa > Chordata > Myxini > Myxiniformes > Myxinidae > Eptatretus > Eptatretus atami. The sequence goes on from CM068952.1 coordinate 96,850,940, forward strand.
ATATATGAGGGATTGAAAATACACACGATGATGTATTGAGGATGTTATAAATACACAATGATGATGTGGTGAGGATGTTATAAAACACAATGATGATGTGGTGAGGGATGTTATAAATAACACCATGTTGATGGAGGAGGGAAGTATCAATACACAATGCATGATGTAGTCAGAGATGTTGTAAACACACAATGATGATGTGGTGAGGATGTTGTAAACACACAATGATGATGTATTGAGGGATGTGAAAATACACAATGATGAATGGAGGAGGTAAGTTATTATATACACAATGATAATGTTGTTGAGGGATGTTGCTAAATACACAATGAATATGTAGTGAGGGATGTGAAAACACACCTCTGGATGATGTAAGTTTAGGGATGTTATAAATACACACTGATGATGTAGTGAGGATGTTATAAATACACAATGATGATGTAGTAGGGATGTTATAAATTAACAGCAATGATGATGCAGTGAGGGATGTTACAAATACCACAAATGATGATCATGAAGCGAGATTTAAAATACACAATGATGATGTATGAGGGATGTTATACATACACAATTATGATGTATTGCAGTATGTATACAATACACAATGATGATGCAGTGAGGATGTTATAACACAACAATGATGATGTATTGCAGTGATTTATAAATACACAATGATGATGCAGTGAGGGATGTTATAAGCCACAAGTGCATGATGTATTGAGTGATGTTATAAATACACAATGATGATTGCAGTGAGGGCATTTATAAAACACACAATGATGATGCAGTGAGGATGTACAAATACACAATGATGATTATTGAGGGATGTTACAAATACACAATGATGATGTAGTGCGAGGGATGTTATTAAATACACAATGATTGATCCATGCAGGGATGTTACAAATACACAATGATGATGTATTGAGGGATGTTACAAATACAGAATGATGATGTATTGAGGATTTTTATAAATATACACATTGATGATGCATGAGGGATGTTATAAATACACAATGCATGATGTAGTGAGGATGTATAAATACACAATGATGATGTAGTGAGGGCATGTTATAAATACACAATGATGATGTGGTGAGGGATGTTATAAAACACAATGATGATTGGTGGTGAGGGACTTATAAATACACAATGATGATGTGGTGAGGGATGTATAAACACACAATGATGATTGTGGTGAGGGATTATAAATACACAATGATGATGAAGGAGGATTTATAAATACACAATGATGAGATGGTGAGGGATGTTATAAACACACATGATGATGTGGTGAGGGATGTATAAAATACACAATGATGATGTGGTGAGGAATGTTATAAATACACAATGATGATGGTGAGGGATGTTATTAAATGTACAATGATCCATGTAGTGAGGGATGTTATAATTACACCAATGATGAAATAGTGAGGGATGTTTGCAATGCACAATGATGATAGGAGTGATGATGTTATAAACACACAATGATGATGAAGTGAGGATGTCATAAATGCACAATGAGGATATGGTGAGGGATGTTGTTAAATGCACATCAATAATGTATGAGGGATGTTAAATACAGAATAATGATGTGGTGAGGGATGTTGTAAAATGCACAATGATGTTGTAGTAGGGATGTTATAAATAACAATGATGATGCAGTGAGGGATGTTATAAAAACCCAATGATGATGATTGAGTATGTTATAAATCAACAATGATGATCAGTGAGGATGTTATAACCACACAATGATGATGCAGTGAGGATGTTACAAAATACACAATGATGATGTATTGAGGATGTTTACAAATACACAATGATGTGTAGTGAAGGATGTTATAAATACAATGATGATCAGTAGGGATTACAAATACAAATGATGATGTATTGAGGGATGTTACAAATACACAATGATGAGTAATTGAGGGATGTTATAAATACACAATGATGATGCATGAGTGGATGTTATAAATACACAATGATGATGTAGTGAGCGATGTTATAAATACACAATATGATGTAGGTGAGCGATTTATAAATACACATATGATGATGCTTATAGTGAGCGATGTTATAAATACACAATGATGATGCAGTGAGGATTGTGACAAATACACAATGAATGAATGATTGAGCGGATGTTACAAATTACACAATGATGATGTATTGAGCGGATGTTAAAATACACAATGATGATGTATTGCAGGGATGTAATAAAACACAATATATGCAAGAGGGATTTATAAATACACAATGATGATGTAGGTGGGATCGTTACAAATACACACATGATGAAGGAGTGAGGATGTTATAAATACACAATGATATGTTGGAGGAATGTTATAAATACACAATGAGGATGTGGTGAGGGATGTTATAAATGCAGACAATTATGATGTTGGGGGATTATAAATACACAATGATGATGTGTGAGCGATTTAAAATGCACACATGATGATGGGTGAGGAATGTTATAAATACATAATGATGATGTGTGAGGATGTTATAAATACCAATGATGATTTGTTGAGGGATGTTATAAATACACAATGAATGATGTGGTGAGGAATGTTATAAAATTACACAATGATATGAAGAGGGCATGTTATAAATTACACAATGATGATGTGGTGAGGTTGTTATAAACACACAATGATGATGTGGTGAGGGATGTATAAATACACAATGAATGATGTGGTGAGGAATGTTATAAATACACAATGATGATGTGGTGAGGGATGTTAAAATACAACAATGATATGTGGTGAGGAATGTTATAAATACACAATGATGATTGGGTGAGGGATGTTATAAATTACAATGATCATGTAGTGAGGGATGTTATAATACACAATGATGAAATATGAGGGATGTTGCAAAATGCACAATGATGATGGAGTGATGGATGTTATAACACACAAGATGATGAAGTGAGGGATGTCATAAATGCACAATGAGGATATGTGAGGGATGTTGTAAATGCACAATAATAATGTAGTGAGGGATGTTATAAATACAGAAATAATGATTTTGTGAGGGATGTTTGTAAATGCACAATGATGATGTGTGTGAGGGGATGTTATAAATGCACAATGATGATGTGGTGAGGAATGTTATAAATACACAATGATGATGTGGTGAGTGATGTTATAAATGTACAATAAGGATGTAGTGAGGATGTTATTAACACGCAATGATAATGTGGGAGGGATGTTATAAATACATATTGATGATGTTGTGAGGGATGTTGTAAAATACACAATGATGATGAAGGAGGGAGTGTTATAAATACACAATGATGATGAAGGAGGGATGTTATAAATGCACAATGATGATGTGTGTGAGGGATGTTATAAATGCACAATGATGATGTGGTGAGGAATGTTATAAATACACAATGATGATGTGTGAGTGATTTATAAATGTACAATAAGGATGTAGTGAGGGATGTTATAAACACGCAATGATAATGTGGGAGGGATGTTATAAATACATATTGAATGATGTTGTGAGGTATGTTGTAAATACACAATGATGTGAAGGAGGGATGTTATAAATACATATAGATGATGAAGGAGGATGTTATAAATACATAATGATGATGTTGTGAGGTATGTATAAATACAACAATGATGATGAAGGAGGGATGTTATAAATACACAATGATGTCGGAGGAATGTTATCAATCCACAATGGATGATGTGGAGGATTTATAAATGCACAATGCTGATGTAGGAGGATTTATAAATACACAAATATGATCAGTGAGGGGATGTTATAAATACACAATGATGATGATGTAGTGAGGGATGTTATAAATGCATAATGATGATGATGTGAGGGATGTTATAAAATACACAATGATGCTGGAGAGGGATGTTATAAATACACAATGGATGTGGAGGTATGCTATAAACACACAATGAATGTTAGGAGGGATATTATAAATACACAATGATTATGTCGTGAGGATGTTATCAATCCACAATGGTGATGGAGAACGATGCCATAAAATACACAATGATGATGTGAGGGGTGTTATAAATACACAATGATGATGTAGGAGGGATATTATAAATACACAATGATGATGTCGTGAGGATGTTATCAATCCACAATGGTGATGGAGAAGGATGCCATTAAATACACAATGATGATATGAGGATGTTATAAATACACAATGATGTTGTAGCGAGGGATGTTATAAATACACAATGATCATGTAGGAGGGATGTTATAAATACACAATGATCATGTAGGAGGATGTTATAAATACACAATGATGATATGAGGGATGTTATAAATACACAATAATGTGTAGGAGGATGTTATAAATTCACCAATGATCATGTAGTGCAGGGATGTTATAATACACAATGATCATGTAGGGAGGATGTTATAAATACACAATGACCATTGTTGTGAGGGATGTTATAATTACAACAATGATGAAATATGAGGATGTTGCAAATACACAATGAGATGGAGTGATGATGTTATAAACACAATGATGATGAAGATGAGGGATGTCATAAATGCAACAATGAGATGTGTGTGAGGATGTTGTAAATGCACATGATAATGTAGTGAGGATGTTATAAATACAGAATAATGATGTGGTGAGGATGATTGTAAATGCCACAATATATTGTAGGAGGGATGTTATAAATGCACAATGATAAATGTAGTGAGGGATGTTGTACATGCACAATGATGTTGTGGGAGGGATTTATAAACACCCAATAATGATGTCATGAGGATGTTATAAACACACAATGATATGTTGGAGGGATGTTAATAAGTGCACGATGATTATATGGGAGGGATGTTATCATGACACAATGATGATGTAGGAGGGATGTTATAAGTTCACGATGATATGTTGGGAGCGATGTTATAATTGCATGATAGGATGTGGTGGGATGTTATAAATACACAATGATAATGGAGTGAGGGACGCTTAAAAACACACAATGATGATGTAGTGATAGATGTTATAAATACAAATGATGATGAGGAGGGATGTTATAAACACACAATGATGAAGTAGTGAGTGATGTTATAAATGCAACAATGACGATGTGGTGAAGGATGTTAAAATACACAATGATGATGAATGAGGTATCTTATAAGTACATGATGATGATGTAGGTGAGGAATGTTATAAATACACAATGGTGATGTCAGGAGAGATGTTATAGATACACAACGATGATGGAGCACGGATGTATAAATACCAATGATGTGATGTCAGAGAGATGGTATAAGATACAGCAATCGATGATGTGGAGGGAATTTTATAAGACATGGTGCATATGTAGGAGGATGTTATAAGTACATGATTGAGATGTCGAGGATGTTAGAAGTACCACAATGATGATGTCGTGAGGGAAGTTATAAATTTACAACATGATGATGCATGAGCGATGTTCTAAATACATGATGATCGATGATGATGATGCATGTGGGAGGATGTTATATATACACGATATGTGATGTTGAAGAATTTAAAAATACACGATGATTGTGTGGAGCGATGTTATAAGTGCCACGATTAGGATGTGGGAGATGTTATCAGTACACAATGATGATGTCGTCTGACGGATGTATAAGTACACAATTGATAGTCGTAGCGATGTATAATAACACGATAATGAGTTGTGCTGAGAATTTATCCAGTGCACGATTGATGATGTGGAGGGATGTAAAATATCCAGTGAGGGACAGTTATGTAATATCTCAGCATTTATAAATCTCTCTG
>CM068952.1:96858282-96877959 GCA_035128595.1 Eptatretus atami
TAAGGCTCATTTGGCTGTGCCTGGATGGGTTTGAGAGTAGAGGAGTAGCAGCTGAAATGCGAATCCTTTCCAGGTTCCTCCTGATGAGTTCATCCTTGCTTTTTGCTTGTTCTGGATCCTGCTGATTACTCCAATGCAGGAGTGTACTGATTTGGTTTCCATTTTATTTTATTTGAATTTATTTTAATCCCATTCTAAATTCAATTCAAGAATGAATAATAATAATAAAACGTCATGGGTCAGGGTCAGGTGTCTGATCAAAGCAGGGTTCCATCAAAGCGGGATGTCTTGGTACCCAGTCATTACTGCCAGCAGTTATAAAGTGGCAGTTCTAATTATGTCTCATGAATTACACTAGTACGTGCCTGTATTACGTGGCCGTACGTGCAAAAAAAACAACAACAAAAAAAACGTTCAAACCGCGTGCCAGAAACAACAACCACACAGGACGTTCCTTCGCTCTCGCGTGGCCGTACGTGCAAACAAAAAACAAACAGACAACAAAACAAGCAGTCATAGACTGGTACTTACGAAATCGTCAACTTGACCTCTGACCTTGTCTAATAAAGCTGTCTCTAGAGAAGGTAGCGACGCAAACCAGAAGTTTCTACGATGATTCTGTACCAACCATCTAAAATCAAATTGACCTCACTGTGACCTTGACCTTTGACCGATTTTGACCAAAATCTAATCAGCGTAAGCCATCACCCTCCTGAATCACGTGGGTGTAATTTGACATTGGTAGCTCTTCCATTCTCGAGTTACCGTGGTTAACGTAAAGTAGAGGTCACACTCGACAGCCCCCCCCCCCCCCAACTCGAAAGGACGCCGGGCGAGCGCGATGACGTCAGCGTGCACACGCAAAACCTCGCCACGTGACGAGCCGTGACGCGGTGGGTGAAATATTTTTATACAATCTTAAAACGTCTCCAAACATCCGATTTTTACCAGAATTTCGACAACCGAGTGTTAAGCGTCCTAGGCGATCGCAAAAACCGAAGACAAATTAAAATCGAAGTTAAAACAAACTCGTAACGTCGACCGAAGCAAAAATACTCCATTTCTCCACAGGAATTTAGGAATTATTTAATACTATTTTATCAAAGTCATAAACCGTAATATTCGGCATCCACAAACAATCTTTACACCATCCGACGGCTAGCGAGTCAGGCATGCGACGATAAGCTTTATTGGGATGAAAAATGACTTTTATACACCATCTTTATCGAAAACACCATCAGCGCGCACACGCAAAACTTTACGTGACTCAACGACGCGTCTCCTCGAGCGCGCTGCACCACGTGACGAGCCGTGATGCGGCGGGTGAAATATTTTTATACAATCTTAAAACGTCTCCAAAACATCCGATTTTTACTAGAATTTCGATAACCGAGTGTTAAGCGTCTAAGCGATCGCAAAAACCGAAGACAAATTAAAATCGAAGTTAAAACGAACTCGTAACGTCGACCGAAGCAAAAATACTCCATTTCTCCACAGGAATTTACGGAATTATTTAATATTATTTTATAACACTGAAATTTTTAAAACAGCCGTAACTCGACGAATTGACACATAAATTCCGCCGAACTTACCTCGATTTCCAAAGTCACGCTCCGTTAACAATACCTGTGGTAACTTTTTCCGAGTTATCATGTTTTGGATGTTTGACCTCACTGTGACCTTGACCTTTGACCGATTTTGACCAAAATCTAATCAGCCTAGCAATCACCTCCTGAATCACGTGGTGTAATTTGGCATTGTAGCTTCTTCCGTTCTCGAGTTAATCATGTTTTGGATGTTTGACCTCACTGTGACCTTGACCTTTGACCGATTTTGACCAAAATCTAATCAGCGCTAGCCATCACCCTCCTGAATCACGTGGTGCAATTTGAACATTGGTAGCTTCTTCTGTTCTTGAGTTATCATGCCTACAAACAAACACACACACAAACAAACACACAAAACACACAAAGAGGATGGAAGTCATCAATATATTTACGAAATCTTTAGATTTCGTAAGTAAAAAACAAACAAATTTTTTTTCAAACAACCACACAGTCTGTTCCTTCGCTCTCGTAAACGACGACTGGATTGGGGCATTGTGTTTATCTATTAATGCGCATAAGAAATCGAGAAATTATTAGAATACCCTGTCATCACTATCCGGAAGTCCGTATGTTGTAACCCGTAATGGGGAACACGGCTGAGGATCTCTTCCCCAACGGCCACGCCTACGCAGCAACGTGTCCTGTGATTGGTAACTAAATAGCGCATCGGCCATGCCTACGCAGCAACGTGTCCTGTCATTAGTTGGTAATAAAATGGCCATAACTTGGGAAGCACTTGTCGATTAATATCAAACCTTGAAAGGCACATACTCAGGTCCCCAGCAATATACCTGGCAAGTTCCAATTAGATTGGACCAGTGGTTGTCGAGAAACAGCGGTCACACCACACACACATACACACACACACACACACACACACACACACACACACACACACACACAACACCACACACACACCACACACACACATTGCTGGAATATATAGATAAACTAGTACGTGCCCGTAAAAAAAAAAAAACATAATATAATAAATAAATAAATATACCACACAGGCCGTTTCTTCGCTCTCACGTGCCCATACGTGCGTGACCCGGAAGTTCAATATTATTCGCAGTTACGATTATTCGCAATTTATTTTTAATACCCAATTATTCAATTAGCGCCATGGTATTTTTACCTTTCGCAATGTCGTGGCAAGGAAAAACAAAAAGAGAAGAAGAGAGAGAGAAAAAATTTACTTCCTGGTTCGGAGCATACCAGCACTCTGGTGTTCCCGAAATTTATACACCGTCTAATATGAAAACGATCATAACTTGGGCCATTGTGTTTATCTAAAATGCGCATAAAAATCGAGAAATTATTAGAATACACGAAGTCACACTCTCCGGAAGCCCGTACGTTGTAACCCGTAATGGGAACGCGGCTGAGGTTCCCTTCCCATCGGCCACGCCCACGCAACAACGTGTCTTGCCATTGGTTTGGCAAATAAATGGCCATAACTTGGGAAGCACTTGTCGATTAATATCAAACCTTGAAAAGCACATCCTCAGGTCGCCAGCAACATACCTGGCAAGTTTCAATTAGATCGGACCAGAGGTTGTCGAGAAACAGCGGTCACACAACACACACACACACACAACACACACACCACACACACACACACACACACACACACACAACACACACACCACACACACACACACACACACACACACACACACACAACACACACCACAGACACACAGAGATTGCTGGAATTATAGATAGATAACACACCAGTACAAAAACACCACACAAAAGAAGTCCTGGCGAAGGTCTGCAATCTCCGATTGCTTTTTTTCTTGCTTGTTATTAGGTGTTATCTTGCTTGCTGCCACCAGGGGTGAAGGAGGTTATGTTTTTACCCCTTTCTATCTGTTTGTCTGTCTATTTGTCTGTGTGCAGGATATCTCAAAAAGTTGTGAATGGATCCGGATGAAATCTTGTGGACAGGTTCGGTGTGTGACAATGATGAACTGTTTAGATGTTGGTGAAGATCCGGATCCGGATCCGACTACGAGAATTTTTTAAGTGATTCTTCACCATTGAAAGATCGGGCTAAAAATGATATATAGCACAATATCTCAAAAAGTTGTGGACGGATTCAGATGAAACTTGGTGGACAGGTTGGGTGTGGGGCAAGGACAAATTTCTTCGATTTTGGTGAAGATCCGAATCAGGATCTGGATAAAAGAATTATTTAATTCTTAAAGCGAATTTTCATCATTGGGAGATCGGGCCAAAAACGATATATAATAGTACTGTATAGCAGAATATTTCAAAAATGTATTGGGCCCAATATGTTCTCATGGATCAGGCATTACGTAGCGGAGGTATGTGCTCTCCCGAGTGCCCTCCTAGTTTTGGAATGGATTAAATCCATCTATGTTATTAAATTATTTTAATACTTGTTTCAGTTGATTTGGGGGATGGTTTGGATATGCATCACTTTTGGAATGGTCCTGTCAAGTGCCCATTTTCCCACCTCAAGATCCTGGCCTGGTTGATTGAGGCCACATTTACGTTTGATTTCTTTTCATAATAAAACGATTAAAGCTTTGTATGTTTTTAAATTTTGGGTTGCGTGCACTAGCCCAGCAACAAGGTAACTTCCTCGCGTTGGAATCATCAGCATGGCTTCAGCAGTTATTGAGTGAGGTCGGGCTACAGTTTTACATTGTTTTTGGAGGAGAAGAAGCAGAAGTACAAAATGGCATTTTAGCGATCTCCCGATGTGGTACTTTAGCATTGTATTCTGGCATCTTCTTAAGTGTTGGTCGTTCAGAAAACACTCGAGAATAAAAGGTATAGCTTTGAAATGCTTATGACTTCACTATATAGTAGTTTATAAGCGTATCTTTCAACACACTTTCGAATGGATGGCCATTTTTTCCCCTTACAATCCCTCAATTTGGAGTACTACTGTATTCAATGACAGCTCATTGGAAGGATAAGATGGTGCATGACATTACAACATGTTAGATCGGGTCGATGAAAGGATTAGACAACGCATGACATAGCAACATGCTAGATCAAGTCATTGAAAGTGTCAGACCATGCCTGACATTATAACACATTCGATCAGGTCATTGGAAGGATCAGACCATGCATGACATTATCACATGTTCAATCAGGTCTTTGAAAGGATCAGACCATGCATGACATTATAACATGCTAGATCGGGTCGTTGAAAGGATCAGACCATGCATGACAATATAACATGTTAGATCGGATCGTTGAAAGGATCAGACCGTGCATGACATAACAAGATGTTAGAATAGGTCATTGGAAGGATCTGATGGTGCATGACATTATAACATATTAGATCAGGTCATTGGAAGGACCAGAGAGTGCAGGACATAACATGTTAGATTAAACTGTGCATGACATAACATGTTAGATTAGGTCATTGGAAGGACAAGACCATGCATGAGATAACATGTTAGAGCAGGTCATTGGAAGCATCTGACGGTGCATGACATAACATGTTCGATCAGGTCATTGAAAGGATCAGGCAGTGCATGACATGATAACATGTTAGATCAGGTCATTGAAAGGAATAGACCATGCATGACATTATAACATGTTCGATCACATCGTTGGAAGGATCAGACTGTGCATGACATGATTACATGTTAGATCACGTCGTTGGAAGGATGAGACCGTGCATGACATAACATGTTGGAACAGGTCATTGAAAGGATCAGACCATGCATGACATGATAACATGTCAGATCAGGTCATTGAAAGAATGAGACCTTGCATGACATTATAACATGTGAGATCAGGTCATTGAAAGGATCAGGCCATGCAGGACATAACATGTTAGATCAGGTCATTGAAAGAATGAGACCATGCATGACATTATAACATGTTCGATCAGGTCATTGAAAGGATCAGACCATGTATGACATTATAACATGTTAGATCAGATCATTGAAGAATGAGACCGTGCATGACATTATAACATGTTAGATCAGGTCATTGAAAGGATCAGACCGTGCATGACATGGATGAACTGTTAGATCAGGTCATTGGAAGGATGAGACCGTGCATGACATCATGACATGTAAAATCACGTCGTTGGAAGGATCAGACAGTGCATGACATCATGACATGTAAAATCACGTCGTTGGAAGGATCAGACAGACATGGAAGGATCAGACACATTATAACCTGTTGTATCAGGTCATTGAAAGGATTAGACTGTGCATGACATTAGATGTTATATCAGGTCATTGAAAGGATCAGACCATGCATGACATTATAAGATGTTAGATGACGTCATTGGAAGGATCAGACTGTGCATGACATGATAACATGTTAGATCAGGTAATTGGAAGGATCAGGCAGTGCATGACAGGATAACATGTTAGATCAGGTCATTGGAAGGATCAGACAGTGCATGACATTATAACCTGTTGTATCAGGTCATTGAAAGGATTAGACTGTGCGTGACATTAGATGTTATATCAAGTCATTGAAAGGATCAGACCATGCATGACATTACAACATGTTAGATGACGTCATTGGAAGGATCAGACCGTGCATGACATAATTCGATCAGGTCATTGAGAAGGGATCAGACTGCTGCCATGACATAACATGTTTAGATCAGGTAATTGGAAGGATCAGGCAGTGCATGACAGGATAACATGTTAGATCAGGTCATTGGAAGGACTAGTGCGGTCCCGTAGGTGTGGGCCCGTAGGTGCGGGCCCGTAGGTGCGTGCCCGTAGGTGCGTGCCAGTATGTGCAGCTTCGTTCGTTCACTCTCGTAAACGATGACTGGATTGGGGCATTGTTTCAATTAGATCGGACCAACCGTATCATAAATGGCCATAACTTTGGAAACACCTGGAAATATACTCAGGTCCCAGCGTCAATTGTGACGTCATATCAAAGACAAGAAGAAATTGTGACGCCCCCTTTCTCTCCCCCCTCTCTTGCCCCCTCTCTCCCCTCTCTTGAATTGTGACGCCCCCCTCTCTCTCACCCTCTCTCCCCCCTCTCCCCCCCCCCTCTCTCGCCTCCTCTCTCGTCTCTCCTCTCCCCCCCCCTCTCCACCCCTCTGTAAATGTATTCACAAATGTCTACCAAGCACAACAATTAATTCAACACTTGGAAAAAACAGCTTTCAAACCTTGGGAAACACTTGGGAAACAGCTGAAACGGATGAAGAAGAACGATACCAAACTTTGAAAAGGCACATACTCAGGTCCCAGATCAATTGTGACATCATATCAAAAAAAAAAAAGAAGAGAAGCATTGTGACGTCAATCGTGATGTCATAGCACCATGTCCTGTCATTGGTGACAGACGTTATTGTCATTATTGGTTGACAGACATATATAGGTTGTTATTGGTTGACAGACATTGGTCATTGTATCACGTTATTCTTTTTATTACTGCCAATTATTGTGCTATTATTATTATTATTATGCTGTTATCATTATTCTGAGATATCTTTGGAAAAATGGCATGATAAGGTGATAAGGTGGAACGACACTTCCGCTGCGATATATACACCTTTCCAACACTGAAAAAAGCAAATAAAATGGCCGTAACTTGGGAACCGCTCGTCCGATTGACATCAAACCTTGAAAAGGCACATCCGCGGGTCCCGGCAATCTTCCTGCAAAAGGTTTCAATCAGATCGGACTGGCGGTCGTCGAGAAACGGCGGTCACATACAGACAGACAGACAGACACACACAGAGATTGCTGGAATTATAGATAGATTAGACTGTGCAGGACATGATTACATGTTAGATCAGGTCATTGGAAGGATCAGGCAGTGCATGACATGATAACATGTTAGATCAGGTCATTGGAAGGATCAGACCATTCCTGACATTATAGCATGTCAGATCAGGTCATTGAAAGGATTAGACTGTGCATGACGTACCATGTTATATCAGGACATTGAAAGGATCAAACCATGCATGACATTACAACGTGTTAGATCAGGCCATTGGAAGGACGAGACCATGCATGAGATAACATGTTAGATCAGGTCATTGAAAGAATGAGACCGTGCATGACATTATAACATGTTTGATCAGGTCATTGAAAGGATCAGACCATGCATGACATTATGACATGTTAGATCAGATCATTGGAAGAATGAGACCGTGCATGACATTATAACATGTTAGATCGGGTCATTGAAAGGACCAGACCATGCATGACATGATAACTTGTTAGATCAGATCATTGGAAAGATCAGACAGTGCGTGACATTATAACATGTTGGATCCGGTCATGGAATGGATCAGACCGTGCATGACAGGATAACATTTCAGATCAGGTCATTGAAAGGATCAGACCATGCATGACATTATAACATGTTATATCAGGTCATTGGAATAACGAGACCATGCATGACATACCATGTCAGATCAGGTCACTGGAAGGATCAGACCGTGCATGACATTATAACATGTTCGATCATGTTGTTGGAAGGATCAGACTGTGCATGACATAATTTTTATGTCCCAAAGGTGTGTCCTATTAAAGCCATGATAACCCATTGTACACCTCGACAACGGAGTTCATGCAAGGTGCAAAACCCTTCGGGGAGGGGGCAAAATGAAGTTGCTACAACCTCCATCGTGTGACCCTTAGTCGGTCTATCAAGTTTGGTTGAGATTGGGTAAGTCATGACCGAATGTATCACAGTCATAAAATCGTCAGACAGACAGACAGATTGACAGACACCAAATTGCATATTTTAGAATATGTGTATGAATATATATATATATGTGTGTGTGTGTGTGTATGTATGTATGTATGTATGTATGTTATACATATATATATGTATGTATAAATTATATTATATGTATATATATATGTGTGTATATATATATATATATATAAATATATATATATATATAATATAATATATATATATATATAATATATATATATATATATTATATATTATATATATACTAGGTGAATGCACCGCGTGCTGCCGGGTTTCTTTTGAATGAATTTAATCTTCTATACATATGTATGACGCGAGCACAGTATCAGTTCCCTATTTGGCCATGGCAGTCATAGGCTAAGGGGTTGGTGAGGGGAAACACAACCCTCCCCCCCCCCCCCCGGCCGAGGGGCCTTGCCACATAGCCTACAACCTTCCCGGGGCCCATCCCGACACTTTTTGTTTCAGTGGTTAGCCCTATCTTTCACCTTTCAGGAGATTAGCGCGTGCAGACAAACAAACAGACAAACAAAAACTTAAAATCATATTGTAGATATATTGTATATGGCTTGGCCCCATGTCAATCGGCTGAACTTAAAAATTAACGTTACAAATCAGGTGATGACGTCATAATTAGGAAACCGGAAGTCGGAAGTACAATTATTTTACATCGGGACACTCCCGGGTACATGTTCTGTCAGCATGTGAAGTTTGGTGAGGATCAGTCCAGTACTTTTCGCGTGCATAGGTCACAGAGAAAACACACAAACACACTTTCAACTTTATATATATATATAGATATATATATATATATATATATATATATATATATATATATATTTAGAATAGTGTGATGTATGTATGTATATATTGTTATGGTGCCGGGGGTTCGTCCGCTAGCCGACCGCTCTGACAGAGCCGCAAGTCGAGTCGGCCCGACGATCGCCCGGAATATAGATCGTCGCCCCAGATAAGTCGAAGCCGACGGGTCCTTGTGCAAGAACCGTGAAGGGCCAATGTTCTACCACGTGGTACAGGGTTATTTACCAATTCTTCAAAATACCTAGAGACCACGTGGCGATCTACCGAGCCTCCACACCTCGACGGAACTCGTACGAAAACAGCCGCTTAAGGAGCCTGTCCCGTGCGCGATTCCGAGCAGATTAATCGCCGAGAACCGTCGGTCCGAATGTCCCCCTTTTATGGCAAACCAACGGCCTTCTAACGCCTAACACACCACATGCTCAGTCAATGAAAGAAATGGACGCGACAAGCTGAAAACATTTAACAATTGGGGTTTATTATACAGTAATCGGGGAACTAGGGAAGCACGCAAGAGGCAGGTTAAACCGACTATACGAAATGCAATGCAATCATTTACAGCACACAGCACTTAACAGTTCTCTACTTGTTAGATGGGCCACGGACAAACGTACGCACACACACACCAAAGAAATGGTGGCTGATGCCTTTAATAAGGACTTCAGCTCGGAGGGACAGATGAGCTGAAACCCAGAACCTATCTCGAACCTCTCCACCTCGTGTGGTCTTCAAGCTGTTCGGACCCGGGCTCCAGCGAGGCAAGCTGGATCCAATCGCCGTGAGCCGCGATCCTTCCCGAGCTCCAGCGGATCCCTCGCCTCCGGACCACGTGCTGGTGAGACGAAACACCGAGCCTTCCGAAGATGCGTCGCTTTCCAAGTAGAGCCAGCCGACCAAGATGAGACCACGAAGCAGAACAAAGCAACCAGAACAACTCAGAACCAGCACGACCTTTGAACCACCGACTGCACAGCCAACTCGAAGAAGCACAGCAGAACACCAACCTCAAACAAACTCGACACCCTTGAACCAGGCGACACTCTCGACACCAGCCGAAGCAGAACCACGACAACCGAACCAACTCCTCCGATGAACAACTCTCGATCAACCAGCCCCCGCTCTCCACCAGCTCTCAGCCATCCGCCATCGACAAGCCAGACCACACCCCCAAACCCAAGCCCGAAAACTCCTTGAACAAGTCTCGACGAACTCAGGACAACCAACCAGCCACAACCCCTCTTCCGATGAACAACCACCCAACAAGAACCAACTCGAGCCAAGCAGAGGGTCCCTTTCATATCCCTATCGGCCCCCTCCCCGCTCCGCGTGACTCATGCCCTCGTGCGCCATCCCCGCACAAGCGGGTGGGAGGGTTGTTACGTCCTTGCATCATGGGACGGAGGGTTCTTCTTCCTCTTTGCAGAGGAGGGGAGGGTCGTTCTTCTTTGTTTTTGATCGAACCCCAACTATTAAAATGAATCACATCGCATTGAATCGATTTTTACCCATTAAACAATGGAAGGCAAGCTATCTATAGAACATGTACTTACCGAGATAACTGAGCTAAAGGACCTGAATGATGAGTGCGATAATGGTTTCCAGATTCGCAACACATATATATTATATTATATATATAATAATATTATATATATATATATATATATATATATATAATCCAGCAATCTCTCTCTGTGTGTTGTGTGTTGTGTGTGTGTGTGTGGTGTGTGTCCTGTGTTCTGGTGACCGCTGTTTCTCGACAACCACTGGTCCGATCTAATTGAAACTTGCCAGGTATATTGTTGGGGTCCTGAGGATGTGCCTTTTCAAGGTTTGATATTAATCGGACAAGTGCTTCCCAAGTTATGGCCATTTATTACCAAACCAATGACAAGACACGTTGTTGCGTGGGCGGGGCCGATGGGAAGGGAAGCTCAGCCGCGTTCCCCATTACGGGTTACAACGTACGGGCTTCCGGAGAGTGATGACTTCGTGTATTCTAATAATTTCTCGATTTCTTATGCGCATTTATAGATAAACCAATGCCCCAGTTATATCGTTTTCTTATTAGACGGTGCATAAATTTCGGTAACATCAGAGTGCTGGTATGCTCCGAACCAGGAAGTAATTTTTTTTCTCTCTTCTCTTATCTTTTCGTTTTTCCTTGCCACGACATTGCGAAAAGGTAAAATACGTTGGCGCTAATTGAATAATTGGGTATAAAACGAAATTGCGAATAATCGTAACTGCGAATAATATGCAAACTTCCGGGCCACGCACGTACGGGCACGCGAGAGCGAAGAAAGGCCTGTGTGGTTGTGGTTTGTTGCTCGCGGTTTGAATATTTATTTATTTTTTATTTTTTTTACGGCACGTACTAGTATCTATAATTCCAGCAATGTGTGTGTGTTGTGTGTCTGCGACCGCCGTTTTCGACAACGCCGGTCCGATCTGATTGAAACTTGCCAGGAATATTGCCCGGGACCGCGGATGTGCCTTTTCAAGGTTTGATATTAATCGGATGAGCAGTTCCCAAGTTACGGCCATTTTATTGCTTTTTTCAGTGTTGGAAAGGTGTAATATCGCAGCTGAAGTGTCGTTCCACCTTACATGCCATTTTTTTCAAAAGATATCTCAGAATAATGATAACAGCATATTACAGTAATAATAATAATAATAATAGCACATAATTAGGCAGTAATAAAAGAATAACGTGATACAATGACCAATGTCTGTCAACCAATAACGACCATATATATTGTCTGTTAACCAATAATGACCAATAACGTCTGTCAACCAATGAAAGACACGGTGCTATGACATCACGAATGACATCACAATTTTTTTTTTTTGTTGCAAGATTGACCCGTTCTCGACAACCGCTGGTCCGATCTGATTGAAACTTGCCAGGAATATTGCCGGGACCCGCGGATGTGCCTTTTCGAGGTAGGATATTAATCGGATGAGCGGTTCCCAAGTTACGGCCATTTTATTGCTTTTTTCAGTGTGGAATGGTGTATATATCGCAGCTGAAGTGTCGTTCCACCTTATCATGCCATTTTTTCCAAAGATATCTCAGAATAATGATAACAGCATATTAATAATAATAATATATAGCACAATAATTGGCAGTAATTAAAAGAATAACGTGATACAATGACCAATGTCTGTCAACCAATAACGACCTATATATTGCCTGTCAACCAATAATGACCAATAACGTCTGTCAACCAATGACAGGACACGGTGCTATGACATCACGAATGACGTCACAATTAATGTTTTTATTATTTATTTATTTTTTTTTTTTGCACGATTGACGTCACAATTCTTCTTCTTCGTTTGGTATGATGTCACAATCGACGCTGGGACCTGAGTATGTGCCTTTTCAAGGTTTGATATCGTTCTTCATCCTTTCAGCTGTTTCGCAAGTGTTTCAAAAAGGTTTGAATTAATTGTTCAAATTATTAATTAATCCCAAGGTTTGAATTTTCCCAAGGGAAACAGCTGTTTCCCAAGGGTTTGAAAGCTGTTTTTTTCCCCAAGGTTTGAATTAATTGTTGTGCTTGTAGACATTTGTGAATCATTTACAGAGAGAGGGCGAGAGAGGAGGGGAGAGAGAGGGGGGAGGAGAGGAGGGGAAAGGGGGGAGAGAGGAGGGCGAGAGAGGTGGGGAGAGAGGGGGCAAGAGAGGGGGCGAGAGGGGAGGAGAGAGGGGGTGAGAGATAGGGGGCATCCAATTCAAGAGAGGGGGAGAGAGGAGGGGCGAGAGAGGGGGGGGTGAGAGTGGGGCGAGGAGAGAGGGCGAGAGAGCAGGGGAGAGAGAGAGGAGGGGGAAAGGGGGAGAGAGGGGGCGAGAGAAGGGCATCACAATTCTTCTTCTTCTTCGTTTGATATGACATCACAATTGACGCTGGGGACCTGAGTATGTTTCCCAGGTATTTCCCAAGTTATGGCCATTTATGATACGGTTGGCCGATCTAATTGAAAAAATGCCCCAATCAGTCGTCGTTTACGAGAGCGAAGGAACGAAGCTGCACATACTGGCACGCACCTACGGGCCCGCACCTACGGGCCCGTACTAGTATATATAAATCCATATATATAAATATTTGTGTCAAACTATACGAATAAGTGTGCATGCGTGTCTCCTCCATAACTCCAAAACCATGAATCCCAGCAGCTTGAAACTTTTCATGCATACTGCATTGCTTACTTGAGTGCTTTAGCCATTTAACGAGCGCCCCACAATCAAGAGCGGTATAGTTAATGTCCCGATCGGGATGTACAGTCAACAGTTACTACAAGGTAGAGTTACATATACTGCACACGCGGATGTGGTACATATCGGTAGATTTGGATCTGTAGGGACTCTCCACGGGTGTGTGGGCATGCCATGCCTGTTGTGGACGCCGTTGTGGCAAAGTTTGATCCTGTATCTTTTGAAGGTTTTATCAGGTTTTCCTTTGTCCCCGCAACTGTTGCTATAGCATTTGGTTATCGGATGTGCTTTATAAAGGTTATATGTTTCTCTTTGTGAGTTTAAAAGCAAAATATATTTGCTAACACCCGATTTCCGAGTTGTTTGCCGCATTAAGGTGTTTTCTAAATTACCGGGCCAAATTTTTTTCCACCCATCACAAACAGCTGTTTATAAAGTTGAATGCTTGTGCACATCTCCTTGAAATGTCTATATAAATGCAACGTTGTTTTTCCGTGAAAGATGCTCAAGGTTTTTGGGTTGTTTACAGTACGTACTGTAGTCAGTAATCACACTGACGCCAATCTGCCGATTTTCAATAAATTGCCAATATCAGCCAAGTGTGTGTGTGTTTGTGTGTGTGTGTGTGTGTGTTTTCCTAAAGCATAACATATTCTCTCCACAAACTCCCCTTCCCCCACCCTCTCTCTTTATCCCATTCTTGCTCTACCCCCTTCCAATACTGTACAGTGCAGCACCCTCCTCCCACACCTCTCACTCTCCCCTCTTCTCTGTCTCTGTCTCTCTCTGCCTCTCTCTGTCTCTGGATGTATCCAGACTGTGGTTATGTCTGGACAGTGGTTATCTCCATACGTGTCTGTACGGTGGTTATGTCCAGGCAGTGTTTGCCTCCGGACACATGAGCAGTGTTTATGTCCAGGCAGGAGTTCGTCTCCGGGGTTGTGCGGATGGGAGTTTGTCTCCGGACATGTCTGAGCGGTGTTTGTCTCTGTACAGTTTGGTTTCAGACACGTCCGAGCAGTGTTTGTCTCCGAAGATGGCCGGGCCGTGTTTGGCTCTGGACATGTCCAGACAGCGTTTGTCTCCAGACAGCTTGGTTCTCGATACGTCCGAGTGGTGTTTGTCTCTGAACGTGTTCAGGCGGTGTTTGTCTCCGGATGCGTCTGGGCGGTGTTTGGCTCTGGATATGTCCGGGCGGTATTTGGCTGTGGAAGCATCCGGGCAGTGTTCATGTCTGGACTATGTTTATTGCCAGACAAGTCCGGGCGGTGTTTGTCTCTAGACATGTCCGGACGGGAGTTTTTTGCTGATGTGTCCGGAAGGGAGTTAGTCTCCGGACGTGTCTGGACAGGAGTTTTTTCTCTGGACGTGTCCGAGCGGTGGCTCGTCTCCGAACGTGTTCAGGTGGTGTTTGTCTCCGAACGTGTTCAGCGGTGTTTGGCTCCGAACGTGTTCAGGCGGTGTTTGTCTCCGGATGCGTCTGGGCGGTGTTTGGCTGTGGAAGCATCGGGCAGTGTTTCATGTCTGGACTGTGTTTATTGCCAGACAAGTCCGGGCCCGGTTTTGTCTCTAGACATGTCCGGACGGGAGTTTTTCTGCGGATGTGTCCGGAAGGGAGTTAGTCTCCGGACGTGTCTGGACAGGAGTTTTTTCTCTGGACGTGTCCGAGCGGTGCTCGTCTCCGAACGTGTTCAGGTGGTGTTTGTCTCCGAACGTGTTCAGGCGGTGTTTGGCTCCGAACGTGTTCAGGCGGTGTTTGTCTCCGGATGCGTCTGGGCGGTGTTTGGCTCTGAATGTGTCCGGGCGGTATCTGGCTGTGGAAGCATCCGGGCAGTGTTTATGTCTGGACTGTGTTTATTGCCAGACATATCCGGGCGGTGTTTGTCTCTAGACATGGCCGGACGGGAGGTTTTCTCCAGATGTGTCCGGAAGGGAGTTCGTCTCCGGACGTGTCCGGATGGGAGTTTTTTTCTCTGGACATGTCCAAGCGGTGCTTGTCTCTGGACAGCTTGGCTCCGGACGCGTCCAAGCAGTGTTCGTCTCTGAACATGTCCGGGCGTTGTTTATGTCTGGACTGTGCTTATCTCCAGACATGTCCAGGCAGTGTTTTTCTCTGAGCGGTATTCATAGTATGACCAGTAGAAAATGGATTTCAGACGTTATTTTGTTTCCATCTTCACTGTTATTTTATGCAGAAGCATTTTGATGAGACCAGTATGAATCATAATTAATGCTCTACCGCACATCTGCCTTCCCTTCCTCTCACCTCTTGCTATCTCCCTTCCCCACCCCTCAATCTCCCTGCCTCTTCACTCTCCCCTCCCCCTCTCTCTCTCTCTTTCTCTCTCTCCCTGCTCCCCCCCTCTATCTCTCTTTCTCTCTCACCCTGCTCCCAACCCCCCTCTTTTTCGCCTGCTCTCATTATTCCCATCAGCAAAGCAACGGGTGGTATTTACGAGTCCACACTGATAAGTGTTTGTGTTGTGTGTGTGTGTGTGTGTCCTCCAAAACCATGAAACCTCGAAGCTTGAAACTTTGGAGGCATACTAAGGGAACTCCAAGGAAGTGCATGGGTTAAAATTAGGTGTTTGGGTTAATTAAAACACCCCTTTTAAAGATAATTAATGGCCTTATTTAATTATATCCATTATCAGGCACATCCTCAGCCACCTCACACTCTGGGGTATTAAGGCGTATCTTGGGTTACCTAACTGGTGTCTGAAGCCGCTATGTTTTTTGGCCTGCTCAACCACGCCTTGACTTGGAACAGGCCACAACAATTTCTTATTGATAAAGTTTTTTTCTTCTTTTTTTTTCTTTCCACACTCATATTATCGAATGCCTGTTCATCATAGCTACGAAACACTGCATTCATCACTTTTGTAAGTGCTATCGTTTTCAAAATCAGGACATTGGAGCAATTTCATACATTTACATGATGCAATTTTCCATGACCGACTCTCACAGAATAATTAAAGTATATCATCGAAATATGATTCTGGCTTTTTGGATCGGATATCGTCTGGACTAAATAAGTGTCACAATCTGAAATGAAATCTGATAATTTAAAGAAATAACGATTCTCATAACTAAGCCTACATACCGATTTACTTTAAGCAAGTAAAGCTATGCTTCCTCCTTCTCCATATATACACAAGAAAATGTGAAATTGCCAAAGCATTACACTTATATTTTTCTACTGTTTGGAGAACTATATTGAGTGAACAAAAAATTTAGGAATGAGCCAAAATTAACCAGCTTCATTGAGCTGGTTTCATTGAGTGCAACGGAAATAACTTATTTCAGTACTTGCAACAAAAGTAATTAACTAGTGATATCGACATGAAGGCGTCCGCGCCTGGCTTCTCCGTGGGGAATCTCTGGAGTTTGGAGTTAGTAAGGCAAAATAAATTAAATTAAAGATTGAATTTAAAGAAAGAACAAATGATTAACATCTATGACGTAAATACGTGTGTGTGTGTGTGTGTGTGTGTATGTGTGTGCGCATAAAGCATAACATAACATCATCTTAGATTATATATCATGTTAACTGCCGTAAATATATGTGTTCTGTTTGATTCAAATAAGTGACCTTGCCAAAACGTGGGGAATGAATGCAAATCAGTCCCTTGGTTTCTTTCCATTTTCCTCCCTCTTTTCACTGCGGGGTTCTGCCATCTGTGGGGCGGCCATGTGCATGTGGGGCCTGTTCCAAAACCTGCATCGCATTTGCGTGTTTCAGCCCCACGTCACCCACCGAGACATGCGGCTAATGCATGGCGGTTTCGGGGTATGTAAAACTGGCAATGAATCATGCCGCACAGCCGCAGAAGGGTCGTATTTTAGCACTTACGTTGGATGGGGGAAAAAGTCGTTTTGCAAGATCATACGGCGTGAAAACGTCCTTTGTGTGAAGATCTGTTAAACCATGCACGGACGCTTGTGGGAAATGGCTTTGATCTAAGTAAACCTGGCTCGTGCAGGTGACCGCGTAAACAAAAGAAGACGTGACTCCGCTCCACCTGTCCGGTTTTCTTGCCCTCTTCTGTGTCCTGTCGCACAGCAGACAGTGCGAGACAAGTAGATTATGAAGATGTCAGTGAGATATTGAACTGAGCGTTTGATGCCACTTCTTGCTACATCACACTTAGGGCGAGGCTGGCGCTTTTGACATGTTGCCTGGCTCTTACCAAAGCAAACTTGACAAAGTTTTAATAAAGGCTTTATGAGCACAATTACATTAAGGTGTATGTATGTGTGCTTAGCATGATGCACAAAGACAAACATGCCTGCGGGATCGTTGCTTCCATTGCCATTTCTTTCTCCAGCCTTTGGCTTTGCTCAAAGAGTTTGGAGGACAATAGCTACGGGTATAGGGCGGGGAGGGGTGGGACGGACGAATTAATTAAAGGCTGGAAAAGGGTGTCGCGATATGATGTGATCATCTAAATAAATTAATCGAACAGCTACCTTGAAATGAATCCATTACTTGGTTCATATTGTGATTGTATACATAGTTATGCTGTTATCATCCGCCTCGCTTATAGATGACATCAGGCTTTAGGGAAGGATGGGGGAAGTTGGGTGAAGGGAAACCATATGGCTGTTCTGTTCTATTCGAGTGCCAGCTGAGAATGCAGGAGTAAACATGCAAGAGCGATATAATCCAAGGTCCATTATTGACCAGGACAGAAAGCCAAATCACTGTATATAAAACAGTTTTTCATTCGAAATAAAACCATTCGCTACAGAATACACATTGTGAATGTAACTATAAATGTATATTTTATTTTATTTAAATTACAACAGATAATAGTGGTTTGAATGCTGTCACATAAAATAACTTTGATCTTGAGATTAACATATTTGCCAAACTATTTGAAACCTGCACTGACATTAACCTTACTATATAATACAATTCACACGATAATAAATCAGACTAAAATACGCAATTTAGTGTCTGTCTGTCTGTCTGACCACGATACATTCGGTTGTTACTTATCCAATCTCAACCAATCCTGCTAGGGGGACTCACGGTCAAACAACGAAGGTTGTTGCAACTTCATTTGCCCACCTCCCCAAGGGATTTTTTTCCCCTTGGCCAAACGGCATATTGAGGTATATCGATAGCAGCGTATCAGGGCGTTTTTACCAAGGCCACTTCTAATAGTAAAAACAATAACAATGATAATAGCATCATAATAATATTAACATTATTACAAAACACCATTGACATTAATACTAATAATCGTAACAATAATAATAGTGTTAATTAATGGTAATAATAATAATGATAATAACATGACTCCTACTGACTGGGAAACACCATCCTGAGTGTTATTTTATGTTCTCCTATGATAAAATATAATATAATACTTCGAATAATAATAATATAATAATAATAATAATAATAATAAGCATTATTACCTCCACCACCAAAGGTGGAGGAGGTTATGTTTTTACCCCTCTCTGTCTGATTGTTACTTGCAAAATCGAAGATTTTTCAAGTATATTGGTCAGTCGATTTTGTTATTCTGTCTGTCTGTCTGTCTGTCTGTCTATCTGTCTGTTAGTCTTTGTCTCTTTATCACCTACAGGTCACAATTTCTAACCGATATTCATGAAACTTCACCAAATGGTGGAGTTTTTCATAAGGATGAAGGCTATTGTTTTTGAGCTCAAAAGGTCAAAAAGTCAACATCAGCCAAAGGTTTTCAGGTTTAAACATTTTCAGCGAAAGACTTCTGCGACTCATTGGGTCTGACTGAATCGGTCAACTCCCCGACCCGAATCTCAACCAATGGTAATCTATCTCTTCTGGATCTGATTTTGATAAATTTCCCTGAAAATATCTGCTGTTCTTCCTCCGCTCCAATCGGTTCTTCTGACCACGTCCTTGTCAAAGTGGACATCTCTCTGGCTGTTACCAGAGAACAACCCCAGCGCCATCGAGTCTGGCATTTCACTCAGGCCAACTGGTCTCCAAGCAGCCATGAAACTTTTACACTGGTCTCCCATCGCTGCTTTCTCCAACATCAACTCATCCTGGGAATTCTTTCAAAGAAACTTGCTCTCTCTCATGCACACATTTATCCCCTCTCGTCTTCAGTTGTCCAACCCTTCCTCCCGCCCATGGTTCACTGAAGCTTGTGGTGAGGCAGTTGTCCTGAAACAACTTGCCTTTGCCTCATGGAAAGCAAACCCAACTGAGGGTAATCTCAGTTCCTTCCATAAAGCTTCAAGTGTGTATCTCCCTCAGGAGAGCCAGAAAACAACATCTTTCTAAGCTCAAGTCTGAACTCTCAAACCTCTCTCCCTCCT
>CM068952.1:96895826-96908514 GCA_035128595.1 Eptatretus atami
CTATCTATCCACATTTCCTTATCGAAATAACTGTTCTATAGGACCTGTATGTTGAGTGCTCATGGCTTCCAGATTAGTAACAATAGTACTGAATAGCATGATATTTACCTCCACCACTGAAGGTGAAGAAGGTTATGTTTTCACCCCTTTCTGTCTTTTTGTTACTTACGAAATCTAAAGATTTCGTAAGTATATTGATGACTTCCGTCATCTGTTTGTGTTTGTTTGTTTGTGTGTGTTTTGTTTGTAGGCACGATAACTCGAGAACGGAAGAAGCTACCAATGTCAACTTACACCATTGATTCAGGAGGGTGATGGCTAGCGCTGATTAGATTTTGGTCAAATCGGTCAAAGGTCAAGGTCACAGTGAGGTCAAACATTCGATTTTTGATGGTTTGGTACAGAATCATCGTAGAAACTTCTGGTTTGCGTCGCTACCTTCTCTAGAGACAGCTTTTATGAGACAAGGTCAGAGGTCAAGTTGACGATTTCGTAAGTACCAGTCTATGACGGCTTGTTTGTTTGTCTGTTTGTTTGTGTGCAGGATATCTTAAAAAGTTGTGGACGGATTCAGACGAAACTTGGTGAATAGGTTGGGTGTGTGACCATGACAAATCGATTAAACTTTGGTGACGATCTGAATCCGGATCCGAGTATGAGAATTTTAAAAATGATTCTTCCCCATTGAGAGATAGGGCTCAAAAACGATATATAGCATGATATCTCAAAAATGTATTGGGCCAGATATGTTCTCGTGGATCAGGCATTATGGAGTGGAGGTATGCGCTCTACCGAGTGCCGTTTTATTTTAAAGTCTGTATTACTTTGCTTGTACTATTTAAAGCCTGTATTGACAGACATTTTTATGATACAATACAATTGTGAGAGGAAAAGACGTCATATTTTACCGTATTATATAGTGCTATATAGAATTCTATTTAAAGCCTGTATTGATATCACATCATTGACCACATTGTACCATGAAAGCGTTGTACAAAGAGTCTGAGCAGAACTGTGCTGTTACATTCAGAACTTTTTAGATATTACATACACAAAAGTGGCAGTTTCTGACTCTGCCCTCTTTTATTTATAAAAAAACCCAACTCTTTCCTCCTCTCAACTATGGACTACAATCCTTTCTCTGCCTACAGTCCTTTCACACCTCCTATTTTCCTTCCTTGAATCAAATTAACTATTTATCATTTTTCACTCTTTCATTTCTGGGTACACCATCTGTAAACGTACGTAATATCTAAATGCTACCTTAAGCCATTCAGGTCACAAGAGGTCAAGGGGTAAAAGAAGGTCTCTGGATGTGATGATCTGGTAAGTCAAAAGCAACAGCGTGTGATGATCACGGATTCAAATAGGTTTATATCAACACCAATTTTGGACTGTGATGTTTTTGACTTAATATCCTCATCAGCAAGACAAATAGAGAAAGACTGGCAGGGCGAGACAGCAATAGAATGTGTGAATAGGCCAAATGCTGGCCAGATGGTGGTGGTGCTTCCTTTTGAAAAGAAGGTGGTAAAGTACTTTTTCAAAAAAGTGAGTAGAGGCAAGCAGTTCGGAAAAGATGTGAAAGGAGTTAGATAATTACAGGTAAGGGATGATTAGGTGGTTGGGGGGGGGAGGGGGAGGGCGGTGGATGGTATATCGGATCACTATATTGGTATCGCTCGTCAAAACCTTATGGATACTAAATAGAAGCAAAATCTTCAGATGCCAGTGCCACAGATCACCACTAAAAATCACCAATGTGCAGTGATCAATGAAACTTTCATCAGTTTACTTCAATGTGTCTTTTACGATATACGGTGAAAGAACAATCTACAAACGCATACTACCAAACATGGTTGTCTATTTCATCAACCCCTTTTTGGTAGTGATCCATGGTAATGCCCTCTAGAGATCTCCTCTATACACAACCTTCCCATTTCTACCCAATCGTTACAACTCCTCCCACCCACTTGCCTGGTATTCATAAAATGTATTCTTCTAAATTTATCTTTCCCAATCCTCCAACCTACTTCTTTTGCATACATGATATGTATAAGGTGTGAGAGATCAGGGAGAAGCTATAAAATACATTGCACAAAGGATAAAGACATAAGAGGACATCAGTTTACTTTAACATGAATTACAAGAATGTTAGCAGCAATGGATAAATCAACACAGTATGTGGGATTTGAACCTGCAGTCATAGCGATATGAGTCAAATGTACATCATATAGTACTGTGGACAGGTGTTTTGGACATAATATCTTCAAAAGCCAGACAATGTACTTGGATGAAACAACAATAGCAATCACCAGCCTCTGCCCCACTCCACCTTGTTTATTCGATAAATTCGCATTTTCTTTCCTCCCTTTTGTCTTTTCTGTTCCCTCCTCATTTCTGAATCAAATCTTCCCCTTCTCTTTTACTCTTGTTCTTTCCTTGACATAAAACTTCTCATTTTCATTTTTTTCTCAGAATGTTACTTCTGTAGTCAGAGAATATGGAAATACGTATATCTTTGGGCATGAGAGGCAGAAAAGAGGAACAAATATTTGAGTAGAAATTTCCCATTCTGCTCGAGCTCTTCCACAAGCCTCTATTAGGTATACAAAAAAAATATTGGGGGAAAAACAAAAAAGTAAGAGAGCATAAACCACACATTATGCCAATTTATTGCATGAGATCACAAAATGCCCATAAAATCACCAATTACATTAGACTATCCTGCCAAGGACATAATTTGTCAATTTGATGTAGGTCACTGAAGTTGCCTACACTGGGAATAAAGTAGCTCGACAAATTGTGTTCATGGAAGAATACTCTAATTGGAAGTAAGACACCCAGAGAGAAGTAATAATCAACGTTTGATATGAAGAATAACACAATCTCAGATTTCAAGCTTTCTTTTCTTTCAGGTTAAAGGGATTTCAGTTTCGAAGGGATCCAAAGAGTTTGCTGATATTCCACATCCACACAAAAATTATGTTACTTCATCTTCTGTGCAGAGAGTTCACTTTTGATGAGTGTCGATATTTTTTATTATTTTTATTTTTTTTGTGTGTGTGTTTCTAAGTTATATCCTGAAAGTAAGGGGAACATTTCAGTCAAGTGCATTTTTGAAAATCCTGAAACCTGGTTGGAAAGATTGCCATAAAGGGAATCTCAGAGTGATGTTGTTGAGTATCTCTATACATTTAAATCATGGAATAATGGACTGGTCGAATAATCGGAAAAAAATAATAAAGCTCTGATTGAAAAAAAAGTAAATGAGCCTTTCCACACCCATCCATCCATGCTACATCATTGGCATTTAAAGATCTCAGGAGAGGGAAACAGTGGGTCCTGTATACCTGTATATTCTTCTTAAAGAGGTTTGACAATATGTATATGAATATGTTTGATGATAACATGAAACAGAAAAAAGATAGTCAAAAGAATTGCCATGTGGAGGAAAGGAACAAAAACCCCTTAATATAAACAATCGTTCTTCTTCAACAATGATATTTTGCCAAGAAACACGAATCAACAAAAGTAGAAAAATATTTCGTTTATTCAAGCACGTCCTTTTGTAAAGGATATTTTGGCAACTCAGTTGAGTTGGTCTGTTTAGCATTCTCTTCAGAACCCCTTGCCTATGATAATGGTAAACCGAGGTTCTAATTACTTCCGACACCGAAGGTGTACAGAGGTTATGTTTCCATCCCTGTCTGTTTGTGAACAAAATATCTCAAAACGTTGTCGACGGATTTGGCCGAAATTTTGTGGAGAGCTTCGGTATGTAACACGGACGAAATGATTCGATTTTGGTGAACATCGGAATCCGGATCTGGTTCCGAAAAATTTTTAAGTGATTTTTTTTCTCACCATTGACAGATCGGGCCAAAAACGACACTTATAGCAGGATATCTCAAAAAGGTATGGACGGATTCGGATGAAACTTGGTGGATGAGTTGGTTAAGTGACAAGAACAAGCCGATTAAATTTTAGGTCAGGTCCAAATTTAGATCCGACCTATCAGTGGGATACAAAACGTAAACTAATCAGCCTTGCGGAGTTATGCGGTCTACCGAGTGCCCTTCTCGTTAATATCAATTCTTTGTTTCATTCAATACCGACAAAAATAATAGTAGTTTTTGTAAAGATACACTGAAATCTACTAATGTTTTTGTCCTTGAGATTTATGTACCAGCTTCAATTTGAGAATACATGGAAAAACCCTGCTAAATCCCTTTAAACTGGTATGCTCATCATACTTGTTCAGCAGAGTTGTATGGTTACTGCCTTGGAGATTTTGGAGCCATTGCACTGTTTATCCAGCACTCTTTACTGCAGAATGGGGTAAGTAGACATTTACCTCTGCCACCAAAAGTGGATGAGGTTATGTTTTCACCCTTGTCTGTCTGTTTATTTGTCTGTGAGCAGGATATCTCAAAAAAGTTGTGGACGGATTTGGAAGAATGTTGGTGGACAGGTTGGGTGTGTGACAAGGACAAATTGATTAAATTTTGTGAAGATCCAGATATTAAAATCTCCTAAGTAATTCTTCACCATTGAGAGATGGGGCTAAGAACAGATATATGGCATGATATTTCAAAAAGTTGTGGACGAGTTATGACAAAACTTGGACAGGTTGGGTGTGTGACAAGGACGAATTGATTCAATTTTGATGAAAATCCGGATCCGATTCCACGTATGAGAATTTTTAAGGTGATGCTTCATCATTGAGTGACAGGACTAATAACGATATATAGCACAATATCTCAAAAAGTTATAGAAGGATTCGGACAACACATGATGGACAGGTTGGGTGTTGAAAAGGACGAATCAATTCGATTTTAGTGAAGATCCGAATCAAGATCCGGATATGAGAATTTTTTGATTTTCTAAGTGATTCTTCACCATTTAGAGATGGGACCAAAATTATATATAGCATGATATTTCAAAAAGTTGTGGATGAGTTATGACAAAACTAGGTGGATGAGGTGGTTCGATGACAAGAGCAAGCTGATTAGATTTTTAGTTCAGGTCTGGAACCAGATCTGGCCGATCATTGGGATACAAAACATAAACTTACGTATCCATCTTGCTTATGTATCCATGTTGTCCACCCCTTGTGTTCTCCCCTAACCCTCAACGTCACCTGCATCCCTCAGGAGGGGAGGGAAGGGAAGGGGACAAGAAGAACAGAGGAAGATTATAAGATGTGTAAGAAATGTTTGATGTGCTGTGCAGTATCAGGGATAGTGGTGGCAGAGTAGCCTTGCTTCTTAGGAAAAGTGTAGAAATGGCATCACTTTGGATTACTATGGATAAGTTGAAGATATGGATATCTACTTTGCAGGGAGTAATGGAGTGCAAACAACTTGTAGATAGAAGACGTTTACATTGGTGAAGAAGTCCAGTATTGTAGTTGTCTCCCTGGTCCAAGTCTGAGTCCGGGTCCTGCGGTCTGAGTCCGAGTCCAGCAGTCCTGAGTCCGAGTCCAGCAGTTCCGAATCCGAGTCGGGGTCCTTGGCATTTCGAGTCCAAGTCCGAGTCTGAGTCCTGTGCTGAAAGTGTATTGTAAAGTGGCAAAACAATAGCGAATTTATTTGTGCTTATGTATTATGTAAATGAAGATAATAAAATATCAAAACCGATTAACAGTGCAACTTCTTACTTGCATCAAGATTTTATTCAATATTATGGCACTCTTGCTGTAGTTTGCTCATTCTTTTCGGACTACAAAGTTTCTGATTGCATACGAATCTTGTCCACAAAATGGAGTTGTAAAAATTTGCATTTATTTGTCAACTGTCAAAGTTATGAAAATCCAAAACAGCTTCAAACAAACACAGCTCAAACTAGAGGGGGAGCACTCGGTAGAGTGCAAAACCTCCGCCGCCAATACTGCTCATGTTCACTCAAGTGAACCTGATATCCTATTCATTCAATTTGACGTCAACAGTGCTCACAGAGTTATAGTTTGCAACTTTCCCTTTTACTTTTAACTTTTACATACTCAATTCATTCGTCATAACTAGATTCCTTGAGACAGAAATTGATTTTACGTGGGTATATCCACCTGAAGTTCCAAAATCAGCCGCAATTATAATTTTGGCATGTATTTTTGTTGGAAATCACTTATAACATGTAGAAATGCAAAAAAAAAACTCGAAATTTTGTTGAAAAAGAATTTCCAAATTTTTTTTTCTCTAACAATTTTTTTTTGGGGGGGGGGGGGGGGGGAGGGGGTTGGAAATCACTTAAAACATTAGAATGCAAAAAAAGAAATCGAAATTTGTTTGAAAAAAAAGTTGCAAAAAACATTTTTTCTCTAACAAATTTTTTTTTTGGGGGGGGGGGGGGTTGGAAATCACTTAAAACATGTAGAAATGCAAAAAAAAAAAAATTCAAATATTTTTTTCAAATTGGCGCCCATAGCGGCCATATTGGATTTTGGACCAAGTCCAAAATCTAATGGCATGATCCTTGGACCAGACCTAACCCCCCACCAAGTTTCGTCGAAATCCGTCGAGGAGTTCTTCCGTAATACTGTTCACAAACAAACAAACAAACAGAAAGGGGTGAAAACAGTAACCTCCGATCTTCGATGGCAGAGGTTAATTATATGGTTGCTTTTCCATTTATTTTCCTTGCTTTTCTCTTTACTGAATACAGACTGCTGTGGTTCCTTTCCCTCTTATTATATAATGAATGAATGCTGCTTTAATACAATCAAAAGGATGGTCTCTTAATTGTGTTAAAATTGCAGAAAGCTGCTATTTAAAGAAAGCATAATTTTGGTAGTTGTTTTACAAATATTTTTTCA
This sequence comes from Eptatretus atami, assembly GCA_035128595.1. Lineage (NCBI taxonomy): Eukaryota > Metazoa > Chordata > Myxini > Myxiniformes > Myxinidae > Eptatretus > Eptatretus atami. The sequence goes on from CM068952.1 coordinate 96,902,641, forward strand.
ACTTTTCAAGGTGTTTCACAGACTCTGGTGTCTATCAATGTGAAATTCAATATCCAAACTGCCTTACATGTCCTCTTGAAGATGTGTACAAAAAAGCAGAGAGAGTTAGGTGAGGGTGAGAGATGGTGAGTCGGATTTTTTTTTCCTTGGGTCTATGATCTGTCTCTGGTTACGAACACCTCGCATGCCAAATTTGGTGGACACATAGCTATCCCTTAGTTTCTTACGATTTTCCAACCTCAGAATGCTAGCATGTGCACTCGTGCAGGCAAAATTAATTGTATTGCTCACTTGTTGGTACAAACATCCCACCGACTGCATTTCACTTATTTTACATCATACAAGTTCATACGACCACTCATTCTTCTCGGCAATGTCCCCTCGATACCATAGTGTCATTAAAATTAGAATTCCATGTTGAAAGAAATCTACATAATAATAACGATAAAAATTTAAATGGTAAGAGTTCGATTCCTGTAGCCTTGATATATTATAAGGCCTTGCTCGGCCTGATTAGGCCTTTTTGGCAATTAATCAGTTTAATTAAATGTATAAACGTTCGGCTACGGACGATTTTGACATATAGAAATTAAACGCACATGTCAACTACATGTCAAGAGGTTACATGTTGAATTTAAAATGAAAGCTTATTGAGGAATAAAAGAGAAATTAGATTGTATTTTATCGAAAAAAAATTGAGGCCATTTTAAGTGCTTTATATTCAACAAACGTGACATTATTGGTAATAGGAGAGTTGGGAGAGTTGTATATTAACATTAGCAGCCAATAAAAAAGGCATTTCAGTGCTTTCAAGGGCTTTTAAAAAACCAAACAACGTTGCAAACATTTAAGCAAGTTGTCCAGTATTATGCACCGCTTTAAAAGAAACTATTAAAAAATCCTTAAATCAAACATGACAGGGACAAATTATCATATTTTCGGCAAGAGGAGATAAATGTGATCTTACAGGTTAACTTTAATCTCTCTGTGAGTTTAAATAAAGATGTTTTACTTTGAAGTATTATGCCATGAAAAAAATGCAGTAAACTTCACACAGAGATTAGCAGCTCTGGATTACCAGGAGCAAATTTGAAAAAAACATTGTTTTTAAAGATTAATTTTTATTTTTAAAGATTTTTTTGGGTTACTTTCTGTCGAGGAAACCGATTCTGACCACATTTACACAATTTGGTAGCTTATTAAACTCACAAATCCTGTGAAAAATCTTCAATTTTGCTCCTTGTATTTATGCTCTATGTTATGGCCAAACTTGTATGTTGGTGATTTTGTTATGCTTTAAATCGTTACATCTACCCAGTTTGATCTGAATATTTGATTAGTCAGTACTGTACAGCAAGTGAAACTGTACAACACGGTTATTATCGTTTGCATGCGTTCATAGCAAAACAGCTCAGGGTTATGACGCATACATTATATTGTGGAAATTACAGTAAGTTAATAATGTCTGGACTTACCAAAAGTTCGGGTTAGTTGTGTTCACTTGTAGTTATATTCTTTTCAAGAGTTACCTTTTCGTATTGGCAATTAATTTTGACTGCAAACTGCTGGGGTGTTTAAGCTCTATGGCTGAAGTTTGAGCCCTGTTTACCACCCCCTTCGGGATTGTAGAGTGTGGGGTTCAACGGTTGTTGATCTGATCCAACCGCGCCATCCTCCCTGCCTCTCCAGCCCAGCCACTGCCTCCACCCCCATACCCTGGCGCTTCTCCTCCCCCCCTTGCCCTGGGTCCTCCAATTCTCCTACCTCAAACTCTCCAATACCCCCACCCCATCACAGCAATTCTCCCATCCTACCCAACTCTCATACTCAGTACTCACCCCTCTCAATTTTTCTCCCGAGCAACACTGGGTACCCCTGCTAGTACTGAATAAAGTTCTGGTAAACAATTGATGAAGGTGTGCATCGAGTTATTTGGCAAACAGTTATATCCTTGTCGTTTTTGGCTGAAACACTTGACGTACGGACGGAGAAGACGAGACAGCTCGGGGAACCTATCCATCAAGCATTCCTTCTGGAAAATAAAGTGAAACAGCTGAACACTCTGAATGTCCGGATGAAACATAAAACTGGCATAATTGATTGTTTAATGGCTGGTAACTCCGTCAGCCAGGTGTGGCAGCAAAGTTACAGTGAATGTTTAACACTTTATGAAGACTACCTGAGCAATCGAGATTCATACAAAGCCCTTCTGACATCACCTGACAACGATCAGTTTCTCGAACATTATGTGACAATGTTGTCATTTCAATTAGCTGTGGAGAATTGGTTTTTTCATAAAACATGCCCCAGCCTTACTGTTGATGGTCATCCAGATGACAGTGTTTTGCAGACCAGCTCCAGGAAAAGCAAGCGGAAAGCCGCGTCATCCAGTGGCAACCATGTGTCACTGTTGTACAATTCCATTTCCTCCGCAAAGGTAAAGGAAGAATAGCATGAAGCAGAAATCAGCACGAAGTTGAAATCGCTACAAAAGAAACATGAACTTGAATTGGCAAAACTTAACCTAAAACTGCAGGAAGAACAATTAGAGCGGGACATTGAATGGCAATCGGTTGCGCTAAAAGCAAGGTGCTTGATGACTTTGAAAGTGTGCAAGGTGGGGAAGGAGGTGACATTCCTCAGGTATTTGGTCCTATGCCATTAATGAATGTTTCTGAAAATACATCACCTTTGTGGGCAAATGCTCCTGCTCTTTTTCCAAACAACCATGGTAACCATGTTGATATTTGTGGAAATGTCATACCAAATGCTACAAATGTTGTAAATGTTTCAAATGTTGCTAGTTCTATCTGTGATGGTGGAAATGTGACTTGCCATGTAATTAACCCACACATTTAAGGTTTTAATGAGCCTTCAGCACCAATACCAGTCAGCCAGATGCCAGCTGTTCCTAATGTCTCAGCTTGTCAGGACTTTATAGTTGGTCAAAACCAAATAGATTCTGTTGTCCATCAGTTGCAGAAACCTGTTCCAGAAATTAAAATGTTTGGTGGAAATCCACTTGAGTATAAAAGGTTTATCTGGCAATTTAACTCGAAGATAGTTGGAAACATGGAGGAGAACAACTATGATGAGCGAATGACCTACTTGGAGCAATACATGAAGGTCTCAAGACAAGATCATGAGACCTTTTAGGAGGCTAAACCTGGTTACCTGTCGGCACTTAAAGAGGTTGAAGAGCACTTCAGCAGCAACGAGGTGCAAGTTAACACCTTTGTAAAATGCACCCATGACTGTCCCACAATCAAACCGGACAATCTGAAAGCTTTGGATGAGTTTCGTATTTTTTAGTAAAATGTGAAAAACCCATCTATAGCATCGAGGCTGTAAAGGTCTTGGACTATTCAGACAATCTAAAGAAGTTGGTCGGCAAGCTGCCCTATTTCTACCACGATAAATGGAGAAATATTGTTCACTAGAACGTGATCAAATCTGAGCAAGTGAAATTTACACTGTTGGTCCAGTTTGTAAAAAGTGAACCAAAGAAAGCTATGACCTTACATATGGAAGAGAAGCTCTTCGTGCCGAGCCAAAACAGACTGTCAAAGGAAGGTTCCAAAGGCCTGCGATGAAGTCCAAAGGAAGCTTTGCTACCAAGGTGACAGTCTCTGAACAAGCAGATGAGAAATGTGAGAGACAGCCAGAATAGTCGAGTAATGCTAATGAAAGCCACGACATGAAGAAAACAGTCGCTTGCACTGTACCAAGATAAAATGAACTTTCTCAAAGTCAATGATCTATGCTTTGGTTGTTTAAAGGTTGACCATCAGCAAAAAAAACTGTCATTACAAAGCTACCTGTTAGCATCGTCAAGGATGGCATCCTTCCGTGTGTCATGTAGATCGTAGACCTCCTCAGACCTTTGGACAGAAAGGGTGGAACTCAGCAAGTAACAATGACGACACAAGTACGATGAGAGAATGTGCCAGCTTTGCTAGCAATGTAAAAGAGGGCATGAAAGTATGAGGAGACTGTACCATGGCTATCGTTCCAGTAACTGTGAAATGAAAAATGGTATGAACACAGTGCAGACCTATGTGTTCCTGAATCCTGGAAGTAATGCATCATTCCATACATAAGATTTTTTCAGAAATCTTAGGGGTAGTAGAAAACCCATGAAGACAACTCTTGAAACGATGGACGCTCTGCATACGTTGCAGACTGAAGCAGTTCAAGGACTGGTCGTGGGAGATTTGAAAATGGAAAACCTCATCGAGTGACCAAAAGTGTATACAAAGGATAAGATGCCTGTGTCCGTGGCACATATCCCGACAACCGAAGATGTCCACCATTGGCCACATTTGAGAGACATAGCAATAGCCGTGATGCGATAGAAGCAGACATCGGTTTATTGATAGGAATCAACGTGCCGGACGCCTTACACACCTATAACCAGAAAAGCAGGCACTTTGTGGAAGCCCTCATGTGACAAAATCTTTGTTGGGTTGGATCACTTGGAATGTCATGCGGCCTTCTTCTGTGAATCCTGAAAGAGCAAATGCGTTCACCACCAATCGGAGCAGGAATTGTTGCCATTGAAGAGCTGGAAGACCTGAAACAATTGAACAGAAGTCTCCAAACGGTGATCAGATTTTGTATTTTCCAGAGCTTCTCATTGATGACAAGAAAGGAGAACTCTCAAGAGGATAAAAGGTTCTTGAGGAAAGTGAACAGTTCAATCAAGCTTTGTAACGCTAAAATCTGTATGTATTTAGCTTTGGTTCATGAAAGATAGACTTGAGCTATGTGTTTAGAATCTTGACTGTGGAAAGGGATGTTTCTTCCATTTAGAATCTTGACTGGAAAGATTCTTTATCGTTTTTAAATTGTGTCCTTTCAGCCAATCACACGCTACACTGTATCAAGTCACGTCACATCAAGGAACATGTGTGGTTATTATACTGAATAAAGTTTTGGGAGATGATTGTTGAAGGTGTGCATTGAGTTTTATAATCTAATTTGTTCGATTTTTTTTGGGCCCAAACACCTTGGCCCTGCATAATGAACCCTACTGTACATCGAACGTGGAATGAAGAAAATATTAGTCATAAAATTGAGAAATCGAACCAGCTGAATATAAATTCATATATACACCTGTCACTGGTGAAATGAATGAGAGAGAGAGAAAGGCCTTCGGTGAATTAGGCTTTAATTTGCTTGATGGAAGCCATCTCTACAAACACAAACAAAAAGATACATCAACAATCGACTACAGCGAAGTATAATAATAATTAACCAGCAAACACACAGAGCTAGGTACTCTCTCAACTCTCACCGTTTAAGCCTCAGTAGACTACAACGCCAGTCAACGACAAGAGCCGAGGGGCCATGCCTTTTGTCGAAGCAGTTTTCCAGCTATAGCTCCACAAGCAAGTCACACGTCACCAAGTGCGGCTTTGTCTTCTTCTTCTTTAATTTCACCACAACGGGTTTTTACCTGTTAAAATGTTCGCCATATGTAACCGCTCGCCGTGTATGATCACGTGACCTCTTTGACCCGACATTCATGGGACTTTTCTTCCTGATACCATAAATGACGTCCCTTGTTATTTGGAAGACATTTTCACGTCTTGTGCTAATGACCTCCACCACCGAAGGTGAAGGACGTTATGTTTAAATCCTTCTCTTGTCTGTTTCTTCGTTTGTTTGTCTGTTTGTGTGCAGGATATCTCAAAAAGTTGTGGACGGATCTGGATGAAATTTTGTGGACAGGTTGGGTGTGTGACAAGGAAGAACTGATTCAATTTCGGTGAAGATCCGGATCCGGATCTGGATATGAGAATTATTTAATTTTTGAAGTGATTCTTCACCATTGAGAGATATGGCTAAATACTGATAGCATGATACTGTATA
>CM068952.1:96910358-96940358 GCA_035128595.1 Eptatretus atami
ACATGAGAAAGAAGGCGATTTTGAGGGGACCTGATAAAAAAAAATTGTTTAAGATAATAAGGGTACATATAAAATAGAATAGAAGCAGAACAATTTTTAACCAGGATCGGCAGTGCCAGAACCAGAGGGCATTGTTTGAGAGTTAAAAAAAAATAAGAGGAGAGTTCGAACAGAAGCATATTGTTAATGCATGAAATGGTCTTCCAGGAAAGATGGTAGTATCAGGGACAGTTGATAGGTTCAAAAGCAATGGGTATGGTGGGGTATAGGTAGGAATGGTAGATAGGTTAATATTCGTTCATTGTGATTGAGTTGTGATGTCTGTAAGTATAAATCAGATGATTTTCCCTGTGTTTCACATCAATTGAGAATGTCTTGTTCGTTTTTTTGGTGTAGTTCCGAATTGTTATGTTTTTTACGAGTAATTGGCACAGGGATAGTATTGTATCCCTGAGATATCGGAAATGCAGAAATGACATGGCCTAAATGGGTCGACTGACCTCCTCCTGTGTATGAGTTTCCTTGTTTAGAATAATCCACGTCAAGCTGCAATAAAGTGTGCCCACCTTAGACATTGGCCATTATGTGTGCCATAGGGCAATCACTCAGGCCTGAGGACATTCTGAGTGATGTGTGGCAGATGCCATGCTCAGGGAAATTGCCCTGATAAGTACAGTACCACCTGCTAGCGCATTCATAGCCATTAGAGACATTTTTATTAAGAACACAAAATGGCAAAAAAAAATTCCTGGATGTTCTATAGATCCCCTTCCCTTTCCACCCCTTGCTTATATACATACGGGAAGAAGTTAAGCATGGGCTGCGTTTTCCTCTTTCATTTTTTTCCGAAATCAGAAATTTTCTGAAATGAGAAACCATAATGTTTATCAAAAAGAATACCATATATTGGTAAAGTATGCATGTTCGACAAATGACAACTGTAGAGGTTTTGTTGATTTTTTGTTTTTTAATCCCAAAATGGTCTGTAACAGCACAGTTTTATACCAAAAAACACACTGACTTGAAAATGGGTCTGCTTGCAACACGTCCTGTGATGTAGGGCTCAAGGCCAGTGATTAATGACATCCAATGATGTCACAACAGAACGGATGTCTCATAGGGTCAATAGCACATGTAAGCACCATTAGAAAGAATGATTGCTGCAACCCTCCTCATCTGCTGAAGAAACTGCCAGAGAGAATCCAAAGGGAGTTGTTGGCATTCCTGGTGCAAAGCAATGTCTGACGTTGCCAGGTTCTGCACAGGAGGGTACCTGTGGTACCCAGGACTCCTTGCTAGCCAGGGAAACGTGATGGCATTGTTTTACAAGGAGTCAGTTGTTTTTGTTTTACTAACTGCACAATAACGCTGGGGTCATCCATAAATACAAATCTCGTGAAAAGTTGGTGGTTGTCACAACATGGAACAACAACATGATCCAAAATGTTCAAACGGTACTTTTTCGCCCGTCAGGTTACCTTTTAATGTCAAGTTTACAATCGTAACAGGTAGCCACATATCGTAACAAATCTGCCACCAAATGGGATGGACTCTACCATGTTTTGGGAATAATGGCTGTGATAGGTTGTTGCCCACCCTGAGTTCTCCAATCAGTCGCATCCAGGGGAGATTGACTCATCAGACCAATGGATCTTCCTCCAGCATGTGAAATTCCACTGTTGACATGCACGACACCTTGACAAGCAGTCTGATTTTTGATCTGGGGTGAGAAGAGGGCATCTTATCGATCTCATAGCTTTGTAACCTGCAGCACAAAGCAGGTTCCAGATGGTTTTCGTAGATAACCTCTGAGGGAGATTGCATTCATGCTGCAACACTGTGCTTATAGAAATAGGAACACGTCTACCAAGTCTGATCAAAGTCTCATTTTCTCTGTTAGAGGTCACCCTGGCTTGTCCAAATTGGGGCCTGTCTTAAACATCATTGGTTTGTTGATTTTTTGTGGACCAATCTGCTCATAACACTCTGCCAGAAGCCAAAATGACATCCAATTTCACTGAAGGGCATTTCAGCATTTACCATCTTTGGACTTCACCAAGTCTTGTATGGACCATCGCAACACATTCCACCCAATGGATTACTCGATGTTATAGTTACCTTCTTCAAACCTGAGCAGGTGAAGCTGTTTTTTTTCCAAGTTGATATCCCTATAATGGTGCTGTACATGCTGGGTGGGTGTGCAAAACTGCTTTGGTCCAGTGATGAATGGAAAATGCAGCCCGTGCATTGAGGTTTCATTCATTTATGTTTGACAGAAAATTTGTATTTTATTAATTTTTGTTTTTTCCACAAACAGTACTACAGGGTATTTCAGAAAAAAACACAACCCAAAGTTGTTTTAAAACTTTAAAAAAAAATTCATTGAAACAACATGAAACTTATACATAAGAATATTTGTAATGTGTAGCATGAAGTAACACACAAATATGAAACTAATGATTTCAGGAGACAGTTCACAAAACATCTTCTAAATAGCGGCCCTGCAGCAGCAGACATAAATGGATCCTCCCGGTGAATCCGTCAATAACTCGGCTGCATTCCTGAACCGGAATAGCTTTGATGTTGGTGGCAATTACATTTTTGAGGTCGTCAATAGTCTGAGGTCTCCTCTGGTACATTCTATCCTCTCTTCTATCTTTATCAGGTAACCCCAAAGATAGAAGTCAGGTGGGTTGTGGTCTGGACAATGGGGCGCCCAATCAATATCTGTCCTTCTCGAGATGATTTGATCACTGAATTTCTGTTGTGGCCACTTTTAGTTTTTGCTTCACTTGCATGCGACATGGCTACATTTTTTTGTTTTTGTGCCTGCTTCAGAATTCTTTGTGTACTTGTTGATAAAGATAAGTTCAGTTCTTGAAATTGACGACGCAGCGATTTCCTGGGGCTCCTCCAAAACGGCTTCAAGGACCACTTCAATGTGTTCTCGTGATCTTGCAGTCCTCGGGCGACCAGACTTTGTGCAGTTAAGATTTTGTACTGTCCCGTGGGACTTAAACCTCTATCAATCGGAAAATAGCAGACTTCTGGTCTCAAACTTCTTTGTGAGTCTTGTTTGAGTCTGTTTAAATGACTTTGTGGCAGAGTACGACTCCACAATAACGATCCTTTGTTCAATTGTCCACGCCATCTTCAAAGTTAACAGTATGACTCTCTGATGTTTGCAGTTTTCCCTCCAAACGATGCTTTGCTTCATACAAACCTGCAATAGAAAAATTAATAATAACAAGTCTGGAGACGGCGATGGTTCACGAGCAATGTACATGGTTCGCCTTTTTTATTTTTTGACAGCTTCGAGGGGACGCCACGGGCAAACTGGCGGGAATCGGGAAAAACGTAAGTGATGAAAGTTGTAGTACTCGAAGAGCACTACTTGCATACCAACTTTCATTCGAAACAGTTGAAAACCCTAGGAGCTCGATGCCCAATTGATTGATTTTATTTTTGACATTTTCTAAGTTCGTGACCTTGTGACCTTGACCTTGGGACGAAAATGAAAAATCGAGCTCCGTGGGCTATGCAGGTGCCATTGGGCTAACCAAATACCGAAACCACTGCCAGATTGATAAACCCCCTCGAGAAGATGTAACTTGTATTCGGCTACCCCCTAAAAACACGTTTTTTGGGCATGCTCCGCCCATAATGGGCGCAGCACGCCCATTCTCAGGAAAACACAACTAGATCATGATATAAACCTCCCACCCAAATTTTATCAGGATCGGATCAAAACCCACGGAGCTATGCTCGGACAGACAGACAGACAGACAGACAGATAGAGCACACACACACATAACGAATATAGTGGTCACTCTGGCTGGCGCTCGTGAACCAATAATTTCACACAACTTTAATAGGGTTGCGTTTTTTTAAATGAAACACCAATATTTTGTCGGCATGCATAACATTCTTCTATCTGTATATATTATATCCTATTAAATATTTCTCTTTCTCCCCCTTCTTTGGGGTGAAAACAACAGGAAAGGGGAGGGGGAAGATGGTGCAATATTGAGAAAAGGAAGAAAAGACAAAGAATGCTGGGGGAAAAAAAGACAAGAGTATGAGTATGGAAGGGAAGGGGCATGTAAGGTGTGCGTGTGTGCGTGCGTGCGTGTGTGCGTGTAAGCAAGCATGTGTGGAGTGGGAAAAGGAGGAGGGAAGTGGTCTGCTTAAAATTCCACCATATTTGCATATGCAATAAATTATTAGATTGGGCTGGCAGGATGGCCTCGAGGTATGCACACTCACTTCAAAGCTGTCCAATGTGTGTTTGAATCCCAACTCGGCTATAAACTGCCGTCCCGGTGCTTCACAGGCAGGTGATTCATAAATGTGTATGTCATCGCTCGGATGGGCGTTAAACTGGGTGTCTCGTCTGCCAGGAATAGTTGGGGGACATTGGTGATCCCACAGTGTCCTTCACGAAGAGTATGCGAGCTATCGTCAGCACCTTGAACAACTTACAAATTCCTGTCCTAACCTTAGTTGAATGTCAGACCTGACCAGTTGGCTTGTGAAAGACTTGGATCAAGCTCCCCCCTGCCAACACCACAAGAACGTGGGAATAATTTGGGCCGTTGAAGAAGAAAAATTTAATTAAAAATCGCAACATAGCCCCTTATTTTAATGAATCCACTGCCTTCTCTGCTCCAAACCATTATTTTTCCTATACATAAGCAATGGGTAAGATGGTCTCCTTTTTTGGTTCACGAGTCAGTAAGTGACCACTATATTCGTTATGGGTGTGTGTGTGTCTGTCTGTCTGTCCCGAGCCATAGCTCCGTGGGTTTTGATCCGATCCTGATAAATTTGGGTGGGAGGTTTATATCATGATCTAGTTGTGTTTTCCTGAGATGGGCGTGGCTCCGCTCATAATGGGCGGAGCCACGCCCAAAAAAACATGTGTTTTTAGGGGGTAGCCGGTTTCAAGTTATATCTTCTCCGAGGGGTTTGTCGAATCTGGCAGTGGTTTGGTATTTGGTTAGCCCAATGGCACTTGCATAGCCCCACGGAGCTCGATTTTTCATTTTCGTCCCAAGGTCAAGGTCACAAGGTCACGAACTTAGAAAATGTCAAAAAATCAATAAATTGGGCATCGAGCTCCTAGGGTTTTCAACTGTTTCGAATGAAAGTTGGTATGCAAGTAGTGCTCTTCGAGTACTACAACTTTCATCATTTACGTTTTTCCCGATTCCGCCAGTTTGCCCGTGGCGTCCCTCGAAGGTCAAAAATATAAAAGGCGAACCGTGTACATTGCTCGTGAACCATCACCGTCTCCAGACTTGTTTATTATTATTTATTATTATTATTATTTTTTGTATACCTTGTCGAGGCTCGTATGAGAGCTAACACACAACGCACAGCATGGGGCATGAGACAAGAGGGGCGGGAGTGGGAAGGACAAAACAATGGGGAACAGAGACATTAGGAGATCTGTGGAAGGGAGAGGGATGGGGCGGGAACATGGGATACAAGATGGACATTACAGGGACTTTCAGGAAGGAAAGCAGGGAATTTGAAGGAGGTGGGTTTGGGTGGATTATCGGGGAAGATAAGATTGAGGATTTGGATGGGGGACGATAAGAGGTGGTGGTGAACAGCTGTTTTGAAGGCCTGGAGGGAAGAATGGGTTTGAATAGAGTGAGGGAGTTTATTCCAAAGGTGGGAAAAAAGAGGAATGAAAGAGTGAAGGTGAGCAGTGATTCGTGATTTTGGTAGTTTTACCAGAAGGGGGTTGTTGGCGGACCTTGAGCGCCCTGTGGAAATGTGGTGGGCACAAATCGCAGAGAGAACAGGGGGGGGGGCGAGGCTGGAGAGGAGATGGTAGAAGACAGAAAGACCACTGACCAGCCTGCGGTGAGAGAGTGAGAGCCCAAAGACTCAGCCTCATCGCGGGAGATGCCAATGATCCGAAATGCCTTGGTTTCCACAGCGTGAAGCCGAGAAAGGTGGGAGGCAGGAGCACCAGCCCAGAGGGGAGAGCAGTACTCCATCAGGCTGTGGACAAAAGCTTTGTAAGTGGTCAGGAGCTAAGGTGGGCCGAGGAAGGACTTTGCATGATGGAGGATTCCCAGTCGGCAACTGGCTTTGAAGCAAAGGTTTGAAATCTGGCTTTCCCAGGAAAGATCATGGCAGATAGTGAGACCCATAAGCTTTAAAGAAAGAGACTTCTTCCAGAGGATTGTTGAGAAAGTGGATTGGGGGGGGGGGGGTTCTAACCTTACAAAAGAATCTTTTCTTTTGTAACCTCTTTTCTGCCTTTTCTGCCTTCTGCTTTTTCTAACCTCTTTTCTGCCTTACAAAATAATTAATGTTTTATGGCTGGTGGAATATCTATGGGAGGAATGATAATAATCAGTCAATATAACCAGAGGCATCGCTTGCTTCAAAAATATTTCGGGCATGAGGCAAAAACATCCAGATCACTCCACCCGTATTAGAACATTGAGTACAGTAGTACGTGTGAAAAAATAGGCTAATCTACCATATATATATGGAGGAGCAAGAGTATGTGATTACGTATGTATGTATGTATATCCACTCCTCACCCTTGGGTGGACAGCTGACCTGACGTCACGCACAATTGTAACCTGAAATACTTAAAGGACCAGTCACACCTTGACGTTTTAGCCAGCAATGGCAATGCATCAAAATGTATGTAAAACGCTGCTTACGTTGAACTTTTGATGTTTTTTTTTAAAGATTGGACGTATTCATAACGGTTGGTCGTATGCATAACATATTAGCAACGGACACAGAACGTTTCGTTGTCTTATAGATAACTTATACCAACGAATGCTTAGCCTGTTGTCGGCGTTCACAACCTATGCCAACGATAGTCTAACTTATGCATAGCGCGCTGCACGTATCGCCGACGATGACGTGACGTAGCCTATTAAAAGGCTGCCGCACAACGATTCAAATCATAACCGTCGGAGAAATGGAAGTGTCAACATCGCAGTCAACTTGGCGATCTTGCCAGCGTATGCCGACCTCTGAAAAATGCGTCTAAAACGCTGGCGCACGTCGAATAGGGTATGGGTAAGTTTGGTATGCGTGAATAGAACGCTAAATTACGCTATCATACGTCGTATTAAGTGGAGTACGTCTTGTAATTATAAAGTGTTAAACATTTATGACGTACTTGCCGTATGAAACACGTTCCGCATGCGATGGAATAAGTTGTACGCACGATATGCAACGTTGTCACACGTCGCCAAAAGTTACTTGTAAGGTACTCATAAGTCGAAACACTCAAGGTAATGGTTAGCGTCAGTGTTCCAGACTCCATGGTTTTTTTTTTTCTTCTTCGGTATGACGGTGATGTTGACACTTCGATTCTAGTGCGGTTATGATTTAAATCGTTGAGGGCAGCCTTTTAATTATATTATATTATAACTGCACTACAAATCGAAGTGTCAACATCACCGTCATACCGAAAAAACCAAAAAAAAACCATGGAGTCTGGAACACTGACGCTAACCATTACCTTGAGTGTTTCGACTTATGAGTACCTTACAAGTAACTTTTGTCGACGTGTGCCAACGTTCGCATATCGTGCGTACAACACGTTACTCATAGGTTAGAATAAGTATCGGTACGCTAAACATTACTCGACGTGTTTTCGGCTTATGAGTAACTTACAAGTAACGTGTGTCAACGATCGCGTAACGTGCCTACAACTTATGGCCAGCGTTATGCGGAACGTGTGAGTCATACGCTGGCATAAGTCTTAAAATTTCAAGCATGGAAAATTTGAGGACAACCAAAAAGTACAATGTTTAAAGCCAGCGTACTACGACGTTATGGCAGTGTTTTCAAGCGTACTCTCAATGTTATCAAAACTTACCCATCACGTATTCGACGTGTACCAGCGTTTACACAAATTTTCGCAAAAATCGCATAAGCTGGCTCAAACGTCAAGGTGTGACTGGGCCTTAACCCAAAGTCCCACAGGACCCAAAGGACCCAAAAGACCCAATGACCCCGAGGACCCAAAAGACCCAAGGACCTAGAAGACCCTAAGGACCCAAAAGACTGAAAAGACCCCAAACCCAAATGACCCTGAAGACTCGAAATACCCAGAAAACCCTTAAAGACCTGAACACCTAAAAGATCCGGAAGACTCCAAAGACCTGAAAGACCCCGAAGACCTTTAAATACAAAAAAACCTCAAAGACCCCAAAATGCCCCAAAGACCCAGAAGACTGAAAACACCCTAAAAGACCCACAAGACACAAAAGACCCTAAGGAACTAAAACACCCAAAAGACCCCAAGAACCGAAAAGACCCTGAGGACCCTGATGACCTAAAATACCAAAGGATCCAGAGAATCCAAAAGCCTCGAGGACCCAAAAGACCCAGGGATCCAAAAGACCCGAGACCTAAAATACCTAGAGACCAAAAGACCTGACTGACCCAAAAGACACAGCGGACTACCACGGACCCATGGAAATTCTGCATCATGTAAAATGTGACTTCGGTCCCTCAACTCCTCCCCCCCCACCCGCCAAACACCCACAACAATCCCATGTCCTTAACCCCACAAACTTGTACCCAACTCTGACCTCTCTCTGCCCCCTCCCCCACCACCATACCCAATCTCTGTGCTTCCCCTCCCCTTTCTTCAAATCCTCAAACCCTCTCCCAACCCAATGTCCTCAACTTCCCTCACCTCCTCAAAAGCCTCAAACCCCACAATCCCAACTCTGTCCCTCTTTGCCCTCCCTCCCTCAAGCCACTTGTCATCTCCTCCCCTTTTCTTAAGTCCTCAACTGTCCCAAACCCCAAGTCCTCAATCCCCCCCCCCTTCCCAACATCTCAATCTCCTTCTTCCAACTCCATGCACACTCACCCCAACTCTCTGTCCTTCCCTCCCATTTCTTCCTGTTCTTAACAACATTACACAAATATACACAGGAACTTTGGCGCATGAGAAGGCCATTCGGCCTATCATGCCTGCATTGTTTCTGTTCCCGTGTGTTAAGAACAATGTTAAAAGTAAATAAAGATGGAATGTTAAATTCACAATCACTTCCCCTTTCTTCCTTATCCTCACGTTAATTTAAGGACCGGTGTTTGTTTGTTTTTTGTCATGCTACTACTCCTGCAGTTGTGGACAGATTCCATCCAGACTTGCTACCTCGGATCAACATGACCACAATTAATGTATGGGGGTGTTTTTTTTTATCTTTGCCAGTGGTCTGGGGGGGGGGAGGGACACAAATTCTCCATGTAAATGTGTATCGTGTAGTGCCGCCTCAAGGTGGGGGGGGGGGGCATTACAAGTCTCCACCATTTACAGCACAGTATTCCTGTCCCCACATTTCCAGTGCAGTGAGGTGTCTTGAAATATAAGCAGAAGGTATGTTTTTGCTTCATGCACATACAGTAACTTCATGGGGTTTTGTTTTTGTTTTTGCTGACACAGAGCTGTCAGTTGCCCAAACACAGAAGAATGTGCCATTGAGTGGGTACTTCTGCTAGTATTATAATGCAGCCTATCGTGACCAAAGGGTTAAAAGAGATTTGGGGCACAGCAAAAATTCTTTGGGTCACATGCCCATGGGCCAGTGCCCAGCGATGCTCCTGAATAGAAGTAGAAACATCCTTTACCTCCGGGAGCATAATACCCACATCCCTCTGGCACTAGTCATAAAGCAGTTGCACTATGACTCGTGTAAAGTGCGAATTGCAAGTCATCTCCACAGCTGACTTGTAATACCCTCTCCCACCACCACCGGTGGTGCTAAACGGTACACATTTACATTGAGAATTTGTTATCGTTCCCTCCCGAACCACCGTGACTGCAATTATTTTTTAACGCCTAATACTTTGACAGGCACACCACAAGTACATCTACCAAATATCAATTATCATTCCATCCAGCAATTTGGTGTGCATACAAGTCAAACACACACACACACACACACACACACACACACACACACACACACACACACACACACACCACACACACACACACACACTAAAAAACAAAACAGGAATTTGTTATCCAGCAGAATCCGATTAAATGTACGCGAGGAATGAGATTGTTTTGAGCAAAGCTTATTGTACCGTATTTAATGAGAATGGGTGAAATTAAAAGGTGTGTCACTTGAAAGCAATGCAAATACTGTAGTTTATACCGATTTATACCTCTCAAAACAACATATTGAAATTAATTAAAATGACACGATAAAATAAATTTTTGTAATTATGCATGAAATAGTGCCTTTTAATCAAAATCACACCTCTATAGTCCTGTACTGTAGAAATTTTTGCATCATTGAAAAATTGCATGACATTTTAAATATGATAATTTTTATTCACATTCAAGTCTTCAGTATGAAACACTGTAAGCATCATGGCTTAACTGCAGAACAGGCTTGTGATAAATATTCGTTGTTTTGGAAATATATGATGACGTCTCATGGCTTATGTGATAACCACATCCTGCTTAAGGTGATAAATTGCAATTCAATGCATAAAAACAAAACTACTAGTGTGACTTTTTCAGAGGGGTCACTTATTACCTTCGCAAACTTTGTTGCGAAGGTTATGTTTTGATCGCTGTGGTATTTATTTTATTATTTTGAATATGTGTGTTTGTTTGTGTTATTCGCATAACTCCAAAAGTATTGAACTGAATCGCAGCAAATTTGGTGGGATGATTGGTTATTATCCGAGGACCATTTGATTAGATTTTGGGAGCGATCGGGTCAAAGGTCAAGGTCATGAAAAGGTCAAAATCGTCTTTTTACCATAGCGCGGTCAATTTGTATCCAATTTGCATGCAACTAATGCCAAAATGTTCAGAATTCAATGCCCCATCTTGTGATATGTGACATGACACAATGACGTAATAACCCTATTAGCGGTTGGAGTCAAAGGTCAGGGGGTCACGACATTGCAAAATGTGCGGTTTTAGTCATAACACGGTCAATTCTTATCCGATTTGCATGAAACCAACACCAAAATGTTGACTGTTCTGTTCCCCACACTTTTAATACCAATTACAAAATTAAGAGTACAAAGGTCAAGGTCGAGGTCATGAAAAGGTCAAAATCATCATTTTGCCATAGTGCGGTCTATTTTATCCAATTTGCATGCAACCAATGCCAAAATGTTGTGAATTCAATGCCCAATCTTGTGATATACGATATGACACAAATGACGTCATTACCTTTGTTAGCGGTTTGGGTCAAAGGTCAGGGGGTCAATGACCTTTATTATCATAACGCGGTCAATTCTTATACAATTTGCATGTAAGTAGATTCAAAATGTTTAGAATTAAATTCCCTATCCTGTGATGTGTAATATTTGACAGTGACTTTATTTGTGAGTTTAAAGCATTGGGGGGGGGGGGGGTGTCACTGAACTTACAAAATGTGCATACCTTAGTGGCACGTACGCACACTAAAACAAAAATGTTCCTTTTTATAAATTAGGAGCCAGCTGACGTATTACTTTTGGATTGCGCAACCACAACCAGCTGATGTCAACCATTCTAAAAAAAGCACGATCACCTGATGTGTGCTTCAAATGTGTCATTCTTATGTGCCATGATGCTTTCGGCTGCTGGTGCAATTTGAAGATATTAAAAAATAAAAGATATGCACATTTTACAGTTGTAAGGATGCAGGTAATAAAAACGGATTAGCAGGTAAAAACATAGTTCTCTCCATGCAAACCAATGGGACTTTGGCACCAGGAGAGGCGTATTTCACAACTTAGTTCTATTTATCGATAGTACTTCAACCCCTATCGTGCAACTAGCTAATGTCATACGCTCTACATATAGTACACACAGCTGAATTAGTACTTTCAGATGTCATACTTTCTGAAAATGAATGTTTGTTTGTTCACAATAAATAACTTATTTAGAAAAACAGAAACTCGTGTGTGCTAAATGCCCTAAAATGCCAAAAAGAAAATTTCTTATAATGTGACCAGTTGTCATCAGATTGACTTGACACCGACACCCAAAAAGGTCAGGGAGTTCATACAGAAATTGTACAATGTACGTGAATCAGTGTCAAACAGCAGGAATTTTAATGTTTTTAAGCCATCATAACACATATGAGATGGCAGATGTGGTATGGGATTAAATACCTTCACAATCAACGTTTTCTGGGGGGGGGGGGGGGGGGGCAAAATGTAGCATTGGCGAAGGTATGCGCTCTACTGAGTGCCCGTTCTAGTTCAGTATGTACATACTCGGAGGGTTTGAAGGGGTTACTGAACAATCACAATCCTTGATATTCTTTCACATTTCAAAGTAATATCGGCCACATTTAGCACCATGGCTCCTTCGTCCATTTCAAAGTGTGTTTTACATGTTTTACTTCATCAAGGATAACTTAAACAAAAACGCTATAATAGAGTATTTCAGGTTGGCCTTTTAGCATTCTCAAATGTGATGTGGTTCACAATATTGTTCTGCATCTGATTTATTGACATCCTCCTCAAAGAACCTTAGAACTATACAAGAAAACATGAGCTAAATATTTTGACACTTTTCAGGTAATTAGATTTCATCAGGAACAACATGCGCTTATAAATGTTTTTCACAAGAGATGTGGGACTTTAATTTTGTTAAGTAATTCCAAATATAAACAAGAAAAAGAGCAATCTGAGATTGCAGACCCTCGCCAGAACTTGTTTTGTGTGGTGTATTTTGTGCGGCGTTTAAGTACTGGTGCGTTACCAGAACCATTAACTAGAACTTCTTACTAGAACTGCCACTTTATAACTGCTGGCAGTGAAGACCGGGTACCAAGATGTCCTGCTTTGATGCAACCCCACTTTGATCAGACACTTGACCCTGACCCACGACGTTTTTATTATTATTCAATTGAATTCAGCATGAGATTAAAATAAATTCAATTCAAATCAAATGGAAGACCAAATCAGTACAATCCTTGACACCCTTGACACATGGTGCAATCCTGCATCGGAGTCATCAGAAGGCACCTCAACGAGGAAAAAGCAAAGATGGAGTCATCAGGAGGAACCTGTATAGGATTTGCATTTCAGCTGCTACTCCTCTACCCTCAAACACATCCAGGTACAGCCAAGTGAGCCTCATTCAAAAAAGAAAGAAAGAAAAAAAAAGAACCCACATCAAACAAATTAAATAAATTCTGGCTGCCAGAACATGTGTCCGATCAGGTTGAAATTTAAAACATATGCTCCCCATGACTACTAGATCATAATTGTGAAATTTCACGTCGATCGATGAAGCGGTTCAAGAGAAATAATTTTTAAAAGATTTTTCACTCAATCCAATATGGCTGCCAGACCATGTGACCTATCAATTACATGGGGAACATGTATGTGAAGTTTCCCCTCTCTGTCCAGCTGTTCTGGAGAAGGTTTTTTTAAATAAAAAAAATAGGTTTTAGAGTAAATCCAATATGGCTGCCACACTACGTGACCTCTGACGTCATAATTATCATTAAAACATCTACATGAGTAGTCGCTCCAATGGTGAAAATTTCGTGTCAATCCGAAAAACGGCTGCAGAAAAAAACACTCATGTTCTGTGTGGACAAACAGAGACAAACACATAGACAAATGGACCCAAATGCAATACCCTCTCCTCTGTTGAAGGGCACTCAGTGGAGCGCATACCTCTGCCAAGCTGATTAGTTTACGTTTTGTATCCCACTGATGGGCTGAATCCAGATTCAGATCTTCACCACAATCGAATCAATTCTTCCTTGTTACATACCCAACTTGTCCACCAAGTTTCGTCTGAATCCGTTCATGTTTTGAGATATCCTGCTTTATGTCGTTTTAGCAATATCTCTCATTAGTGAAAATCACTTAAAAAATTCGCAGATCCAGATCCGGATTCGGATCTTCACCAAAATCTAATCATTTCGTCGGTGTCACATACCCAAGCTCAACACAAAATTTCATCCAAATCCATCTGCAACCTTTTGAGATATTTTGTTCACAAATAAACAGACAGACAGACAGGTGTGAAAGCAACCTCTGTCCATCTTTAGTGGGCGGAGGTGAAGAATGGCATCCACCGGAATCGCTGCAATACGCCGGGAATACATACCTCTTCGTTCCCTTCTGTACTGCACCTACAATGTTAGCCTGGTTAACCTCCACATCGAAGATGGACGGAGGTTACTGTTTTCACCCCTGTCTGTTTGTTTGTTTGTTTGTGAACAGTATTACGGAAAAAATCCTGGACGGATTTCGACGAAACTTGGTGGGGGATTAGGTATGGTCCAAGGATCATGCCATTAGATTTTGGACTTGGTCCAAAGTCCAATATGGCCACTATGGCGCCATTTTGAAAAATATTTGAATTTTGTTTTTTGCATTTCTACATGTTTTAAGTGATTTCCAACCCAAAATAAATAAATTTGTTAGAGAAAAAAAAAAGAAATTTTGCACCTTTTTTTTCAAAAAAATTTCGATTTTATTTTTTTGGCATTTCTACATGCGTGTCGATCTAGTTTAGTTTATTCAATCGTGGTTCAGTAGAGTCTGATCCGTTTTGACCTACAATGAATAGGATATCGGGTTCACTTAGTGACCCAGCAGTATTGGCGGCGGAGGTTTTGCACTCTACCGAGTGCTCCCCCTCTAGTTGTTTATATTATTTTCAAGTTTTTAAGACACACGTGGACCTTCCTTTTCCCCATTTTACAATTCCAGGACCTGCTCTGGCCCTATAATTTGATGGTGCTGCGGCAACCCACATATATATGGAATACTTTGCATCATTGAGCTATCGCTGTCACTTATTGATTACATTATCCTGTACAATATTACATGGTGGAAGATATCTGATCTCTCTCCTCATTACACCATTTTCCCATTTGTTGGAGTCGGCAGCTCACATAGAGCGATTACATTTGGCCCGAGTACAGTATTTCATGAACCGAATGGCCGGGCCTGACAATCAGCTAAAGCTGGCAGGACTTGGAATTTAGCCAGAATGCCAGCGATAAATTGCCCATTCTTCATCGAAAGACACTGTGGGGACTTTAAAGTCCACCAGCTAATGCTGGCAGACAGGATACTCAGGTTGACGTCCATCCAATGGACGATGCACCTTATGGTGCAACATTCTGTCTGTGAAACACCCATCTGAAAATTTATAGTCGGGTCGAGCATCGGCCATAGACGAGACAGCTTGAAGATAAGTGCGCCATCTCTGCACCCACACTGTCAGGAGCAGAACAAATCTGATCCAATCTGTACTATAATATGACCTTCAAGATTGTTGGGGCACCTTGTTGGGATGCCTATGAGCAAATGGATCCGCCAATGACCTTCTGCTCTCTGGTCAAGGTGAGTGCAGGAATTCAGAATTTAGCCAGAGTACCGAAACACAAAGGCTTACTCTTTTGTAAAGGTACTGTGGGGGCTTTCATGTCCACCAGCTAACGTCCATCTGAGAGACTGTGCACCTTGTACTGCAATGCCTTTTCTGTGATCTGTGAAGCACCATTGCATTAGTTTATTGTTGGGTCTGAAATCAAAATCAGACGAGACGCCTCAAATGATAGTATGCATCCCTCTAACTGTCCTGTGAGACCCCATGTACCCTATACTTACATCTATGCATTCAAATATTGCTACATATATGAGGTATCCATCACGCCATCTTATTATTGTTATTATTATTACTATTCCTCAAATCCCTTTATATGGGGTGAGGCCTAATGGTGCCAAGATGCTGCTGCCCCACCTTTTGCACAAAGTTCCTCCATTGCCCTCTGTTCTCAACCAATTCTCTCCACTCTCCCACCACCCCCATCTTACTTACATCCCTCCTTATACAATCTTCCAATCTCAGCCGAGGTCTATCTCCTTCCTTGCTCCCTCAACCCGTCTGCTTTCTTTGTCATTCTCTCTTCCTCCATCTGCACCAGTTGCCCAGCCCACATCAGCCGGATATTCACCAATATCACCGTCAAGTTCATCCACACGTCAATCTCCTCCTCCAGTTCATCCACCATTCTTCTATCCACCCTTTTCATTCCCGCTATCCTCCTGAAACACTTGTTCTTGCAGAACTGCAGCCTCTGTTGGTGCTTCTCTGTCAGTGTCATCGTCTCCAGACCATGAAGATAGGCCGTCGTAACACAAGACCCCAGAACTTTCCTTTTGAATTTCCTTGATGTTTTCCAGTTCGCATCAATCCCTACACGAGCACATACACCCGCCTGTATCCTCCTCTTTTAAAAATGTGTAAATTTCTTGAAATGTGCAATTTTTGTTGCCTGCTTCACCTCCCACCTTCCTAAATGCCAATATTATCGGGAAAACTGTGTTTCAACGAAGAGTGATTGGGTGAAAACGTTGCTAAAAGCAAGGTTGTTTATCACGACGGCGATTAGCGTACAGCAGGGGGTCCAGATTATTTTCATGGTGTTTGGGGAAGAGGGGTCGTGACGGGGTGCGTCGATAAGCTTTGCCCGGGAGTGTGTTCCTAGATTGCTCTGCATCAGCTGGTGAACTGACGATTGAACCTCTTGTGCTGGATGGTTTGGGCACAACAATGAACGTGCATTGAGCCGATAAAACCAATGAAAATCCACTGTTCACTTTGTTGGAGCGATCACCCTGCATTGTGGCTCCTCGATGAGGTCGCGAGTGACAGGTGGTCACACAAAGCAGATTGCTGTTCATAAATGGCATGGCCCACCAAACAGTGACGGTTTTTGCTTTCAATTGCAGTTGTGAATGTGCCATCGTTTCGTGGGCCATGCCGTATACGTGCAAGATATGTTCAAAAAGTTATGCTTAGGGTATCTAATACATAAAGCTCTTTCTAACCACGACCTGACTAACTGATATTAAAGATCGGTGCTTTCCAGGTGATGTGGAAAGCTGAAATTTTGTGTGCCGATGGACATCGAAGTGAGTACACTGGAAAAAAAAATCACAGAATCAGCGGACAACATACATAAATGAAAATATAAATAAATGAAAAAAAAAAGCTGGTGAGCGACCCAAGACAATGGGGAAGCGAGGTAATTTTGTGTGCCGACGGACATCGAAGCCGATACACCGGAAAAATCACAGAACTGTCAGAAAGCATCCGTCAATGAAAATATAAATAAATTAAAATAAATAAATGAAAAATTAAATGCATCTGAGCGACCTGAGACAATGAGGAAACACGATTCGTATGCTTAAACTGCGTAAGCATACCCCGCTAGTATGGTGTATATCTAGCTTTGTCCAAGGCACAACAAGAAAGTATAGCGAGGTGTGTGTGCGTGCGTGCATACGTGCACCCGCCCACACGTGTTGAACTTGTTCCTCGATGTATTCTTTCTGAAAGGTCTAATTGTTGTGTACCATTTTGTACCTGCGTGAAAGGTGAAGCTATCACTGCAGTCCTATTTTTTAGCTCCACCACAGAAAGTGAAGGAGGTTATGTTTTCACCCTTTTCTGTCTGTTTGTTACTTGGCAAAAAAAATAAATTTGACAAGTATGTTGATCGCCTCCGTTTGTTTGTGTTTGTTTGTCTGTCCGCTTGCCTCCAGCCGAAACCACTCAATCGATCGTTCTGAAATTTTCAGAGAATAGTATCATTGACCCTGCGACGGTCCTGCATGGAATCCTCGTAAAATTTGGTTGACCGAAAAGGCCTACATAGGCCAAATTTGAGCCAAATTTTCTAAAATCCTCAAATTTCATCCGATTGACTTGAAATTTGAACAGGATTTGCATATCAGGTAAATGTTTTCAACCACCTATTACTTTTGCGGTTATCATAGGACAAAAAGTCAACATAGGCCATAAGGTCAACCCAAAATAGGCCACATTTTTAAATTGTCAGTGTTCATCCGATTGAGTTGAAATTTGAAGACCATTTGTACATCAGTTCACTGAATTCAACCACCTATTTTGAGATCAACTTGGGCCAAATTTTCGAAAATCCTCAATTTTCATCCGATTGACTTGAAATTTGAAGAGCATTAACATGTCAGGTCGCTGAATTCAACTACCAATTAATTTTAAGGTCAAAAGGTCAACACAGACCTAATTTCTAAAATTGATAGATAGGGCCAAAAAACTAAATATATCACTTGATCTCAAAAAGTTGTGGACGAGTTATGACAAAACAAGGTGGAAGAGTTGAATAGGTGACAATAACAAGCAGATTGGATTTATGTTCGGATCCAGCCCATCAGTGGGATACAAAACATGAACTGTTCCACCTGGCAGAAGTATGCACTTCACCGAGTGCCATTCTACTTTGTGCTGTTTTGCCAAGTTGTCACTCTATGAGTGATTTTTCATTTGTTTGTTTGTGTGTAGGATATCTCTAAAAGTTGTGGATGGATCCGGATGAAATTTTGTGGACGGGTTGGGTGTGTGACAAGGTTGAACTAATTCGATTTTGGTGAAGATCCAGATCTGGATCTGGCTACTAGAATTTTCAAGTGATTCTTCACCATTGAGAAATAGGGCCAAAAACGGTAGAGAGCATGATCTCTCAAAAAGTTTTGGACACATTGGGTGTGTGACAAGGAAGAATTGATTCCATTTTGGTGAAGATCCGAATCCGGATCCCTATCTGACAATTTTTAAAATTATTCTTCACCATCGAGAGATCGTGCTAAACCGATATATAGCACGATATCTCAAAAAGTTGAAGATGGATTCAGATGAAATTTGGTGGACAGGTTGGGTGTGTGGCAAAGACTCAATGATTCGATTTTGGTGAAGATCCGAATCCGGATCTGGATACAATAATTATTTAATTTTAAAAGTGATTCTTCACCGTTGAGAGATTGGGCCAAATCATAATTGGCATATTATGAGATATAGCATAATTTTTCAAAAATGTATTGGGCCCGATATGTTCTCATGGATCAGGCATTATGTGGCGGAGGTATGCGCTCTACCGAGTGCCCTTCTAGTTATGCATGTGTCGTTACAGGAAATATTGGCAAGTAGCATCCAGACAACTTTACCATTGGTGCTGGAAAATCCAATCCTTGGCAAAGATGTCCATAGAGTTATACCATCTTGTGCAGTCCAAAAGATTAGGAAGAAATTTCCTCGCACGAATGGAGATTACCATCTAGACTCGGTGGTGTAATGGTTGGAGCATCCGCTGAATCTGGGAGTTCAGCGATTCAATCTTTGGCCGAGAAATACCTAAGTCTTTAATAGTGGTACGTGCTGCTTCCTTGCTTGATGCTCAGCATTTAAAAAGGATAGAGCATGGATAAACAAGCATTGTGCAGACTTGATTGGCTGAATGGCCTCCTCTTGCATTGAAGTTCCTTGTAGGAGAACTCATTATATCACTAGTAGGTAGATACCAGTGGAAATTTTATGTACTGCCCTGTAAAATGTGACTTCAACAACATCATGCAAAGAGCAGTTAAATATCATGGGAATTTTATATTGTCAGGTTTGTGCCCTCAAAAAATGTTGCTTGATTAAATCAACCTTCCCCAACCCCAGGCCCTCAACTCCCCCCAAACCACAATTCCTTAACTTACCCCACCCCATTTTCAACCCCTCTTGCCCCCCAGCCAACCCCAAGTCCTTAACCCACCTCTTAAGCCTAAGTCCTCAACCTCCCCAACCCAAAGTTTTAAAACCCTCTCCTCACTGCAAGTGTTCAAACCCCCTGACACCAAGTTTTTAAAAAACTCCCACCTCACCACAAGTTCTCAACCCCCTCTCCCAAGTCTCCATCCCATCTCTGCACCCCCCCTCCCAAACTCGCTCTTCTCCCCTCCCCTTTTCCTCCCGTTCTCCAGAGCAAGAGGACCTTCTCAAATCATTACATATTATTTCTTCATTTCCTCATTTCCTCATTAGAATATTTGGAATATTTACTCTTTCCCCTCCCCTGTCCACCTTAATACTATGCCATTACCAACTTCACTGGCTCCTGGCTCCTTATGTTCTGCTTTCCCACCTTCCCAACTTCTCCTTTCACCCTTCTGCCCTTCTCTCCAGGTCCACATTCACAATCTCGTGATATGTATCCCATGGAAATTCTGTGAAATTGCCACTCTCAAGTGATTGTGTGTCGCCTAATTGTGTTAATAAATGATCCTACATTAATTATCTTCTTCTTGGTACATAAATATAACCTTAAAATTAAATAATGACGAAACAACGTTTAATTCACAATCTCGCGAGATTCCATCGTCTCTCAATATTTTACACAAGACAGACAGACACAGACACAGATGTGACAAGCATGTTGTTATTTAAGAAGAAGATAACAAGGGGGGTTCCATTGTCATGGTAATAACATAAACCAGAAGTCACACACTTTGAAAGGCCTTCCATCATTTTAAAAGGCATTCCAAACATCATTGCTTCACATAGTCCTCATTGTGCTTCAGATGTACCAACTTGTCCGTACTACGAGTAGTGAGAAGCTAAACATATTCCATAGAGAACAATTCCCACAAAGTGCCTCACGTGAACCATGAACGCCGCAGTTGGTATGTTTCAATACGCTCCGGGGTAATCGATTCAAATATTTCTTGAGCTTTTGACACAGTTATATAGTGTTCTACCCCAGGCAAAAGTATATTGTATACCTGGTGCCGAATCCCCTTACCTGGTTTCTCATCAGCAAATTCATGAGAGCAAAAAGGCTTTTTTGAAAAAAACGTATGAACATAGACATCAAGCATGTGGAGACTTTTGGTTAAATGGCTGAATAATTAATAAATACCAACTAAAGCAGTAAAAACTAAAAAAACACCAACCTGATGTTGGGGACTCTAAAACTGTTCTGGCGTGAAATCAGGATCAACAACTTCACTGCTGAGAAATAATGCCGTCGGTATTAGATTGCAGGCTTGTTGTAAACTTTTGCCTGGAATCTAATATGAATGGATAGACTTGGAGAGAACACAAATAAAATTTTATTTTACAGAATGCAGTTATAGGCCTACTATAGGGACAGAATGCAGTTATAGGCCTCCTATAGGGAGTGACAGGATGAATTGAAGGTACGCACACTCTCCTCTGAACTGTCTACCTGCGGTTCGAATGTCGACTGAGTTCCAAACTGTCGTCCTGGTATTTTGCTTGCAGGGCAAGGCATTAATGTGTGCGCCGTCTATCGGATGGTCATGAAGCCAGAGGACTGCTGTACCAGTACGAGTCGTTGGTGAATGTTAAAGATTTCATGGTAACGTTTGTGAAGTGTAGGTGAGCTATCGCCAGCAGCCTTGCCATATTCTTAATTCCAGCCCTGACGGACAGTTTCTAATGCCTTTGTGACTTGTGACTCCCCCCCCCCCCCCCCCCCGGGATATTGACTTGAGTTGCATCAGTATGCAAAATTTCAGCTTTCTAGCAAACCTATAAAGTACTAAACATTTCCATCAGTGAGTCATTTAGTGGTTAGAAAGAGCTTTATATATTAGATATATTACAGATGCAATGAGTGCGTGCACTTTACAAAATTGCTTAAATGCAATGTAAAATGTTCAGTGGAAGGATTTTCAAGAAAACCTTTAGAGGTCCCCTGACATGCAAAACTTTCTGGTTATTTATATATTAACTTGACCTTCCTAGTGAAGAAATCACCCATGTTTTTTTGTTTTTTTTTAAATAAAAAATGGGATAATTAGAGCAACATTTCGATCATTTATTGTGCTTTTCACAACTTGCTATGCCCCGTCCCTTAAAAAAGTTGACTTCAGCGAATCGCAGCGTTGACGTCACATACAGAATCTCGCACAGAGTGGATTGACTCGAGATCTCTAGAGTCTAGACCAGCGTTTCTCAACCTTTTTACCCTTGTGGAACCCTTGAAATAGTTTTCATGTCTCAGGGAACCCCTGCATAAAAATTATTATATACCATTATTAATATCTTGCTCTTTATATTTTATCGTAGTTCACGTGTAAATATAATATATTTTTTTCGGATACCTGGTTAAGGAAAAAATGACCCCCTTTTGTAAATTTATTGGCAATGAAAAAAAAACATACCGCTCGTTTATGAGACCTCAACCGAGGTTTTAATTCACAAAAAAAAATCTTTTTAAATCAAAAAAAAAAACTTTTTTAAATCAAAAATAAAATAAAATCTTTTTTAAATTAAAAAAAAAAAACACCTCATGTAACTTGATAAACAAAACTTAAACAATAAAGCTGAAGATAAAGGTAAACAGAAGAACTAACCTTGAGAGAGAGACTTCGCGCTAGGAAGCACAGAGAAGATAGCATGGACACCGTGCGTGCGTCCCGTACTTGAGTCAGTCACTCAATGATACACGAATCCGCCGCGTGCAGGACGTCCACTAATGCTTCAGTCACATTTGGCTCGGCGGCCGTAGGGTCTAAAAAATCTACGGCCACTAGCAATTACACGCCAGAGAGATGGCACTGCAGTGGAGCGAAGCTCTGCCAAGGCTTGGATTAGTTGTTCGTTGTATCCCACTGATGGGCTGAATCCAGATCAGATCTTCACACAACATCGAATCAATCTTTCCTTGTATACCCAACTTGTCCACCAAGTGTCGGAATTTCACGTGAGTTTTGAGATATCTGCTTTATGTCGTTTTAGCAATATGTCTCATTAGTGAAAATCACTTAAAAATTGCGAGATCAGAGCGGATTCGGATCTTCAACCAAAACTAATCATTTCGTCGGTGCACATACCAAGCTCAACAAAAAAATGTATCAAAATTGCAACCTTTGAGATATTTTGTTCACAAATAAACAGACAGGACAGACAGGTGTGAAAGCAACCCTTGTCATTTAGTGGG
This sequence comes from Eptatretus atami, assembly GCA_035128595.1. Taxonomy (NCBI): domain Eukaryota; kingdom Metazoa; phylum Chordata; class Myxini; order Myxiniformes; family Myxinidae; genus Eptatretus; species Eptatretus atami. The sequence continues at coordinate 96,933,128 of CM068952.1, forward strand.
CGGAGGTGAGAATGGCATGTCCACCGAATCGCGGCTATAGCGCCGGGAATACATACCTCTTCGTTCCTCTGATTGCACCTACAATGTTAGTCCTGGTTAAAACTCCACATCGAAGATGAGACGGAGCTTATGTTTCACCCCTGTCTGTTTGTTTGTTTTGTGAACAGTATTACGGAAAAAATCTGGACGGATTCGACGAAACTTGGTGGGGGATTAGGTTATGGTCCAAGGATCATGCCATGGATTTGGACTTGGTCCAAAGTCAATAGGCCACATGGCGCATTTTGAAAAATATTTTGAATTTTTGTTTTTGCATTTCTACATGTTTTAAGTGATTTCCAACCCAAAAATAAATAAATTGTTAGAGAAAAAAAAAGAAAATTTGCACTTTTCAAAAAATTTGATTTTATTTTTTTGATTTCTACATGCGTGTCGATCTAGTTAGTTTATTCAATCGTGGTTCAGTAGAGTCTGATTCGTTTGACCTACAATGAATAGGATATCGGGGTTCACTTAAGTGCCGAGCAGTATGGCGGAGTTTTGCACTTACCGAGTGCCCCCTCTAGTTGTATATTATTTTCAAGTTTTAGACACACTGTGAATTCCTTTTCCCCATTTTACAATTCCAGGACCTGCTCTGGCCTATAATTTGATGGTGGTGCGGCAACCACATTATATATGGAACTTGCTCATTGAGTATGCGGTCACTTATTGATTACATATCCCTGTCAAATATTACATGGTGAAAGATATCCTCTCTCCTCATTTACACATTTCCCATTTGTTGAGTCGGCAGCTCACATAGAGCGATTACATTTGGCCCGAGTACAGTATTCATGAACCGAATGGCCGGGCCTGACAAACAGCTAAAGCTGGCAGGACTTGGAATTTAGCCAGAATGCCAGCGATAAATTGCCATTCTTCATCGAAAGACACTGTGGGACTTTAAAGTCCACCAACATGCTGCAGACAGGATACTCAGGTTGAGTCCATCCAATGGACGGCACTTATGGTGCATACATCTGTCTGTGAAAACACCATCTGAAAATTTATAGTCGGGTCGAGCGATCGGCATAGACGAAACAGCTGTGAGATAAGTGCGCCATTCTGCACCCACACGTCAGAGCAGAACAAATCTGATCCAATCTGTACTATAAATGACCTCAAGATTGTGGGGCACCTTGTTGGGATGCCTATGAGCAAATGATCGCCAATGACCTTTGCTCTCTGGTCAAGGTGAGTAGCAGGAATTCAGAATTTAGCAGAGTCCGAAACACAAAGGCTTACTCTTTGTAAAGGTACTGTGGGGGCTTTCATGTCCACCAGCTACGTCCATCTGAGAGACTGTGCACCTTGTACTGCAATGCTTTTGTGATCTGTGAAGACCATTGCTTAGTTTATGTTGGGTCTGAAATCAAATCAGACGAGACGCCTCAAATGATAGTATGCATCCCTCTAACTGTCGTGAGACCCCATGTACCATATCTTACATCTAGGCATTCAAATATTGCTACAATATGGAGGTATCATCACGCATCTTATATTTTATATATTATACTCAAATCCTTTATATGGTGAGGCTAATGGTGCCAAGCTGCTGCCTCCACCTTTTGCACAAAGTTCCTCCATTGCCTCCTGTTCTCAACCAATTCTCTCCATCTCCCCACCCCCATACTTACATCCCTCCTTATACAATCTCCAATCTCAGCGAGGTCTATCCTTCCTTGCTCCCTCAACCGTCTGCTTTCTTTGTCATTCTCTTCCTCCATCTGCACCAAGTTGCCCAGCCCACATCAGCCGGATATTCACCATATCACCGTCAAGTTCATCACACGTACATCTCCTCTCCAGTTCATCCACCATTCTCTATCCACCCTTTTCATCCCCGCTATCCTCCTGAAACACTTTCTTGCAGAACTGCGCCTGTTGTGCTTCTCTGCAGTGTCATCGTCTCCAGACCATGAAGATAGGCCGTCGAACACAAGACCCCAGAACTTTCCTTTTGAATTCCTTGATGTTTTCCAGTTCGCATCAATCCCTACACGAGCACATCACCCCCCTGTATCCTCCTCTTTAAAAATGTGTAAATTTCTTAAATGTGCAATTTTTGTGCCTGCTTCACCTCCCACCTTCAAATGCCAATATTATCGGGAAAACTGGTTTCAACGAAGAGTGATTGGGTGAAAACGTTGCTAAAAGCAAGGTGTTTATACACGGCGATTAGCGTACAGCAGGGTCCAGATATTTTCATGTGTTGGGGAAGAGGGGTCGTGACGAGGTGCGTCGATAAGCTTTGCCGGAGTGTGTGTCCTAGATTGCTCTGCATGCAGCTGGTGAACTGACGATTGAACCTCTGTGCTGGATGTGGTTGGCACAACAATGAACGTGCATTGAGCCGATAAAACCAATGAAAATCCACTGTTCACTTTGTTGGAGCGATCACTGCATTGTGGCTCCTCGATGAGGTCGCGAGTGACAGGTGGTCACACAAAGCAGATTGCTGTTCATAAATGGCATGCCCACCAAACAGTGACGGTTTTTGCTTTCAATGCAGTGGTAAGGTGCCATCGTTTCGTGGGCCATGCGTACGTGCAAGATATGTTCAAAAAGTTATGCTAGGGTATCTAATACATAAAGCTCTTCTAACCACGACCTGACTAACTGATATTAAAGATGCTTTTCCAGGTGATGTGGAAAGCTGAAATTTTGTGGCGATGGACATGAAGTGAGTACACTGGAAAAAAAATCACAGAATCAGCGGACAACAACATAAAATGAAAATATAAATAAATGAAAAAAAAAAACTGGTGAGCGACCAAGAATGGGAAGCGAGGTAATGTTGTGGGCACGACGGAATCGAAGCGATACACGGAAAAATCACAGAACTGTCAGAAGCATCCGTCAATGAAAATAATAAATAATTAAAATAAATAAAAATAATAAATGCATCTAGCGACCTGAGACAATGAGGAAACACGATTCGTTATGCTTAACTGCGTAAGCATACCCGCTAGTATGGTAATATCTAGCTTTGTCCAAGGCACAACAAGAAATATAGCGAGGTGTGTGTGCAGCGTGCATGCGTGCACCACCCCACGTATGAACTGTTTCCTCGATGTATTCTTTCTGAAAGGTAATTGTTGTGACCATTTTGTACCTGCGTGAAAGGTGAAGCTATCACTGCAGTCCTATTTTTTAGCTCCACCACAGAAAGTGAAGGAGTTATGTTTCACCCTTTTCTGTCTGTTTGTTACTTGGCAAAAAAAATAAATTTGACAAGTATGTTGATCGCCCCGTTGTTTGTGTGTTTGTCTGTCCGCTTGCCTCCAGCCGAACCACTCAATCGATCGTCTGAAATTTCAGAGAATAGTATCATTGACCCTCGCGAGTCTGCATGGAATACTCGTAAATTTGGTTACCGAAAAGGCCTACATAGGCAAATTTGAGCCAAATTTTCTAAAATCCTCAAATTTCATCCGATTGACTTGAAATTGAACAGGATTTGCATCATGTAAATGTTTTCAACCACCTATACTTTTGCGGTTATCATAGACAAAAAGTCAACATAGGCCATAAGTCAACCCAAAATAGCCACATTTTAAAATGCAGTGTTCATCCGATGAGTTGAAATTTGAAGACCATTGTACATCAGTTCACTGAATCAAACACCTATTTGAGATCAACTTGGGCCAAATTTCGAAAATCCTCAATTTCATCCGATTGACTTGAAATTTGAAGAGCATTACATGTCGGCTGCGTGAATTCAACTACAATTAATTTTAAGGTCAAAAGTCAACACAGCTAATTAAAATTGATAGATAGGCCAAAAACTAAAATATCACTTGATCTCAAAAAGTTGTGGACGAGTATGACAAAAAAAGGGGAAGAGTGAATAAGGTGAACAATAACAAGCAGATGGATTTATGTTCGATCCAGCCCATCAGTGGGATACAAAACATGAACTGTTCCACTGGCAGAAGTATGCACTTCACCGAGTGCCATTCTACTTTGCTGTTTTGCCAAGTTGTCACTATGAAGTGATTTTTCATTGTTGTTTGTGGTAGGATATCTCAAAAGTTGTGGATGGATCGGATGAAATTTTGTGGACGGGTTGGGTGTGACAAGGTTGAACTAATTCGATTTGGTGAAGATCCAGATCTGGATCTGGCTACTAGAATTTCAAGTGATTCTTCACCATTGAGAAATAGGGCCAAAAACGGTAGAAGAGCAGATCTCTCAAAAGTTTGGACACATTGGGTGTGTGACAAGAGAAATTGATTCCATTTTGGTGAAATCCGAATCCGGATCCCTATGACATTTTAAATTATTCTTACCATCGAGAGATGGGCTAAACCGATATATAGCACGATATCCTCAAAAAGTAGAGATGGATTCAGATAAATTGGTGGACACAGTTGGGTGTGTGGCAAAGACTCAATGATTCGATTTGGTGAAGATCCGAACGGATCTGGATACAATAATTATTTAATTTTAAAAGTGATCTTCACCGTTGAGAGATTGGGCCAAATCATAATTGGCATTTATGAAGATAAGATAATTTTCAAAAATGTATTGGCCCGATATGTTCTCAGATCAGGCATTATGTGGCGGAGGTATGCGCTCTACCGAGTGCCCTCTAGTTATCATGTGTCGTTACAGGAAATATTGGCAAGTAGCATCCAGACAACTTTACCATTGGTGCTGAAAATCAATCCTTGCAAAAGATGTCCATAGAGTTAACCATCTTGTGCAGTCCAAAGATTAGGAAGAAATTTCCTCACGAATGGAGATTACATCTAGACTCGGTGTTAATGGTGGCACCGCTGAATCTGGGTTCAGCGATTCAATCTTTGGCGAGAAATACCTAAGTCTTTAATAGTGGTACTGCGCTGCTTCCTTGCTTGATGCTCAGCATTTAAAAGGATAGGCATGGATAAAAAGCATTGTGCAGACTTGATTGGAATGGCTCCTCTTGCATTGAAGTTCCTTGTAGGAGAACAATTAATACATAGTAGGTAGATACCAGTGGAAATTTATGTACTGCCCTGTAAAATGTGACTTCAACAACATCATGCAAAGAGCAGTTAAATATATGGAATTTTATATTGTCAGTGTGTGCCCAAAAAATGTTGCTTGATTAAATAACCCCAACCCCAGCCCTCAACCCCCAAACCAATTCCTTACTTCCACCCATTTTCAAACCTCTTTGCCCCCAGCAACCCAAGTCCTTACCCCACCTCTTAAGCCTAAGTCTCAACTCCCCAACCAAAGTTTTAAAACCCTCTCCTCACTGCAAGTGTTCAAACCCTGACACCAAGTTTTAAAAACTCCACCATCACACAAGTCCAACCTCTACAGCCAATCCCATCTCTGCACCCCCCTCCCAAACTCGCTCTTCTCCCTCCCTTTCCTCCCGTTCTCACAGAAGAGAGACCTTCAAATCATTACATATTATTTTTCATTTCCCTATTCCATTAGAATATTGGAATATTTACCTCTTCCCTCCCCTGTCCACCTTAATACTATGCATTACCAACTTCACTGGCTCGGTCCTTATGTCTGCTTTCCCACCTTCCAACTTCTCCTTTCACCCTTCTGCCCTTCTCTCCAGGTCCACATTCACAATCTCGTGATATGTATCCCATGGAAATTCTGTGAAATTGCACTCTCAATGAATGTTGTGTCGCCTAATTGTGTTAATAAAGATCCTAATAATATCTCTTCTGTACATAATATAAACCTTAAAATTAAATAATGACGAAACAACGTTTAATTCACAATCTCGCGAGATTCCATCGTCTCTCAATATTTTACACAAGACAGACAGACACAGACACAGACACAGATGTGACAAGCATGTTTGTTATAAGAGAAGATAACAAGGGGGTTCCATGTCATGGTAAAACATAAACCAGAAGTCACACACTTTGAAAGGCCTCATCATTTTAAAAGGCATTCCAAACATCATTGCTTCACATAGTCCTCATTGTGCTTCAGATGTACCAATTTGTCCGTACTACGAGTAGTGAGAAGCTAAACATATCCATAGAGAACAATTCCCACAAAGTGCCTCACGTGAACCATGAACGCCGCAGTTGTATTCAATACGCTCCGGGGTAATCGATTCAAATATTCTTGAGCTTTGACACAGTTATATAGTGTTCTACCCAGGCAAAAGTAATATTGTTACCTGGTGCCGAATCCCTACCTGGTTCTCATAGCAAATTGATGAAGCAAAAAGCTTTTTGAAAAAAACGTATGAACATACATCAAGCATGTGAGACTTTGGTTAAATGGCTGAATAATTAATAATACCAACTAAAGCAGTAAAAACTAAAAAAACACCAACCTGATGTTGGGACTCAAAACTGTTCTGGCGTGAAATCAGGATCAACAACTTCACTGCTGAGAAATAATGCCGTCGGTATAGATTGCAGGCTTGTTGTAAACTTTTGCCTGGACTAATATGAATGGATAGACTGGAGAGAAACAAATAAATTTTATTTTACAGAATGCAGTTATAGGCCTACTATAGGGCAGAATGCAGTTATAGCCTCCTATAGGGAGTGACAGGATGAATTGAAGGTACGCACACTTCCTCTGAACTGTCTACCTGCGGTTCGAGTCGACTGAGTTCCAAATGTCGTCCTGGTATTTTGCTTGCAGGGCAAGCATTAATGTGTCGCCGTCTATCGGATGGTCAGAAGCCAGAGGACTGCTGTACCAGTACGAGTCTTGGTGAATAAAGATTTCATGGTAACGTTTGTGAAGTGTAGGTGAGCTATCGCCAGCAGCCCTTCATATTCTTAATTCCAGCCCTGACGGACAGTTTCTAATGCTTGTGACTTGGACTCCCCCCCCCGCGGATATTGACTTGAGTGCATCAGTATGCAAAATTCAGCTTTCTAGCAACCTATAAAGACTAAACATCCATCAGTGAGTCATTTTAGGGTAGAAAGAGCTTTATATATTAGATATATTACAGATGCAATGAGTGCGTGCACTTTACAAAATTGCTTAAATGCAAGTAAAATTTCAGTGGAAGGATTTTCAAGAAAACCTTTAGAGGTCCCCTGACATGCAAAACTTTCTGGTTATTATATATAAATTGACCTTCTAGTGAAGAAATCACCCATGTTTTTTTTGTTTTTTTTTAAATAAAAAATGGATAATTAGAGCAACATTTCGATCATTATTGTGCTTTTACAACTTGCTATGCCCGTCCCTAAAA
>CM068952.1:96966914-96984108 GCA_035128595.1 Eptatretus atami
TTGAGGTACTACTAGCACTGTTTTTGCCATCCAGCTGGTCCTATTGCAAGAGGATAGTGATGACCTCTTGAATATATGTCATCCTACGTCATCCCACGGCAGTGGTTTTTATACTTTTCTTTGTTAAATAAGATTCGGTTCAGGTGATCACCTAATCAGTACCTCACTTCATGCAACATTTCCATCTGTTTCAAACTTATCTCCGGATGCGAGCACATGGTTTGGCGTCCCGCGTTGGTGGATCTTTGTGAAAATGCTCTTCTAAAATTGTCTTTGGCACTCTTTATGAGTTTAATGTGGGCCTTCTAGTAGCACTTTATTGAAAAATTTTTCATTTCTATCCAAAACCTAGTTCGACTTCTGCCCATTATATGGTCAATTTGATCTGGAAAAATAAATGAAAAAAAATTCCAATTGAGTTAATGAGGAGTCAAAAATGTGAAAGTACATTTTTTTTTGGGCACACCTTTGTATGTATATATATATATATATATATCAATATTATATATATTATATATGTATTATTGATGGTTATATATATATATATATAATATATATATATACTATTAATATATATATATTATATATAATTGAAAGACCACAACAAGGGGGAAGGACCAGAGGATGTCACTTTTATTAAAATTCTCCAGAGGGGTTATCTGCAACCTGCCAATAGATTTGGCAACATATAAGGTTTCCTCCTCACCGAATATCTACCTTTTAACAAAAATAACCCAGGTGGTGTCAACATATCAAATTTATCATATTATGGTAATAAAGGCTTTAAGCTTCCGTCTTGCAAATTGACAAAATAACAAGTGTTTGTCAAAAAGAACTGCTTACACGTACGAATAACCTAGAGTTTGGTTATGTACTTTACTCTCTGTGTTTAATCTCTCCTTTTCATTCATAGTTTTAACTGTTCCACCATCATAATATTTCATGAGGTTTGGAGGAAAACTAACAAAATGAAAGGTTTTCGCGTAAAGCTTTTTCGGAGCCCAGCATGCACCAACCATCACTTCAGCCACTACAAAAATAGCCCAATTTCAGGGTGTTTTTTCTTCATGGGGGCTTTCCGTGTTGGTGCCATATACGTGATTCAAGCCCTGTGTCCAAACCCTAAAATTATTGTGAAGCGTTAGGTGGACCCACGCCATGAGCCTTAATGGTTTGAAGCACACATTATGCTTGAGTAACCCATTTACCCGTGTGCATTCGATTTGTACCCAAACTCCGCCACCCATCATCTAAACCTGCTTTAGGTATTATGAGGAGGTTCAACATGAGGTGGCACTTCGGCTATCGCACGGGGTTGGTTTATCTTTGGTGTTCCTCCGGTTTTTTCCATTCATTTCCCATAGTACGGATAAGTAGAATGTAGAATCCCGGTCGTCATATAAGCTCGGACAAGAATACACCCGAGTATGGCCGTTCGAATCACTCAATCAAAACAACAAAAAAAACGTACCATGACACTCCGTATTTAAAATGTTGGAACAAACAGAAAACTGATCTTGTGAGTCAACCAGAAGTCATGTAATGTATGCTAGAATATACCAACAAAGCATTGTAATTACTGTCCTTACACATCCCCCTGGGTTAACATATTGCATTTGCAATTATTAAACAAGGGAATTAACCAGTGAATTGTCACGTTTTTTGCAACATTTGATTTTCGTTCCTTGCTCAGTTATAATTAAATTTTAAAAACTAAAGCACGAAAGAAAGGCTTGGCAAATGCTACACATGGCTTAATTTGATCGGCCAATGAACTACCTTTCCTTTTACTGGTGAATAAGGTTATTAAATCTATATGGGACCGTTCCATTAAACTCAGTCCCAAAAGTCTTGTAATAACTTTGTTTTTCAGTTTTCTTTCTCTTTTCTCTTCAAAAGGATGGTGGATCTCTATTTCCTGACAATCCTCTCTGGTGTTTCCCCTTGGTTCCTTTCATAACTGTAATTAAATTTATTAATATATATGATATTATAGTATTATATATATTATATATACATACTACTTATAGCCTTAAAATATGATACCAGTAGGATGTGCGAGTCAAAAGTATTGCGCCAATCTCTTTGTTTTTTCGCTGTTCATGATTTCTTTCTGAAGGAAAAAAGGTTCATGGTTTAATAATGGGCTTTGCAGGTTATTACTTTTATCGTTCAGAGAAAGTGTGGTTAATAAATACAAAAGGGCCGCCGCGTAGATGCGCGCGATTTGTTGAAGTGTGTCGCGGAAATGCTCCCCAGTACCAAAATTACAACAACCTCCCAGAATTTTCTTTCCTTTGGGGGCCCATGGGAAAGACCTTGGTGGTTATGTGTGAAAAGCCTCGTACCATTCAGGAATTGAAGTCAAATCACTTTGCTCAAAGTTTTGAGCGAAATTTGTAGTGATATCTAAACTCCTGCAGGACCGTGCTGTTTGCCGCCTTCTGTGCCTGCTTGGCTGCAATGTGTATCTATCACGAGGTGTAGGTGCTACTCTCTGAAAATGTGCAAGTAAAAACAGCTTGCGTTTACAGTTCCGTAATTTTTCTTGATATAAATGGTTAGATAAACATGTCATTTCATTATTTATACCCTTCTTTGTACCAACATGTTATATACAAGCTTGGCTCAAAACAACGAGAGCAACTCAAAACTCTGACAGAAATTTTTCGGGCGCACGACGGGACTTCTGACTCCAACCCTGTCTGAGCTATATATATAATATATCCGTATTATATATTAATATGACAGTTTACATAATATATATTACCTTTACCTAAGTTCTATAGCTATACTATCATATATAATTATATTGTTAAAGTTTTGACACAGAGAATGTGGTCTGTTTCATTCATTCTAGTGTGCCTGTCTGTGTGTGTGTTTTGGTATGTAGAGAAAACTCGGTGAACCTGATGCACAGCGGATAAATGCTACTGGACTGAATTCTCTCACCAAAACTTCACATGCTGACCAGAAACAAATGCTAAACCGGGTTAGTTGTACCCGCTCGACTGCGAAAATCTGGAATACCTTTGTACTTCTAACCGACTTTTACTGACTTAATGTCCGCAGTTTTCCCGTAATTATCCTTATGACCGGTCATCTATACCGTGATTCGTAAGCCATGTTCCTTTAATTTAACAAGTTCAAATTAGTACGTCATAGTACTTATGAATCCGGTCTCCGTAACTTAGAACTCACTGGGCTTACGCCAAACGCCTCTCTTTGCAATAGAATGGAATACAACTAATAAACTTCTGCTTTATACCGTGAATGGTCCCTATCTGAAAATGACATATGGACTATACTGGATCACCTTTCCCGGTATTTCCGATATCTTATGACTGTCTCATCAGCGGCTGACATTGCCCGTAAAAAACGGTTTAATCCTTTTCAAGTTTTCAAGTTTCCAACCGATATTGAAATCTATGGAGGGGAGCCAATAACCAGCTTCTTTTTATTTTGCCTTAAATAAGAGACCTGAAAAAGGATAAATCATATGGCTACAGGTCACAAATTGAAGGACCACATGACTTTTTCCGAAGTAAAACTTCCCGGTCTATGGGCATGACTTGCTATAATTCCCGGAATTGTTATGATCTGTTCATTCCCCAACTCTCATCGATGGGCGGCTTTAGAAGCTAAATATTTTTCAATTTCAAGGTGCCCGTATTGACATGGGACCCAACGGGAATCTTGCCTCGAGAATTGAGGAAATTAAATTTTAAAGTCGCCATAATCTGTGCTTATTCGGCACATTATTGAAACCAAAGCCTCCTACATTGTCCTGATTGCGAGTCTTTATTGGTCTATTTTTTTATCTGATGCTGGGCAAATAAATCACTTAACATTTTTGAATTTTCTAAACGAGTCCTTCCCTGACTATCCATAAATAATCCATTAAAGAAAACAAGAGAGGAAGATATAATATAAGCATTATATACGTGCGGTGATGAAATTGAAAAATATAATAATCCAGGAATCTGGGGCTTAAATGCAAAACTTACTAAACCAAATTAATTTTTTACCAATTGAACTGTGTACATTATTATAATATACTCCTTCAGCACCCGGGGCCGGTTCAATCTCACCGGGATTTCCTGGTGCGGAAGCACTGGGTTGGATTCAAACCTAAAATGGCTGCAAGTAGATAATTCATTTATTACTTTCAGGATTATATAATATAATATAGTGTACTAATATAATATATATATTAATATAATAATATATATATATATATTAATATAAACACAAATATGTATATATAAAACACACATATATATATATTATATGTATACCAACTCATATATATTATTTATTATATATATATTATATATATATATTATATATTAACAATAACACGTATATATATTATTATTATTCAACCATATATATATTATATATATATATATATAATATTATATTATATATATAATATAATAAATAATTATATGCATAACCACCAGCCTCTGCGAACGAAAAATAGCAGGACCACTCCAATTTTTTTTATATAATCAAGGGGCATCTTTACATCTAGGTATGGCAGGGGCCCCATTTCCATTTCGAAGTGTCTGTTGAATATCCAACTAACAGGGCAACACCTCGTCTACTTAGTGAGGTACTGATTAGGTGATCCACCTGAACCGAATCTTATTTAACTAAAGAAAAAGTATAAAAAACCCCACTAGCCGTCATTGGGGATTGACGGTTAGGATGAACATATTTATTTCAACGAGGGTTTTCATTTCCACTATCCTGCTTAGCAAATAGGACCAGCTGGATGGCAAAAAAACAGTGGCTAGTAGCTACCTTCAAAAAGTAATTGGAATTCAAAAAAATAACTATTGACCATGGGCAAAAGTAGGAAAAAGAAATTGTTTTGAGTGGAGATAAAGAAGGGTCAATTCTGGCGATTTCACTGGCAGAGGCGATATCAGTGAGCGTCACGTTGCTTTCCCATTCCTTTAAAATTTTTCAAAAGCACGGGCGGTGTTCAAAAGAAAACAAGGTCAAGCAGGCCCAGCCACATTGGGGTATCAACAAAAGCTACAGGGGGACTGCGCAGGAGGCTGAAAACGACTTCCACTGGACTGGGATGACCACAACCACATTTTTGAATGTCACTCAACCAAACGTAGGAAACATCAGATGACCAAACAAAAAAAGGAATGGCAAACGGCAGGGCTGGGGTGATGTTGCATGGTTGAGGATGGTTTTGGAGAACTAGGCTTCCTAGGGCGGGCAGGGCTTGAAGTCGTGCAAATGCTAAAAAAAAAAATAAAAAAGGCCCTTATCATCAGATTGAGAGGGGAAAGAAAGAGCTAGGGCTGAGCGTTTCGCCAATAAGACCGCAAAGGATTGGGAACCTCTATAAAGGACTGGGAGTAAGGTCATTTTCTTCTAATATGGAGTCCTATATTTTTCAAAGCTTATGTCCCAAAAACACCTGGGCGGTCTAATGGTCTAGGAAACGGTGAGACCTGGAGAGGGTGCTACAAGCCCCACCAAGTGTTTTCTCAACACCCAACTGTTTGGAAAAATTTGGTGGAGGTGGGAATTCGGTGATGATCTGGTGTTCTCAGTGTCAACTTCAAGCCAGGCTGGTAATATTCGGGCAGATTTGTCATTTGTAATGGACTTCTCAAGTTGAATCAAGCCACGTACAAGGTTGTTCCTCGATAGAAGAACACTTGCTTCCTTTCTGCTTCTGAACAATGTTTCCCCAACTCTGAGCGGAATTGTTTTTTCCTAGCCCGCAGGGGGACAAATTGCTCCTGTTAAATCCCCACTATCAGGCGCATGGGGGTCAAATCCAAGGGTGGTTGGTTGAGCGACCATCAAGCGTGATTCTTTTCAAGACCTGTTCATGGGCCAGCCCAATCTCCAGGAACCCATGAAACCCCATTGACAAAACCTCTGGAATGTATCCGAAAGACCGTCAAAGTGATGGCATCCCCGTCACCCAAGGCCATGCAAAAAACCAAAACGCCGAAAGAGGCTGCTGAATTTTTTGCGCCAGGGAAGTTGGCCATAAAGCTTCACTCCAGCCACCAGCAATGTGGAAAGGACTGGTGTGAGAAAGCACGCCAATAATAGAAAAGCTTGTTGGATGAAAATTTCAGGCGAGTTATTCAAAATATATTGATTCTTGAAATATTATCTCCTTATTCCCTAAGTTTTAAAACATAGTAGTTGCTTTTTGTTCTTTAAAGGAAGTGGAATATGAACTGGTTTTGTTGTATTAATTTGATAGGTCTGGAACAAACCCCACTGAATTCTTTGTTGTTAATTTGGCACCAAGTTGTTCATTTTCTTTGTCACCAAAAATGGCCTCTAAATGGGATCTCAATATTTTTATTCGAATTTGAGGAGAGAAATGTTTTTCTTAGTAGTTTATAGTGAAGCTAAAAACAAAAAATGTTATTTTAAACTCAACATACCTATAATAGCCTTTGTTCCAAAACCAGAAAGAACTGAAAATAATTTTTTTGGCAGTGGTCTTATCTTAATTTTTTTCCCAGAGCCTGTATGTTTTCATATATTATTATAGTAATATAATAATATTATATAAATATAATATATTATGTTAGTAGTATATATTATAATATATAATATATATTAATATAGTGAGGGTGATTATGTTGCAATAATTCCGCGCCCCGGGGTCGGCGTTCAGGGTCTCGGGCTATGTCGGTGTTTATCAGATTGCGCATCGGCCACGTAGGACTTCGGGACATCGCGGAACCCGCCTATCGAACCCCAAACCGTTGAATCGGTACAACAATTTTCAGTCGGAGCCCTCCCGTGGCTAACGCCAGCAGCCCCGGCGATCCAAGTCACGGTGGACCTTTTCGGCCCTTCACAACACCCAGGTCCCGCATTCTACCGCGTCGCGAATGAGGGGTGAATCGACCGTAATACAGTCGATATACCCAAGTTACCCTGTCTCTTCGCGGGTGTAATCCTTACCGAGGGGTCTGCTCCTCGCCACAAACAGGCCCGACTCCGGAACCACGGATCCCGCTTAAAATTAGCGGCTCGTTCCCGGCTAACGCAGGCCGATAGATACGTCACTCGCGAAGCTTCGGTAGTTTATCGTCGGCCCCTTTGGAACGGTTTCAGATTTAATAAATATCTCGTGGCGTCGTTCCCGCTCCACGGAGTACGAAACCCTTTACTTGAAAAACCAAGATGAGACCCAACGAAGGAAGGACCGCAGCGGAAGAACGGCATATAATTCAACCAGGAAAGGCACATTTAATTTCACCAGACCAACCACATAGAGCCCCCACACATGAAAAAACGCAGGCATGTACCTTTTTACACAGCGAGGAACAATATATTGCAACATTATATTTCAAATTAAACAAGGCGGTACCCAAACACCACAATTGCAGCATACAACCGAATTACGCCGATTCACAATCGGGTTACCCACTTACACAAATTATTCTACCTTCACCCGAGAACTACTACGGCGCCCAACACACCAAAACCACGTTTCACAACCAATAAACCTCAAATATAAATGGTAAAAGTCGACTTCCCTGTGGTTCTGTTCCGAGTCCCTCGTTGCCCTGCGTATGGTACCCGTCACTCCTCCGCCGTGGTTATACACCGCGGAGCTCTTCTTGGTGCCGAACGCAGCGGGTATAAAGCCGGGAGCAGACCAGAGGAATCAATGCCAAGCGTATGAGCAGTAAAAGAACCTTCCAAAGCCGAAGGGAGGCAAGAGGCAGAACACCGACGGGGGACCATAATCGGAAGAAGAAGAGCAGTGTTAGTCAGAAATCAACGGACGTACGAGAATTAGAAGCGTAGGTGAAAACCTCAGCCGGCCTCCGCCTTCTTATTACGCCCCGGCGCCACCCCGCCCGCCACACGTTCTCGGGCTTCCGCACCTTCCTCGAGGCGCTTCGAGGAAGGGAGTGCCGGGCGTTCCCCGGTCTCGTTTCCCTCCCACCCTTCCCGCGTGCTGTTGTGGAAAGAAGACGAAGGGCATGAAAATCCATATACTGGCGCCGGGCCAAGGAAGGAAAAATAGCGGGAAAGAACGCGGCGTTCCTCGGCTTTGGGGGGACTTCTTCCCTCTCTCCCTGTCTCGCGTTCTCGACGGATTTCCCCAACGGCGGGAAAACCGTCGTTACGCGGACCGGCGGGAGGAGGGATGGCGTCTCGGTTTGGTTGTACATCGCGTTAGCGTGGTTGAGGGCTAATGGTGGCGTGTGGGTTTGTTTGAGCGTCGGTGGCGGGTAATTTTGCTCTGGCGTTGTTGTAGTGGGTTGGGCCTTGGTTTAGGCCGTTGTTGGGTTAGGGCGTGTGACCCGAGTTGTGGTTGGCGTGTTTGGCGGTGAAGTGTTGGGTTTGGGTTCGAAAAATAAAGCTATGAAACAGTAAAAACGGGCCTAACTCAAAGTATCGCAGCCGAGATGAATCACCATTAATCCCTTCTTATACAATTGGGCGTTTTTGGGGCTAACTTACCACATGTCTTCAGAAATAAAATATCTCACCGCGTACGGACCCTTTTTATGGCTAGTTAATGCGGAGATTTTCCCACAAGCCGTAACAAAATATATATACTATTATTATATCCATAGTATATACGTATTATATATATATATATATATATACATATTTTTGTTTTTTCACAGGAATTTCGGTACCGGTTCTCTTCTTCTCTTGTGCGCATTGGAACCATCGTAACTTCAAAAAATCGCGACCGCCAGTCGGCACCGGGACGGGACAATTTCAGTACGTGACCCCCTCCTTGGGAAATCTACCCGCCAGAGCAGTCTACGGTGAAATGGGTCTTTCGACACCCACCACTAATCGTGCCAATCGGCGCCACCGCGCCAAGGGATTAGGGTTGTTCGCCCAAACTTCGGACTCTACCATAGTAACGAACTGTCGCGGGTAGTTACCGGTGCGATCGTACTCTCGCCCGCCTGGCCGAGAGAGAACCTTAGGATACGGAAACCGCTTTAAAACGGGTCCGTTTCCGTTGCGTTCAAGTGAATTAAACTAACCGGCGTGTCGTTATCCGCCGGCCCCGACGGACGTGATTAATTTTACCGGGGTGCTTTACAACCCCTCTACCAAATTTTCCTTCTTGTGATGGCCCAAGATGGGGAACTTTCAAATATCTCTAATAAGGGGAAAGGACACGGCAACGAAGGGACGGGAAACAGTTCGGAACAAGTCACATTTTATTGCACCCACCAGACAAAGGGCAAGTAATTAACAGGCCATACGAGTAAATTTTTCATCCACGTAATGTTACAGTTGTTGAAAGGCAAAGGGAAAAGCAGAGCTTACAACCTTCCGTATATACTTTATTTTCACGACGCACACTTAGGTACCAATTCTACTTATAAGGGACGGTGCCACCACATGGCATTTACACAACAATAACGCAAAGGAATTAAAAAAAGAGCCACCCTCAAAGCAGGCCGTGAAGTTAAGACAGTGTTTCGTGGGACTACCAAATGTGCGGCTTTGGAAACCTTGGAATGAGCGGCCAGGTCCCACGAGGATCGTAAAGGTCTTAACCTGCGCCCTTCGTGGTGCGTTTCACATTTTGTTCGATGGCGGGAAAGCCCGCGATGTCAGCGGTAGCTGCGCCTGGCTTCGTGGCCCCTCTGTGTGGGGTGCTGTTCTAGCCTGAAGGTCTCTTCTCACTCGAGTTGCATGTAATACTAAATCATTTTGTGCCGTCCCCCCCCGTCTTGCCTTTCCTGCGTCGGCCTCCTCCGATCGAAAGCTCCACTATACATACCGACACGAACCCATCATATTCTCGCACAAAATACCCATTAATGATGACCCGTTCAAGAAACCCAGACGGGAATGCAAATTTCCAGAAATTTTGTTCCCAACGACCAAATCTCTCGAGGAAACATATCTATGCGGCATGACGTATAAGCTGATGAAAGCTCGAGTCAACTGCTACGCTCAGTACACTTGGACTGCCTGAACCCCTCTCCACCACTTCCTCTTGTGTGCCTCAATCGACACTTCCACTACTTTGGTCAAGCCTTTCTGACCCCGTCTGCGCCAGATCCATATTCTTTCCCCTCAGTTAAGAATCCCTGCCATCGACTATATCTACACGAGTAGTCTCCAGACCTTCTCGAAGCAAACCTGCCCATTGCATGTGTGAGGACTGCTCCATGACCGTGCTACGCTCCGAATTCCCAAAACTTGTCTCTCCAAGCATGGATGACCTCTCTCTCTCGAACAGAAACACACCGTTTCGTACTACTCCACCACTTCTGCCCGCGAAGCTTGCCGTTGTTGCTCGCGGGCTCCTCATCAGGGTGTTGGGAGAGGGAGTGCTATGTCAGGAAGCCCAGAAGACGTCTTACCATGCAGAATGTACTACATAGGAGACCCTAGTACCGATTTTCTAAGATGGAGGTGACTGCACAACACGGCGGATAGAATTTGTTCGGAGAGGTAGTGCAAGAAGGATGGTCTTTACACTATTTTCCTTGTCTGGAGTGCTCAGCAAGCAGGATATTAGAGAACGAAATATGGAATGACAATATAGATTAGAGTAGTATCCAATTTGTTGGCCAAGGAGTGAACATAGTTGCCATTATTTCCATCATTAGGAAATGGGAAATACGCTAACTCATTATTGTGATCAGAAACTGGCCAGAGCGTCTCTCTCTTGCTGGACATGACTCGCTCGCTCCCGCCAGACTAAACGGTTCCACTCACAGCTGGGCCAAGAAAGTACCTTGGTTCACCGCAGAAATGTGACCCGAGAACCACTATCCGAGCAAGCGGAATCTACAGAGTTTGTCTGCGCGCTGTGCTAAGTATAACCACCTCCTTAGCAGAGAGTATGGCCTTTGGGTTTGGGGAACGATCAGAGATGGTGAGTGAACAGCTACGCTGTCTTGAAGATGTGGACGATAGAGTGGATAAGTTAAAGAGAATGTGGAGAAGTTTGATTCCGTTGTTGGGAGGATGGGAGAAACGCTGCCTGTCGCGTAGGACAAGCCTTCACCAATCTAGGCGTAATGGCGAAGTAGGTAGGATGGGAAGCCACTCCTTGGAGATAAGGCGCATCATTGATCGGGCATGCCTGGAGATTATTTGAAAAAAGTTATGGAAAGACTGAGAGCACGAGGAACGGTAAAGAAGATTCTGTTGGTCTGATGAGACAAAAAATTGGTAAGGTCGTTTGGGCTCCCTGGAGTCCAAATGCTCATGTTTCACATTCTGGCGTGGCAGGAGAACCGTGAGCACAGCTCATCAGAGCCTCAATTGAGTATAACACCATCCAACTTACTCGGTGAAGCTCGGTGGTCGAGAGCAGCGCTCTCTATTGGGTATAGCTATTGTCTAGCTTGCCCGGAGGTGACTGGGAGAGACGTTGTTAGAGAGAGTTAGTGATGGAGGGTAAATTAGCGGAACAATGAATGGAGCCGCAAATACCCATGCAAATGCTCGCTTAAACCCCTGCTGTCCAGTGGGCATACAGTTAAGAATCTGCTGTTTCAGTTTGTTGGGGGGCGTTTTTGTTGGGTGGTGGGCGATTTTTTTTGGTTGTTGGTCGGGTAATGGATTGGCCCAAATTAATGTTTAAGAAAAGGAAGATGGAGAAAACGTGCATATCTCAAGGATAGGATCGCAGCACCGTGGAACACGGAAATTTCCCTCCTATAAAACAACAGGTGGGGAAATCTAACTTTACACATTATAACTTTATCGTCCCCATAACTTGATCTACAGGGGACCCTTTATTGGTGTATTGGCGAATTTTTCCACAGCCCGCTAAACATTTACTCCCCTCCCCTTTTTACAGGACGTGTCCCCTCATGTCCCGCCGAATTTTTCTTGTGGTGTACCACGATTGATAGTTCCAAACTGAGAATTGTATAATGGCCCCAGGCAAAGTTCTTTACAGCCCCAACGCGACACTGCACATGGTCTTCAGAGAAAGATAGAATGTATGACGGTCATTGAGGGGGTGCCCAGCCAAAGCCCAGCTTGAATTCCCATTGAGAATCTGTGGAAAATCTATGAAAATTGCTGTTTATCTACTCTTACTACTCATCTCACATATCTCGACAGGATGCTTGAGCAAATCTAAAAGGAATGAATGTGCCTGCCGAAAGTGCACCCAAGTCTAGTGCGATAAGAGCTGATAACAGACCATATCCCAAGTAGCACATCTCAAAGCTGTAAATCGGGTGTCACATAGTCGTGCTGTTTCCCTCCACCAACATAGTATTGAGAATAACTTTTAATAAACGACCTTTGCGGAATAACTTCTAATTACTGGTTAAAATACTTATTGACAACAAGACATTTCAGTTTTCTCATTTTGTTAATTAATTCTGTAAAAGAATTTCCTATAAAAACTTGTTTTCCTATTTATCTCATTATGGGTATCTTTGTGTTAGATTTGATGACAACAAATTTCAATAGGAAACTCTCTCCATATTTTAATTCATGGCTGATCAGCACAGCCAAATGTGAACAAAAGTCAGCAGTTATGAATACTCTGAAAGCACCCTGTAAGCATACTAATACACCCCCAATTAACCTAAAACAACACACCACCAACCCGTAAATTTTAGTGCCGGCGCTCTATAATGTAACTCAACATTTATTATTTATAAGTACCTCAGGTATATATGGTCAACCACTCTAATATATATATATACTATATATATACTCCATATATAATATCAACCTTATACTTAATAAAATACCATAGTAATACTATATTAAATATACCTTATATATATATAATATTATAATTTATATATATTACCTATTATCGCTTACCCTAAACAATCAAAAAGTGTTCCAAGACTCGAACCACCACGGAATACAAATAGAGCCCAGCACTTGTGTATAGTGAGCTCTGACTCGGGTCGTGTGTGCGTGTGTGTGCCTCTGTATAGAGTGGTAGATGTGAGATATTTTTTGTATCTTTAGTTATATTTTCTGATCTCATGTGTGGCTGGCGCGCGAGTGGGTGCTCGCAGGCTGGTAGTAGAGATGATCTTATAAAGCGAGGGAAAACCCCACTCGAACACGTTATTAAAGGAAGAGTGTGCACGGAAGCAATATGTGGGGCAGGCTAGTTCGCCCGCCTGATTTAGAATGGTAGGTGAAAATGGAATTTTGCGTAACGTTAAGGTGAGTCTGTGGGAAGAGCAGAGGAACGAAGGAGGAGACAAGGGGAGGTGACTGAAGCCTCTATATAGAATAGTAGTTACCGAACGGAGTGTGTTAATGGTGGTCAGGTCGAGCCAGTCAGGAGGCGGCTGTTCCTAGAATTTCGTTGTGTGGTGTGTGTTCTTTCTTTCTCTGTTCGTTTTATACGCACTTTTTATCTACATTTACTATTTTAGATATTGATGATATGGCCGCCGCTTGTCTTGTGATTCTCATGATGCCAGAAACAATTGGATGCATTTGTGAGAGTGTAGGATGTCTCTCCTTATTTGCAGCAGTGGCAGAGACAATTATAGTCCACTCGTCAGTTATTCCTGTTCTTTGATTTTTTATGGTGAACTTTGGTCCTGTCTTTCCTGAAGCTTTTGTCTGCTCTCTTTTTCTCGTTTTTGCTTTCCTTTAGTGTAATTTGCACCTCCCCCGCGCACCTTCCTATGTCCGCGGCGGCAACATGCAATGAACCAAGGGGGTGTTGGAGGGGGGAAAATGCAAAACAGAACGGGGCTTTGGTGGACATGGGTAAAGTAGGCATGGATGGCAAAGTGGACAGGCAAAGGCATGGCCCCAAAACAGGGCTGGCTGTAGCCCAAACGCCCAGCCGGGGCAGTGAAACGATGGCAACGGCACGAGGGGCCTTGTAAGCAAAACCACAGCCGGTGAAAGAAATCGAGGGCGGGGAATTTGGTCCGGGCCTCGGGCAACAGGCCTATGCTGGCACTAGAAATAATACAGGTTCAGCCCGAT
Organism: Eptatretus atami; assembly: GCA_035128595.1. Classification (NCBI taxonomy): domain Eukaryota; kingdom Metazoa; phylum Chordata; class Myxini; order Myxiniformes; family Myxinidae; genus Eptatretus; species Eptatretus atami. Next base: position 96,980,862 of record CM068952.1, read on the forward strand.
GAAAGGTAAATAGAAGATAACAGGCCCTCTGCCTTTGAGATGTGAGAAGGGTTGGTGGAGGGAGCTGCGGTTGGGGCTCTCTCACTCAGAGGCGGGAGCTCGGAACCCTTACGACCCTGGGACTGTTTTCTAACCCTTGCCCAACCATCCTATCGCCTTTGGCCATGGTCTTCTGTTCCATACCCACCCCCCTTAATTTGTAAAACCCCCAATTGTAAGCCCCAATTACTTATTTTTTTTTGTTCATAATAATCTTAATTTTTTTAATTACTTCCCCCCTATAATTAAAATCGTCCCCTAAAACTCCCCCTTTATCGTTTCCTTGGTTTCGGCGTCCTAATTTCCTTATTCGTTCTCCTAAGGAAAGCGCGGCTATAACTCTTCCAATAGCCCCTCAGTTTCCCTCCTGTGAAGGTGGGAAATTGAGGGAAGAAGGGGCTAGCGTCCTGCGTCGAGGCCCCCAAACTCCAAGCAACTCCAGGATGGAGCCCTCGTCGATTTCACCTATATTCTAACCAAAGTGGGTCCCGCCTCTAAGAAGTTGGGAAAGCCCACCAACGAGCAGTTAAAGGGTAACTGGGTGGCATGGATGACAAGCAGGTTACTGGAGAGGGAGGGTAAGAAAGAGTTTAACAAGGCAGAACACTGCTTTCGGCTGATCCACCTTCCTAGATCCGATTTAAACCTTTACGGTTAAAGGAGATACCCCGGGGCTTATCAACCGGAAAGCGGCAGCCCTCTCGGGGCCTTAAATATTAAGGAGACAACTAATCGGGTATAAGTTGAGAGCAAACCCGAAAAAGTTCATAAACGGTCCGCGTCCTTGGGGCTGGTTGATAAAAAGGGAGGTGTTGGTGGCCTTCATACAAGTAATTCCCTCGGAGGCCGGCAGCATTGCCCTCTCAATTTTTTTCCTTCCTGTGCCCTTCCTCACTTTACGGATTTTTTGATAATTGGCGTTGGTGACGTCTTTTATTTTTTCTGTTGGGCCTCCTGCTTAAAGAGCGAGGAACGTAAATAACGCCACCTCTGCCTCTAGGGACTTCCCCAATCGATGGCACCCCCCGGGCAACTATACTGCCTAGGTCTCGAAGAGTTACAAGGTAGTGGCTTTCCGGCCTACCACAGAGTCCTCCCGTTCTAACAGACCACCCGCGGGGGAAGAGGTGCCGCCAACGTATCTATCTGGCGACTCCCCTGAGATACGTGGGCAAAGCTCGATGTGGCAGGGCTGGTGCGTACACGAACCACAGGGAGGTCCCATTGCTTTCCGAGACCGGGTCCACCTGGCCCTACGCCCACTATGCCCCACGCGGAGAGCCTGTATGAGCCTAACGAGGTTCTCGCGCGAGTCGTGTCACCACACAGCAGAAGGGCGATCAGGCAGGGGTCAAACCCAAGGGTAGTTTATACCCGATTGGCCAAGACAGGAGGGGAGCCCGAATTAACTCCGAGTCATATTGGGCATGGGCCCTCGCATGTGGGCCTTAGAGGGTTAGGGGACTTTTAGTGGCTCAAGCGAGCGGTAAATGGGGAATGTGCCCTGATTAAAGCGAGGAGAGTGTTTCAGAAGTGTACTGGATCAAACCGACTAGTGACCTTCCCGAGACTGGATCACACATAAGAAAATGAGTAGAGGAGAGAAGGAAGGGAGAAAGAGGGTGTAGCGGGATAGTGAAATCCAGAAAGTAGTGTGGGTCCCATAAGATGAACGTGGAACTTGCTATGATGAGATAAACCCACTCAGCGATATACTCACACCTTTCGCAGGACCCACCCGACTCCTCCAGCCCATCAACCCAGGGGCTCCTTTGGCCACCACCCTCCAAAATGCCTTTAGTGGTATCGGGCCTACTTTATTCCCTCTTAACCAACAACAAAAACGGACCTCCAATTTTGTCAATTTAACAAACCCCCCACTAATCTCACTCTATAACACTGACCCGGGGTCCCTGGGCCTGGCCGAATCCACTCCTTTTCTCCCACCCAGATCAACTCATCGCCTACCATGGGCATTCCCCACATTCGCCCATACATTACAAGAGTTCTCTGGACCCGCGCTGGCCTACAATAAAACAACTTTTCCATCCCGAGTAAAATTTCCCCGCTCTTTCGAACTTCACATTTCGCATCGGCTATTTCTTCAGGGGCCAATCCTTCTGAAACTACATCCTACGCTACCTAAAACTTACCTCGTGCCTCCCCCACGTCGGTCCCTTTATTAAAACTAAGTACGTTCCATTTAACCCACTTACGTAGCTAAGATAACGGTCCCCGCCTACACATCCACAGTGTCTTGTTCTACTTCGTCCTTTCCATAATTCTCCCTCAAATTCATTTTTAACCCTTCCAAAAATCTTCAAACTGAATTCCTCTCGTTCTACCTATAAACTCCAATTCCACGGGGACTTCTACATGAGGACTACCCCTGGGGCCCCCATGAAGTCGGTCTATGCTATCACTAAAACCCTTATCAAAACCCCCTAACTAGTTGTGTTCCTGATGCCCGTGGGCCTAGGGGGGTCTTCCACCCCTTGCCCGGGGACAATCCTGTTCACCCGAAACGAAGGCTTCTTTTTTATTTTTAAAAATGCGCTGATTATTTTGCAGCGCCACCAGTGCGGTCAAACTTCGCAAAAACCATGCGGGCTCACTTGCCCGTGGACGTTTTTCATGGGCAATGCTTGACTCAGTTAGAGGCCCACCTCGTCCCTCCTTGTGACCAAAGATGGTCCCAGGACACATAGGGTACCATCATTCCGCAGGATACCCCCTCACCTGAAGCCGGGGAATGTGCCCAACGCCTAGGTGCAAAGCCATTGACGTCCACCCCCATGGAACTGCGCACAAATACAAAAAAAAATAAAAACAAGGTCTCGCTCATTTTTTGAGGGGTTAATCCACCACAAAAAAAAAAAAACGAAAAACCCCACATGACTGCACTAACTGCCCCGTACGGAAGAGGCTTCAAACCACAAAACAACAAACGCTCGAGCGATAGAGAGAAAAAACCAATACCGGATACACCAAATTCGTAAAATCAAAAGAGTGGCCTTAAACACACGTTTTGTCCGTCCGCAGTCCGGGATCGGGCAACAATCCACCGGCTCGGTTGAGGGCATTAATACGTGGACCGGAAAGGCGTTTCCCTCAACCTACACCCCGCAAAGGGAGGCAATTCGGGCTGCGCTTCTAGGACCGTAGGGGCCTGGGTTCCCAGGATCGTGAGCGAGATGGCTTGTACGGC
>CM068952.1:96985069-96996629 GCA_035128595.1 Eptatretus atami
ATTAACATTAATCTTGTTTCTAAGTCAATAAAACAATGCATTTATTATCATTTAAAGAGTGAGTACATTTTTGGGATACCCTGTATATATGTATATACATATATAATAATATATATATATAATATATATAATATATATATATATATATATACATATACACACATATGTATAGACACACACATATATATATATATATATATTATATATATATATATATATATATATAAATGATGTTCGTCTTTGGCTGCTCCCTCAGGGTCGCCACAGCGGATCATCCGTTGGATCCGCATACTGATTTGGCATAGGTTTTACGCAGGATGCCCTTCCTGACGCAACCCTGGTCGCCTCTTACGACACAGGGACAAGGATTGGGTTTCGCCATGATTCCGGATGCCCTACACCCTCTCATAGCGCGGCCCACGCAGAGCTCCCGTCCTCAAGCGATCCTCCAACCCAAGCCTCGACTAGCCGGATTACATGCGCACGCCACTACGCCCGGACACTACAAATATATATATAATATATATATATATATATATATATATATATATATATATACCTTATATACACATATATCTATACGTGTATATATACATATATATATACACACATATATATATATGTTTATGTGTATATATATATATGTGTGTGTGTGTATATATGTATATATATAATATTATATATATATATATTATATATATAATTCCAGCAATCTCTATGTGTGTCTGTCTGTATGTCTGTATGTCTGTGTGTCTGTATGCGACCGCAGTTTCTCGACGACCGCCAGGTCGATCTGATTGAAACTTGCCAGGAATATTGCTGGGGACCCGAGGATGTGCCTTTTCAAGGTTTGATGTCAATCGGACGAGCGGTTCCCAAGTTCGGCCATTTATCTGTCAACCAATGACAGAACATGGTGCTATGACATCGCGAATGACGTCACAATTAATGTTTATTTATTTATTTTTTGCACGATTGACGTCACAATTTTCTTCTTCTTCGTTTGGTATAACGTCACAATCGACGCTGGGACCTGAGTATGTGCCTTTTCAAGGTTTGATATTAATCGGACGAGCGGTTCCCAAGTTACGGCCATTTATTAGCCGACCAATGACAGGACACGGTGCTATGACGTCACGAATGACGTAACACTTAATGTTATTTATTTATTTATTTATTTTTGCACGATTGATGTCACAATTCTTCTTCTTCTTCGTTTGGTATGACGTCACAATCGACGCTGGGGACCTGAGTATGTGCTTTTCAAGGTTGATATCGTTCTTCATCCGTTTCAGCTGTTTCCCAAGTGTTTCCCAAGGTTTGAAAGCTGTTTTTTCCCAAGGTTTGAATTAATTGTTCAAATCATTAATTAATCCAAGGTTGAATTTTTCCCAAGGGAAACAGCTGTTTCCCAAGGGTTTGAAAGCTGTTTTTTCCCAAGGTTTGAATTAATTGTTGTACTTGTAGACATTTGTGAATACATTTACAGAGAAGGGGCGAGAGAGGAGGGGGGGAGAAGGAGGCGAGAGAGAGGTGAGGGAGAGAGGGGGTGAGAGAGAGAAGCGTCACAATTCAAGAGAGGGGGAGAGAGGAGGGGGCGAGAGAGGGGACGGGAGAGGGGGTGAGAGTGGGCGAGAGAGAGGGGGAGAGAGAGTTGGGGGAGAGAGGAGGGGCGAGACTAGGGGGGAGAGGTGGGCAAGAGAGGGGGGGGCGAGAGACAGGGCGTCACACTTCTTCTTCTTCTTCGTTTGATATGATGTCACAATTGACGCTGGGGACTGAGTATGTTTCCCAGGTGTTTCCCAAGTTATGGCCATTTATGATACGGTTGGTCCGATCTAATTGAAACAATCCCCAATCCAGGTCGTCGTTTACGAGAGCGAAGGAACGAAGCTGCACATACTGGCACGCACCTACGGGCACGCACCTACGGGCCCGCACTCGTATATATAAAAAAAAATATATATATGTGTGTGTGTGTGTGTATATATATATAATTATATATATACATTATATGTATATATATGTGTTAATACATATATATGAATAATGTATATATATGTATATATATACATATATACACACATATGTGTGTATATATATACATATATATACACATATATACTATATATATATATATACCAGCAAAAGTGAACAGTTAGAACAAACCCCAACTTTCAAGAGACTGTTGTGGACCAAGTGGATGTGTACAAGAGACCAAGTGGATGGGGAGTAAGGCTAGGAGCATTGGAGGTGGTTTCAAACTGTTCTACCATGGTGTGGATGGGAGAGAAAATGGTGTCGGGGTAATCCTGAAGGAAGACTATGTCAATAGGGTATTGGAGGTGAGGAGAGTGTCTGACCGAGTGATGAGTGTGAAGTTGGAAATTGAAGGGTGATCATGAATGTCATCAGTGCATATGCACCGCATATGGGGTGTGAGATGGAGTATAAAGAGAATTTCTGGAGTGAGTTAGATGAAGTGGTGGAGAGTGTATCCAAGGATGAAAGAGTGGTGATTGGAGCAGATTTCAATAGGCATGTTGGGGAAGGAATAAAGAGGATGAGGAGGTGATGGGTAGGTACGGTCTCAACAAGAGAAATGTGGAAGGGCAAATGGTGGTAGAGTTTGCAAAAGAATGGAAATGGCAGTGGTAAATCCGTATTTCAAGACGAAGGAAGAACACAGGGTGACGTACAAGAGTGGAGGAAAGTGCACACAGGTGGATTACATCTTAAGCAGGAGATACAACCTGAAAGAGATTAGAGACTGTAAGGTGGTGGCAGGGGAGGTGTAGCTCGACAGCATCGATTGGTGGTCTGTAGGATGATTTTGGAGGTGAGGTTGAGGAAGAGAGTGAGGGCTGAACCAAGGACCAGATGGTGGAAGCTGAAGGAGGAAGACTGTTGCGCTGGAATTTAGGGAGGAGGCGAGACAGGTGTTGGATGATGGTAAAGATGGGTGGGATGATTGGGCAACTACAGCAGAAGTGGTGAGGGAGATAGCTAGGAAGGTACTGTGTGACATCTGGACAGAGGAAGGAAGATAAGCAGACTTGGTCGTGGAACGAGGAAGTACAGGAAAGTATAAGGAAGAAGGGGTTGGCGAAAAGAAGTGGGATAGTCAGAGAGATGAAGAAACTAGGCAGGAGTACAAGGAGTGGCGGCGAAAGGCAAAGAGAGAGGTGGCAAAGGCTAAGAAAAGGCATATGACGAGCTGTATGAGAAGTTGGATACAAAAGAAGGGGAAAAGGATTTATACCGATTGGCAAGACAGAGGGACCGAGCTGGGAAGGATGTGCTGCAGGTTAGGGTGATAAAGGACGTAAATGGGAATGTGCTGACAAGCGAGGAGAGTGTGTTTAGAAGGTGGATGGAGTACTTTGACGAGCTGATGAATGAAGAAAATGAGAGAGAGAGAGAAGGTTGGAAGAGGTAGATAGTGAATCAGAAAGTGGGGTGGATCAGTAAGGATGAAGTGAGACTGCTATGAAGAGGATGAAAAGTGGAAAGGCGGTTGGCCCAGATGACATACCAGTGGAGGCATGGAAGTGCTTAGAGAGAGATGGCAGTGGGGTTGTTAACCAGATTGTTTAATAAATCTTGGAAAGTGAGAGGATGCCGGAGGAGTGGAGATTAAGTGTACTGGTTCCGATTTTCAAGAACAAGGGTGATGTGCAGAGCTGTGGAAATTACAGAGGGATAAAGTTGTTAAGCCATACCATGAAGTTGTGGGAAAGAGTAGTGGAAGCTAGGTTGAGAAGAGAGGTGACGATCTATGAGCAGCAATATGGGTTTATGCCAGGAAAGAGCACCACTGATGCCATGTTTGCTTTGAGAATGTTGATGAGAAGTATAGGGAAGGCCAGAAGGAGTTACATTGTGTGTTTGTGGATTTAGAGAAAGCTTATGATAGGGTGCCAAGAGAGGAGTTGTGGTATTGTATGAGGAAGTCGGGAGTGGTGGAGAAGTATGTGAGGATTGTGCCGGATATGTATGAGGACAGTGTGACAGCGGTGAGGTGGTGGTAGGAATGACGGACCGGTTTAAGGTTAAAGTGGGATTGCACCAAGGATGCGACTCTGAGTCCTTTCCTGTTTGCAATGGTGATGGACAGGTTGACGGACGAGATAGACTGGAGTCTCCATGGACTATGATGTTCGCGGATGACATCATGATCTGTAGGGAGAGTAGGGAGCAGGCTGAGGCGAGCCTCGAGAGGTGGAGGTACGCACTGGAGAGAAGGGGAATGACAGTCAGTAGGAGTAAGACGGAGTACGTGTGCGTAAATGAGAGGGAGGGTGGTGGTATGGTGCGGTTGCAAGGAGTTGAGGTGGGAAGGTGGATGGGTTTAAATACTTGGGATCAACTGTCCAAGTAACGGAGAGTGTGGTATAGAAGTGAAAAAGAGAGTGCAGGCAGGATGGAGTGGGTGGAGAAGAGTTGCAGGAGTGATTTGTGACAGAAGGGTAGCTGCAAGAGTGAAGGGGAAATATATAAGATGGTAGTGAGACCAGCTATGTTGTATGATTTGGAGGCAGTGGCGCTAACAAAAAGACAGGAAGCGGAGCTGGAGGTGGCAGAGTTAAAGATGCTGCGATTCTCGTTGGGAGTGACGAGGATGGACAGGATAAGGAATGAGTATATTAGAGGGACTGCGCAGGTAGGACGGTTTGGAGACAAAGTGAGAGAGGCAAGATTGAGATGGTTTGGACATGTGCACAGCAGGGAAGCGGAGTATATCGGGAGAAGGATGCTGAAGATGGAGCCGCCAGGCAGAGGGAGAAGAGGAAGGCCAAAGAAGAGGTTCATGGATGCGGTGAGGGCGGACATGGGGTGGTTGGAGTGTCAATGGAAGATGTGGAGGATAGAGCGAAATGGAGACGGTTGATCCGCTGTGGCGACCCCTAACGGGAGCAGCCGAAATAAGAAGAAGAAGATATACACAGATATATATATATATATATATATATATATATATATATTTCTTATAAACATATATGTATATATGTGTGTATATATATATATATATATATATATATATATATATATATATACATATCTACCACTGCTGAAATCAACCCAGGAAGAAACTGACTCTCGTATGATACTGTGTGTTCAGTATGCTAGACTCAGAAACGATCAATTTGTCCGAGTGAAAAGTCCAGACTCAGATGTATTTTTCATCCTATTACACTATGCTGCCTCTGTTCATGGTACAACTGTCCTGTGTGACACAGGCAAAGGCACCAAGCAGAGGATGGTAAATGTCACTGAACTAGCTCCAGACTTTGGCCAGGAAAAGTGCACAGCTCTCATGGCACTCAATGCTTATAGTGGCTGTGACACCACTAGTGCCTTCCGAGGAATTGGCAAACTTAAACCTGTGAAAACTCTTCTGCGCTTTCCCAAATATATCTCTACTCTGGAGAAACTGGGCGCTGCCTGGGATATTCCTGATGAGCCCATTGATGAGTTGGACAGCTTCACGTGTGCCATGTACGGTAGAGCGTCAAAGGTGTCAAAAGTTGATGATCTGCGACTCATTCGTATAAACGAGCTCTGTGCCAGGCAAAGTCGTCTTGTGCCTTCAGGAATGTGGACATGGCTAATCACACCTTGTAAGCGAGCTCTTTCCCAGCACATTCGGAGAGTAAACCACCAAGTACGGATTTGGAAGACCGTGCATATTCCACAACCACAGATTCCGAAGGCCAGTCAGGGACATGGTTGGGAGGAAAAGGATGGTAACCTTGATCCTCTATGGTATGAAGGAGATGTCCTCCCACGTCAACTGGCTGACATTGCTGAAGTCACACCTGACGACATTGACTCTGATGAGGATTCAGATATGGATGCATTTGATGATATAGAGCAGCATTGGAGAGTGATGATGACAGTGATAATGGATATTATGCGTAATCCATGCACAATGACATTTTGTGGACATGACATAATAAGTTTCAATTATTTTTCTTAAATAAACTTATAATTTATATTCTTTACGTGAAGTAAGGAATATTTTCTCAGTCTTACGTCTTACTAGTGACTACATGTTGGTGTTGCAACAGTGATGTACTTATGTTTAAGACGTAATACCTGTACATCTTAAATGGTGTGGGACAATTTTGGTATCAATAGAAAGGTTGTAAATTTGAGATATCACAGAAATATTTATTTGTTTGTGTCAGGTAAAATGAGCATGAATATACGTTATTATTTCAGATATCTGAGTTGAATCTGAGTTGTCAAAAGGAAAGGCGAGGTACTCTTATTTATCACTTCTTGGGACAAACATAACGCTATTAAATTTGACAGATGACTCTATTTTGAAAATCGCATGTGAATATCTTTCATTTGATATATCATTTGTTAATATTAATGCTTATTGGGCAACTGCAGAGATCTTATCAGTCAGGGGGTTTTTCATGTGTGAAACTGACGAAAAGTTAACATTTTGAGGGTACCGTCAGATATGGTTGGAAAATGGATAGTGAGTGCCAGTTTATTCACTATTACCAGTTGAATTCATACTCAGGGGACCCTAAGGCTTTAGAAAAATATGGGGTCAAAGGGTGTGGGTGGGGGGGGGGGTGCACGTGGACCATATCTGGCCCATGGCGTAATATATATGTATATATATTGTTACTTTTAATGCCTAACAGTCATGACACACCTAAAACTACTTTGTGTCTCAAACTTATCCTGCATACTTTTTTTAAAAGTTCACACCAAACATGTGATATGCACATCCTGAAGTGGAACTCATTCCACTTGGAATAATAAAAATGAAGATGTGAGATTATTCAGTGTATCTGGAAATGACAAATGAAAATAAAGTCAATAGTTCAAGATGTCAGGTGATTGTAAGAAGGCAAGTTTTCCATCAGTTTACCTATTGTCCTTTGTGCAATATCCTCACATTGTCCATGCTCCTTGTTCTCTCTGCAACTTGAATAACTCCTTTCGTTTCCATCAGCTTTAGTTGCTCTTCTAATGCACGTAACAGTGACGGTGACAGGTTTATGATTCCTGATGACATCAACAGATGGTCCGGTCTTTGCAGGAAGATGGTCAATATTTGTTGAGGATTAAATCTGAGTGGGTGTTTATCAATGGCTCTCCTCCCCAACCCATATAAGTAGAAAGCAATACAAAAATGCTCGATGTCCTTTTTCACGTCGTCCGTTGGAATGGTGGTTTTTGTTGCTGTTTGTTCGGTTTGATAGTGATCCAGACCAAAAATGTCACTGGTGGCATGCCACTGATTGTACTTCTTGTCGCTAAATAGTCATCATATAGTTTTCTTGGTAAACATAAAATAAGGAGTAGCCTTTGAGATGGATGTTTTGTGGATAATCAGTAGTTCAACAGAATGGTGCACAGGTAGTACATAAGACCCTAAGCCGACTGTAACTGTTGGATTCGTGCTTCATAGAATCATAGGTATCTTGTTCTTCTTGCATATGGCAGCTTGGCTGCCGCGGAAGCTATTATTTTGTTGGGGCGTGACTATGCCACTGAGGTTGTGCCCCTATACCAAGACACTGGTACTCATTTCACTGACCTCAGAAGGATGACAGGCTGAATCAACCCCACCTGGTGTTAATTCAGCGGCCAACGGGGCTCAAACTCAGGATCCTAAGATCCCAAGCCAGCCACCCTTACCACAAAGCAACACCAGGATTATCATAAATATAGTGATCGCGCATTGCATCACATCGACGTTAACCATGATCCCAACACTCGGTTGGACATTAAGCTTGGCTCCTCACTGCTACCATGAGTTGGTGAGTATTAATGATTCCTCGGTGTCTTTTGCGGAAAGTAGGTGAAGTATCAAATGACAAATTCCTGCACAAACGCTTCCAGTGAAGGTCAGGCCTGGCTCCAGTTTTGTGAAATGCATGGCTGATGCCACAGAAGGTGGAAACAATTGGGCCGTTAAGAAATAAGTCATATTGTTGTATGAGTAGTAATCCATGTAAATTTTGGACCATGTATTGATTACATAAGCAAATTTGTGGAAATGTTGAGCTTCTCCTCCACCCCTGTATGTACTGTGCCAACACCACCCCCTCACCCACCAGTGTGTTGGCAATAATATATGGCCCTGTACCATCAGCATACCTAACTCGTCTGCATATGAAAACTTGAAAAACACGAGTAATTTAATTAATAACGGCAAGGACATGTACAAAATAATGACGGACAGTTTTAATTTTCCACGAGCATATGCGCTATTCTGCCAACTGCAGTTGGTCAACAAATGAAAGATCGCTGCTGCGCTTTTGCCGGTGGTCATGCTTTATTTCCACGCAATCGTAGGCCCACAGGCTCATTACAATGCTCTTATTAACCCCAGCATATCAGAGAGGCAATCAAGAGTATGAGCCGCACGCTGCTGTTGCTGTAATGAGACGCTGCGAAGCTGCATCAAAACAGTAGGGGTTTAGAGGGATTCTTTTATCTGATGTTTTGCCATTGTCATTACTGGAGGGTATGAGACTGATAGCAGAGCAGCGTTGAAGGTGATTATATATGTGTGTGTATATTTTGAACACACACACACACACACACACACACACACACACACGTATTTTGAGACCGAGGAAGGCTCCGTTCCACCTTTTGAAACCTGCATATGGAGATGCATTGCCTTCAGAAAGTATGCACACTCCACGACTTTTTCACATTTTGTTGTGTTTCAGCCTGAATTTATAATTGATTAAACTTAAATTTTTCGTCACCGATCAACACAAAATACCCCATAATGATGACGTGAAAACATGTTTTCAGAAATTTTTACAAATTAATTAAAAATGATAAGCTGAAATGTGTTGCATCAAGTATTCAACTCCTTTGCTATGACACTCCAAATTCAGCTCAGGTGCATCCAATTCCTTTGATCATCATTGAGATGTCTCCACAACTTGATTGGAGTCCACCTCGAGCCAATTCAATTGATTCGACATGATTTAGAAAGAAACACCTTTCTATATAAGGTCCCACGGTTGAGAGTGTATGTCAGAGCAGAAACTCTACCATGAAGTCCAAGGAACTGTCCGTAGAAATCTGAGATAGAATTGTGAGGAGGTATAGATCTGGGAAGGGAAAGAAACAATTTGTAGAGTGTTCAATGTTCCCAAGAGCATAGTGACACTCCATCATTAGGAAATGGAAATAATATTGAACTCGCCAGACTCTTCCTAGTGCTGGCTGTCTGAGCAAACGGAGCAACTGGGCAAGAAGGACCTTGGTCAGAGAAATGACCGAGAACCACTCCGACAGAACTACAGAGTTAACAGGGATTTGGTCGGGATTAACCACTGCAGGAAAGATGATGGTTTTGGATTTGGGACGATCAGAGATGGTGGTGAACAGCTAGCTGTCTTGAAGATGTGGACGAAAGAGTGAAGTTAAAGAGAATGTGGAAGTTGATTCCTTGGTTGAGATGGAGAACCTGCGCGGAGGACAACACTTCACCAATCTAGGCGTAATGGGAGAGTAGGTGGATGGAAGCCACTCCTGAGAAAGAAGCACATGACAGCATGCCTGGAGTTTGAAAAAAGGTATGTGAAAGACTGAGAGCACGAGGCAAAAAATTCTGTGGTCTGATGAGACAAAAATTTAACTCTTTGGTCTGAATGCAAAGCGCTACATCTGGCAGAAACCAGCACAGCTCATCACCAATATAACACCATCCCTACCGTGAAGCATGGTGGTGGCAGCATCATGCTATTGGGATGCTTTTCAGCGGCAGGGACTGGGAGACTTGTTAGGATAGAGGGAACAATGAATGGAGCCAAATACAGGCAAATCCCTGAGAACCTGCTTCAGAGTGCAAAAGAGCTTAGACTGCGGTAACGATTGATTCCAACAGGACAATGAATGGCCCCAGGCATACAGCCAAAGCGACACTGCAATGGCTTCAGAAGAAGAATGTGAAAGTCATTGAGGGCCCAGCCAAAGCCCAGACTTGAATCCCATTGAGAATCTGTGGAAAGTCTTGAAAATTGCTGTTCATCTACACTACTCATCCAATTTGACAGAGCTTGAGCAAATCTACAAAGAAGAATGGGCGAAAATCCCCAAATCCAGATGGATAAAGCTGATACAGACATACCCAAAAGACTCAAAGCTGTAATCGCTGCCAAGGGTGCTTCTACACAGTATTGAATACTTATTGACGTTGAATACTTATTACTGGTTAAATACTTATTGACACAAGACATTTCAGTTTTCATTTTAATTAATTTGTAAAAATTCCTAAAAACTTGTTTTCACTTTTCCATTATGGGGTATTTTGTGTAGATTGGTGACAAAAAATTTAAATGAAATCCATTTTAAATTCAGGCTGTAACACAACCAAATGTGACAAAAGTCAGAGTGTGAATACTCTGAAAGCACTGTGACAACTAAACACACAAACACACACACACACACACACTAATATATAATATATATATATATATATATATATATATATATATACTTATATATATATATATATATATATAATATATATATATATATATATATATTATATATATCGTTACCCTCAAAACAAAGTGCCTAAGCTTCACCAACGAATAAAATGACCGGCACTTTTGTTATGAGTGTGACGGTGTGTGTGCGTGTGTGTGTGTATGTGTGTGTGTTTTTTTGTTTTTTGTTTTTTTTGCTGATTGTGTGTGGCTGCGAGTTGGGTAGGAGAGATGATTTAAGAGGGGAAATGAACAGTTATTAAAGGAAGTGTGAAAGAGGAAGTTGTGGGAGGAGTGGAGGTGATAGAGGGGTTGGTAACGTTGGTAGTCGGGGAAGGGAGGAGGAGGAGGAGAAGGGGAGGTGACGAAGCCCTTGATAAGTGTTACCGCCATGTGCTAATGGGGTCAGCGAGCGGTCAGAGGAGCGGCTGTTCATGGAATGATTCCTTCCTTTTATTATGTCTTTCTTCTCTGTTCGTTTTATACACCTTTTATCTACATTACTATTTTGATGATGGCGATGCTGTATTCTCAATATCCAGAAACAATTGATGATTTAAATTAGGATTCCCTTTATTGCATGCAAATATTTACCCTCATGCCAGTTATCCTGTTTTGTTTTTTTGTGGACTTTGCTGTCTTCCTGACAGCTTTCTTCTGCACTCTCTTTTTTGTTTTGCTTTTCTTTTGTGTATTTCCCCCCCCCCGCCCTTCTCATGTCTCTTCTCTTCCTTTCAGGAACTTGTTAATTTCGTCCCAGTGCAACGGCGCCCCTCGTCTGACCAAGAGCGACAGCACGACCTAAGTCGTAGTTCGAACGAAGTGCTGATGTAGGGGATGGATGGAGGGGTGGGGGTCGATCTCTCTCTTTAGTCCAGACTCAGATGTATTTTTCATCCTATTACACTATGCTGCCTCTGTTCATGGTACAACTGTCCTGTGTGACACAGGCAAAGGCACCAAGCAGAGGATGGTAAATGTCACTGAACTAGCTCCAGACTTTGGCCAGGAAAAGTGCACAGCTCTCATGGCACTCAATGCTTATAGTGGCTGTGACACCACTAGTGCCTTCC
>CM068952.1:96997244-97011877 GCA_035128595.1 Eptatretus atami
ATAATTTATATTCTTTACGTGAAGTAAGGAATATTTTCTCAGTCTTACGTCTTACTAGTGACTACATGTTGGGTGTTGCAACAGTGATGTACTTATGTTTAAGACGTAATACCTGGTACATCTTTAATTGGTGTGGGACAATTTTGGTATCAATAGAAAGGTTGTAAATTTGAGATATCACAGAAATATTTATTTGTTTGTGTCAGGTAAATATGAGCTATCGAATATTACAGTTACTACTTTCTCCTCAGATATCTGAGTTGATCTGAGTTCAAAAGGAAAGCGCGAGGTATCTTATTTATCACTTCTTGGGACAAACATAACGCTATTAAATTTGACGATGACTCTATTTTGAAAATCTGCATGTGAATATCTTTCATTTGATATATCATTTGTTAATATTAATGCTTATTGGGCAACTGCAGAGATCTTATCAGTCAGGGGTTTTTCATGTGTGAAACTGACGAAAAGTTAACATTTTGAGGGTACCGTCAGATATGGTTGGAAATGGATAGTGAGTGCCAGTTTATTCACTATTACCAGTTGAATTCATACTCAGGGACCCTAAGGCTTTAGAAAAATATGGGTCAAAGGGTTGTGGTGGGGGGGGGGGGTGCACGTGGACCATATCTGGCCCATGGCGTATATATTGTATTATATATGTGTACTTTTAATGCCTAACAGTCTCACTGAGCGACACTCCTAGAACTAGCTTTTGTGTCTCAAACTTATCCTGCATACTTTTTTTAAAAGTTCACACCAAACATGTGATATGCACATCCTGAAGTGGAACTCATTCCACTTGGAATAATAAAAATGAAGATGTGAGGATTATTCAGTGTATCTGGAAATGACAAATGAAAATAAAGTCAATAGTTCAAGATGTCAGGTGATTGTAAGAAGGCAAGTTTTCCATCAGTTTACCTATTGTCCTTTGTGCAATATCCTCACATTGTCCATGCTCCTTGTTCTCTCTGCAACTTGAATAACTCCTTTCGTTTCCATCAGCTTTAGTTGCTCTTCTAATGCACGTAACAGTGACGGTGACAGGTTTATGATTCCTGATGACATCAACAGATGGTCCGGTCTTTGCAGGAAGATGGTCAATATTTGTTGAGGATTAAATCTGAGTGGGTGTTTATCAATGGCTCTCCTCCCCAACCCATATAAGTTAGAAAGCAATACAAAAATGCTCGATGTCCTTTTTCACGTCGTCCGTTGGAATGGTGGTTTTTGTTGCTGTTTGTTCGGTTTGATAGTGATCCAGACCAAAAATGTCACTGGTGGCATGCCACTGATTGTACTTCTTGTCGCTAAATAGTCATCATATAGTTTTCTTGGTAAACATAAAATTAAGGAGTAGCCTTTGAGATGGATGTTTTGTGGATAATCAGTAGTTCAACAGAATGGTGCACAGGTAGTACATAAGACCCTAAGCCGACTGTAAACTGTTGGATTCGTGCTTCATAGAATCATAGGTATCTTGTTCTTCTTGCATATGGCAGCTTGGCTGCCGGGAAGCTATTATTTTGTTGGGGCGTGACTATGCCACTGAGGTTGTGCCCCTATACCAAGACACTGGTACTCATTTCACTGACCTCAGAAGGATGACAGGCTGAATCAACCCCACCTGGTGTTAATTCAGCGGCCAACGGGGCTCAAACTCAGGATCCTAAGATCCCAAGCCAGCCACCCTTACCACAAAGCCAACACCAGGATTATCATAAATATAGTGATCGCGCATTGCATCACATCGACGTTAACCATGATCCCAACACTCGGTTGGACATTAAGCTTGGCTTCCTCACTGCTACCATGAGTTGGTGAGTATTAATGATTCCTCGGTGTCTTTTGCGGAAAGTAGGTGAAGTATCAAATGACAAATTCCTGCACAAACGCTTCCAGTGAAGGTCAGGCCTGGCTCCCAGGTTTGTGAAATGCATGGCTGATGCCACAGAAGGTGGAAACAATTGGGCCGTTAAGAAATAAGTCATAGTTGTTGTATGAGTAGTAATCCATGTAAATTTTGGACCATGTATTGATTACATAAGCAAATTTGTGGAAATGTTGAGCTTCCTCCTCCACCCCTGTATGTACTGTGCCAACACCACCCCCTCAACCCACCAGTGTGTTGGCAATAAATATATGGCCCTGTACCATCAGCATACCTAACTCGTCTGCATATGAAAACTTGAAAAACACGAGTAATTTAATTAATAACGGCAAGGACATGTACAAAATAATGACGGACAGTTTTAATTTTCCACGAGCATATGCGCTATTTCTGCCAACTGCAGTTGGTCAACAAATGAAAGATCGCTGCTGCGCTTTTGCCGGTGGTCATGCTTTATTTCCACGCAATCGGTAGGCCCACAGGCTCATGTACTCATTACAATGCTCTTATTAACCCCAGCATATCAGAGAGGCAATCAAGAGTATGAGCCGCACGCTGCTGTTGCTGTAATGAGACGCTGCGAAGCTGCATCAAAACAGTAGGGGTTTAGAGGGATTCTTTTATCTGATGTTTTTGCCATTGTCATTACTGGAGGGTATGAGACTGATAGCAGAGCAGCGTTGAAGGTGATTATATATGTGTGTGTATATTTTGACACACACACACACACACACACACACACGTATTTTGAGACCGAGGAAGGCTCCGTTCCACCTTTTGAAACCTGCATATGGAGATGCATTGCCTTCAGAAAGTATGCACACTCCACGACTTTTTCACATTTTGTTGTGTTTCAGCCTGAATTTATAATTGATTAAACTTAAATTTTTCGTCACCGATCAACACAAAATACCCCATAATGATGACGTGAAAACATGTTTTCAGAAATTTTTACAAATTAATTAAAAATGATAAGCTGAAATGTGTTGCATCAAGTATTCAACTCCTTTGCTATGACACTCCAAATTCAGCTCAGGTGCATCCAATTTCCTTTGATCATCATTGAGATGTCTCCACAACTTGATTGGAGTCCACCTCGAGCCAATTCAATTGATTCGACATGATTTAGAAAGAAACACACCTTTCTATATAAGGTCCCACGGTTGAGAGTGTATGTCAGAGCAGAAACTCTACCATGAAGTCCAAGGAACTGTCCGTAGAAATCTGAGATAGAATTGTGAGGAGGTATAGATCTGGGGAAGGGAAAGAAACAATTTGTAGAGTGTTCAATGTTCCCAAGAGCATAGTGACACTCCATCATTAGGAAATGGAAATAATATTGAACTCGCCAGACTCTTCCTAGTGCTGGCTGTCTGAGCAAACGGAGCAACTGGGCAAGAAGGACCTTGGTCAGAGAAATGACCGAGAACCACTCCGACAGAACTACAGAGTTAACAGGGATTTGGTCGGGATTAACCACTGCAGGAAAGATGATGGTTTTGGATTTGGGACGATCAGAGATGGTGGTGAACAGCTAGCTGTCTTGAAGATGTGGACGAAAGAGTGAAGTTAAAGAGAATGTGGAAGTTGATTCCTTGGTTGAGATGGGAGAACCTGCCGGGAGGACAACACTTCACCAATCTAGGCGTAATGGGAGAGTAGGTGGATGGAAGCCACTCCTGAGAAAGAAGCACATGACAGCATGCCTGGAGTTTGAAAAAAGGTATGTGAAAGACTGAGAGCACGAGGCAAAAAATTCTGTGGTCTGATGAGACAAAAATTTAACTCTTTGGTCTGAATGCAAAGCGCTACATCTGGCAGAAACCGAGCACAGCTCATCACCAATATAACACCATCCCTACCGTGAAGCATGGTGGTGGCAGCATCATGCTATTGGGATGCTTTTCAGCGGCAGGGACTGGGAGACTTGTTAGGATAGAGGGAACAATGAATGGAGCCAAATACAGGCAAATCCCTGAGAACCTGCTTCAGAGTGCAAAAGAGCTTAGACTGCGGTAACGATTGATGTTCCAACAGGACAATGAATGGCCCCAGGCATACAGCCAAAGCGACACTGCAATGGCTTCAGAAGAAGAATGTGAAAGTCATTGAGGGGCCCAGCCAAAGCCCAGACTTGAATCCCATTGAGAATCTGTGGAAAGTCTTGAAAATTGCTGTTCATCTACACTACTCATCCAATTTGACAGAGCTTGAGCAAATCTACAAAGAAGAATGGGCGAAAATCCCCAAATCCAGATGGATAAAGCTGATACAGACATACCCAAGAAGACTCAAAGCTGTAATCGCTGCCAAGGGTGCTTCTACACAGTATTGAATACTTATTGACGTTGAATACTTATTACTGGTTAAATACTTATTGACACAAGACATTTCAGTTTTTCATTTTTAATTAATTTGTAAAAATTCCTAAAAACTTGTTTTCACTTTTCCATTATGGGGTATTTTGTGTAGATTGGTGACAAAAAATTTAAATGAAATCCATTTTAAATTCAGGCTGTAACACAACCAAATGTGACAAAAGTCAGAGTGTGAATACTCTGAAAGCACTGTGACAACTAAACACACAAACACACACCACACACGTAATATATATATATATATATATATATAATATATATATATTATATATATATATATAATATATATATATATAATATATATATATATATATTATATTATATATATATATATATTTATATATATCGTTACCCTCAAAACAAAAGTGCCTAAGCTTCACCAACGAATAAAATGACCGGCACTTTTGTTATGAGTGTGACGGTGTGTGTGCGTGTGTGTGTGTATGTGTGTGTGTTTTTTTTGTTTTTTTGTTTTTTTTGCTGATTGTGTGTGGCTGCGAGTTGGGTAGGAGAGATGATTTAAGAGGGGAAAATGAACAGTTATTAAAGGAAGTGTGAAAGAGGAAGTTGTGGGAGGAGTGGAGGTGATAGAGGGGGTTGGTAACGTTGGTAGTCGGGGAAGGGAGGAGGAGGAGGAGAAGGGGAGGTGACGAAGCCCTTGATAAGTGTTACCGCCATGTGCTAATGGGGTCAGCGAGCGGTCAGAGGAGCGGCTGTTCATGGAATGATTCCTTCCTTTTATTATGTCTTTCTTCTCTGTTCGTTTTATACACCTTTTATCTACATTACTATTTTGATGATGGCGATGCTGTATTCTCAATATCCAGAAACAATTTGATGATTTAAATTAGGATGTTCCCTTTATTGCATGCAAATATTTACCCTCATGCCAGTTATCCTGTTTTTGTTTTTTTGTGGACTTTGTCTGTCTTTCCTGACAGCTTTCTTCTGCACTCTCTTTTTTGTTTTTGCTTTTCTTTAGTGTATTTCCCCCCCCCGCCGCCCCTTCTCATGTCTCTTCTCTTCCTTTCAGGAACTTGTTAATTTCGTCCCAGTGCAACGGCGCCCTCGTCTGACCAAGAGCGACAGCACGACCTAAGTCGTAGTTCGAACGAAGTGCTGATGTAGGGGATTGGATGGAGGGTGGGGGTCGGATCTCGGGTAGGGGAGACAACACACAAAGCTCGTTTAAGGCACAAACTACATTGGGAGACAAGAGGCTGTGGTAATCAGACAAGCTGCAAAATCACTTTAATGATGACATCATCACAGGTAATTTTGCTAAACCTAAGTGTGTCTTCCTCAATCCTACAGGTCACACACACACCACACACACACACACACACCTGAATTTGGCAGGGGTGATGGTTATAGAACAGAAGGTAAAGTAAGCAATGAGGTTAACCCGGAGAAATAATTTGATCGTTCCACCAGTTAAGGGTTACTTTTATCGGTTTATTCCAATAGGATTTAACATCTACAAACGAGCACAAGCTGGATAAATATCCCCATTATCATCTTGTCGAAAGGAGCTGTGGGCTCCCAGCAGTGATATCCACATCACAGCTTCAGTCAGTTCAATTATATTGGTTATTGAACTGTCTACCAGTGCTTAGAGCTAACTATCCCAACTTGTGAGCTCTCCTGCCAATATTACTACGACTACTATTACTACCACTACTACTGCTACTACTACTATTTCTTTAATGGCCCCAAATATATTATTCCCATTTTCTGTGGGGTCAGCCATCAGTTTGTGGAATAAGTCTTCAAAGAGCAGGTTTTGGGTCGCTGATGACTTCGCGTGATTCGAAGGTTGTAATCACATTAATAATCGTTGGGCAATTGTTTTCTTACATTTGAAACTCACAATATGCTAAAATTAACTTTTAAGTCAAAACTTTTGTCAGTGATCGAAAAACAGACCGGAATTTACCGAAGATGCTATGACGTCACGTTCTCCGAAAACTTCGTGAACATTCGGAAACAGCGTGTGAACAATGGCGAGATGCGAATCAGAGAGTGATTTCAGCGGCGATGAAATTGAATGTTTTCATTCTGATATTGCTGAGGACGAGTCGGAGGATGATGGGAATTTATACTATGGAGTTTCTGGCCCTGAGCCATATAGATTCGAGCCACTTGCAAGTGCCAGAAAACGGCCTATTTCGTGTACAAGTGGCAGGACTGACTGCCCGGCAGTTCACACTGAAAGACTCCACCAGAGAGATTGGTTTGTAGATTTTCATTTTCTCGTTCGATGCATAAAATAATGTAAAGTTTGATTCCTCTGTGAATTGATGTAATAATTTTTAACCCTCGAGTCACTCAAGAGTCAGAAATATAATGAATCAATGATGGACCCAAATATATTATACACCGTAGCCTTGGCGTTGAAGTCTTTCTGACAGCTGAGCTTGACCCCAGCGAAAGCCGAAAGTGAACAGTTAGAACAAACCCCAACTTTCAAGAGGCTGTTGTGGCATATAAATACCAAAACATGTTTCGCCTCATTGGGAAATATTCTTCCAAATTAAAAAATTAAAGTGGAAAATTTATCAATTTTTTATAATTGAAATGAAATAGCCCAATTTGCTGATGCTGTTAAAAAAGTAATTTAATCAACAATAAGTTGATTTGTTGAGAAATTTTTTCATGCTTGTGTTTTTCAGAAAGTTTATTTATGTGTTTTCCATGTACTCTTTAAGAATACATTTCAAGTTTTTCTCATTAACTCAACAATTGATTCTGTGACAGAGCAGTATCTGGAGAACTTGTCAACCAACAACTCATATTCACAGAGCGGTGATCAGATGTGTTTATGCCTTCGTAATCCTCGGCTGTGAAATGGTCACCACAAATTACAAGTCTATCCAAAGGGTCCTCTTTACCCATTTTCTTTGGGGGTAAATTCGCTCGTTTTGTTTGTACAAATCTTATCCACTGCCGGCGAATGTTTGATTCCTTCGGGAATCGGTGGGAGCGATTACCCGTTTTCCAGCCATTTTCGCAAAACATGACGACACACGTACGAGGCATGATGTACAAATATCCAAATAACTTTGTTCTACAATAATTCAAAATAAAAAAGGATAATATAGACAGTTACAAGCTCAAAAAAAGCGAAAGAACGGCCCGCTGAACTGGACACTTCTACAATGAGCGAGTGAGCGTCCGCTTTGTTTTGGAGAATGTGACGTCACCATCCATATATGGCACGTGGCTTTTTTTCCAACAGCCTCGAGAAATAACAACTTCGGAGTTAAATTTCATTAATTTTCCCAATAGTTAGGCAACCACAATAGTTTGAATCGAACTATTTAATGAATATATAATCATATTGATAGCCTGGTGTTGGCTCAGTGGTTAGGTAGCAGCTTGGGATCCAAGGGTCCTGAGTGGGTCCTGAGTTCAAGCCCCATTGGCCACTGAATTAATACACACCAGGGGGTTGACTCAGCCTGTCATCCTTCCGAGGTCAGCAAATTGAGTACCAGCTTGCTGGGATAATTGAGCCATTCGAGTATCCTGCGACGGAGTGGCGACCTGTCCAGAATTGTGCCCAACAGCCCAGGAAACTGATTGAGTAGCACCGACACTCTCTGTAGAGAGTATGGTTCCAAGTATTATTATTATTAATCATATTGATAAATTTTCAGAACATGTTTGGTGACCCGCAACCTGCTCTTTAATGAACTGCCTGGCCAGGCTTGACATTCAGTTGAAGGTCATTTTGCCAGAAACTTGTAATTTGTTTCAAGATGCCGGTGATACTGTAACTCAACTATTTTTGCAAAAGACATTTAACTTCCACAAACACATGCCAGCAGACGGGACACCCAGTTCAACGTCCATGTGAGGGACGTCTCACTTTTTGATGCAACACCAGACCTATGAAGCACCAATCCAACGGATTGTGGTCAGGTTCAAAATCAAAAAGACGATACACAGCTCAAAGGTAAATGTCCTCCCTCTGAACCACCGTGTGTGTGTGTGTGTGTGTGTGTGTGCGCGCGTGCGCGCACGTCCACACATCCACACATACACACACACACACACTCACTTCTATAAAACAAGATATATTACAGTTTTACATATTATTGTCATTCTGTGATGGTGGTAGTTCAAGGTTCATGTGGATTTTTTTTTTTATTCTACAAAATGAATACGTAACGGGTAGTTGATGAAACCTCACCCATTTCTTGCAGCAGACCCTGATGCAAGTACACATACACGTTGAACCATGCACATGACATTTCCTTAATATCATCCATGTCAAAAACTTTACAACACAGACACAGTCATTTCAGGACATGAGCATTGATGTCTTTGGCATTGATAAATTTGTGACAACCTCAATGTTCCTTAAGTGGTCCAAATCATTGAAAATCACAGTTTGCAAGTATGGACATGTTTGGGAGATGATTTTGAACTTTCCATCCGATCTCTACTCTTGATAGTGGTTACATTTACTGTTTAAGGGCGAGCATTATTGTGCATAAATTATCGACACATTATCGTATTCATTTGTGTGTCGCGCATCTCATTTCATTGTGTAACAAAAGTCACATTGACGATTTTCCCACCTTATTAAGTTCCACATGGATGAAACTGATGAAGTCCCAAAACACTATTGCTGCAATCTTTCCAGCTGGAGGCTGAATCTGGAATTGGTATGGAATTGCGGACCAAGAATGTTTCCACTCCATGCTGGCTTGCTTTGGCTCTGGCATAAAATAATGGAAGTCAGTCTCATCACGTCATAATGTTCCTCAGGAAATTATCTTCCTTCCTCTGGTTACGTTTATAAAAGAGCTCTGTCACAACAGGCACACCAGTCCTCTTTTGGTCAAACCTTAGGTCCTTTGATGCCCTCGTTTTGTACCCAGCTATTGAATTACAAGTGAGAATGAATGATTGCTTCCACACTTCAAACACCGACATAAAATTCTTTAATCTCATGTGTAGTCATCTGTCTAGTCTCCAAAATTAGCCGCTCAACACGTTTAATGCTCGCTTGAGGAGCAACCATTGCTTACATGTGAGACCACTCAAGATTGCTCACCAATTCAGGGCCAATCTCTTAAACTCACTTCACCATTTAAGCACAATCAAGTGAATGACATGTGTCAGTAAATTGTGCAGTCTCCTGTTAATTTAATCTGGTCCTTCACAAGGAACACCTCGTTTACACAGCACATGTGATCATATGTTGGTGACTTTGATGAGCGTTGTTATCGTTGTATAACATATTTATATATAATTTACACTGTGCACACGTAGCAAAAAGAGGGGTTCAGCATTTAGTTCACTTTGTCGGTCTTATGTCTGTCTGTGTGTACATATGTCAGTTTGTGATCGAGGAACCACTACATTTAAATTGACTTTTATATTTTGAACAATGTAGAACACAAATCGGATCACGAATCTGTATGTAGTTTGGCAGTACTTTGGCTATGAATTTGGCAAATTTTACAGAACCTCGTGCCGAGTGTGCATGAGCAGAGAGGAATGAGGTAATTATTTTGGGCTAGTTAAAGACGGTGCATCAACGCCAGCAAACTTCCGAAAAAAATTGTTTCACTTTTTATTTCCACAGCCTTTAAAACCTTTATTTTTATTTCACTTGAATTCTATACTTTGACACTGTACAACACAAATCACTTTATTGGCACTTTCAAAAACCTTCCGTTTAACAGTACTTGGCAAAAAATATTTACGCCTTCTTGTAGCTTGAGGGCAGAGTAACTGTGAGATTCAGCAATCAGACAAATATAGCAGCGCCTAGTGCTGATTGTTGACTGCAAAACACAAAGCAAGAATTTAAGAGACCCTTCCCATGTCCTTTTTTCTCAAGACTGCATGGGGTAAAGTGTTCTATGAACTCTCTAGTTCCCTTTTTTTTATATACCCTGTCGAGGCTCGTATGAGAGCTAACACACAGAACATACAAGGACCTACGGTCTCAAAGCCAAACTGTGGTCATGAGGAATTTGTTTCAAAGTCATCTTTTTTTTAATCCGGAAAGATTAGTTCCACTTAACCTTGAAAGTATCGTCTCAGAAACAGTTGCGTCTAGGTTAGTTGAATTTGTTTTGGTGCCTGGATGCTATTTACGCCAATTCACTTGTACCTAAGAGGTCTACATTATGAGATACACTATTCCAAGAACTGTCATTTCTTATCTTTTTAAAACAAATAAATGGAGAAATATTTTTGACATTCTGGTCACTATCAAAAACTGAAATTGAAGTGGGCTTACATGCAGCATGAACAACAGATAGCCAGTGGACAACAATAATTACGAACTGGCAAATCTATACACGGCTCTGGAAGAAGCCATGGTAGATCAGCGATCAAATGCAGAGAATAAATTTTAAAATGTATGAGTACAATGGCCTCAAATTGCATTGACTATAATAGGATGGGCCATGTTGAGGGAGGCCTTCATCATGCATGGTTTAAATAAGCTGGTCAAATCAAGTGAAAAAAAAATTATATAACATCTGCATTTCTTGGACTACTGTAAGTTTCTCGTTCTGAGAACTTTATAAACGCCCCCTTTTATGACCTTCATTCTCTCTTTTCTTTGCGTACATTTTTCCTTGGATACAATGACTTTAAGCTGATAATTTTGAACCTTTTTTTACAATTTTTATTGTTATTTTAAAGAAACTTTCTTTTATGGGCAGCGTGTCTGTTACTGTTTAATTGCATTGCACGTATCGCAATCTGTTTTCTGCAAAATGTTCCTGGTTCTGAGGATCCCCTCTGGTTTTCGTTTTCCCTCATTGACAAACTCCTCATGACATCTGAACAGCCATGGTTCTGCATACTGGCGCCACCATGCCCTTTGCTCACCAATGTTCTGACAAGTTGTACGAGAGTAATCGAGGGTCAATCTGACATAAAACATAAATAACTACAATGAAAATATGGGTGATTAACTGATTCAATTAAAATTTTAAAATGCAAATGAATTGAATGAACAAAAAGTTCACTTAAAATCGTTATCAAAGGATCATCACACTGGAAATGAGATTATGTTACATCATTTGAAGCACATTGAAACAACTGTGCACATCAAACAAACAAACAAATAAAAATAGTTGCTTGAGGGTGGACTTTGGAACATCTAAGGAACAAAAATTGAACAAAGAATCAAGAACTAAAAGGATTCATTCAATAATTTCTCTTTTTGGAGGTTCATTTGGGTAATGCCACAATTATTTTCGGTGGTTGGCCATAAAAACTAAATATAACTGCCTTCCATGGATTTGCTGATATACTTTGAAAGCAAATGAGGGAAGAAATTCTTATAACTTTCTCCTGAAATACAATAAAATATCGACATTATGTGACCCTGTTGGTTGGCATGGCTGAACCTTGAGGTCGTTGAAAGGTCAGAGTCGCTGGTTTCCGGTTTGTTTCTGGCTTTTATTTGCCTTTATCATTCCTCTATTTTGTCTTTCGTAAAATTATTTGTTACTTGGATAGTTTGTGATGGTTGTTGTTGAGAAACAACCAGTAAAAATGGGTTATTGAATGTTGCTTGAGAGAGAGAGAGAGAGAGAGAGAGAGAGAGAGAGAGAGAGAGAGAGAGAGAGAGAGAGAGAGAGAGAGAGAGAGAGAGAGAGAGAAGAAAGAAGAAAGAAAAGGAGACAAAACATAAATAAGAATGGAGTAAGATGTGGAAGAGGATGGGTACGGCGTGTGATGTTGGACAGGTAGCGATCGGCTTGGGGTCGTGCAGGGGTCGCGGCCGTGCGCGTGGCAACTTGCACACGAAGCCAGCTATGCGTGCTGGGGTCTGAACGCGCGCCGCCGACCGATCATTCACAAAGGTGGGCGGGTGGCAAACCATTCCCCTCCCCTCACCCCCACCTTTTGAGTGGGCAGACTCGCGACCATGGCTCGGGAACGTGAGGGAGGGACAAAGGGTCATGGCTCGCCTCCACGAAAGTGGCCCGAAGTTGACCCTCGCCGTCATCATCGAGCTCGCCAACAAATTCATTATTCACAAATTCATTCACAAATTACATTCCTCCTTCCTGGATCATTTATTTTAATTCATGCAGTGGAGTGACAAAAATTACATAACGAAGTCAATGAGTTTTCAATTGACTTTACTGCAGAGGCTGCATCTTGGAGTATGCAGCATAAGAGGGATTTAAAAGAACGATAAAGTGAAGACATTAAAGACGTATCCCCTCTTCACATGCTTCACACTTTATCTACCTTATAATAGTTCGGATTGAAAATATTGGAAGTCACTTGCAGTTAGTTTCAGCACTTGGAGGTAAAGGCGGCTTGGTTGTGGAGTGTATATCTAAAGAATTGTTGCAGCAACTTTTCTTGCAGTTGCAGTTTTCTCCATATCCTTACTGCTGTGGGTTCGTTTCTCATGGCCATAAATAAATCTGGCCCAAAAGAGGAGATAGGCATCATCAGGCCCATAAAGACGACACTGGTGTATCGCCAAACTACCTGAGGTCATGGCACCACCACCATTTAATGATTTATAGGTACATCAGGTCTCGCATATAGACCTATATATTTTCAGCAACTAAACAGTTTATTATTTTTAATTACATCATGATGCATGGCATAATGTGAAGGCGTAAAGAGAAATTACCCTTAAATGAAGCATCATAGCCCTCTTAAGGTATATATTCCAACCACCTTCATGTTTTATCTCAGTCTAATGACCCTCTTCAATGTTCTGTCAATAAATATAATCATTAAAGAGGGCATATCATTTGCCCAATAATTCGCCCACCTTCATAAATTTACATGTCTGGAGGTAAAGCAACTCGAAGACGAATAATCAAGACTTGAATCGAAATTGAGTTGCCTATCCTCACTTGTGTGGGTGATATCTAGGAGACAGGACCCGGTTCCAATGCTTCTGTTTGGAATTATCTTGCATGGGTCGTTTTCACTAGACAATGCCAGGTGAACTTCGTTGGTTTGTTCTTTAACACGCATGACATTTTCTCATACTCATAACAGAGCCACAGTCTCGGCTTCAACTTCTAGATGAGTTTGTCCAGCCATGGACTGTTTATGAGGATCAGTGGAGATATCAACAGAAATCTCGTGGGATTGAAAAATAAATTGCATATATGCTTCTTCCTATGTTTGAAATGTTTTATGCAAGATCGAGGCTCATTGATGAGTAGGGTGACAGAGGGTAAAAAGGCAATGAACTGATGGTGAGGCAGTGGGCCAACAGTTGGACACAACAAGCAAGGGAATGAACAGGTAAAGAGGAGAGAGACTGTCAGAGGCAGAGATGAGGAAACAGTAAACGGCAAATAATAAGTTTGGGTCAAGTTAGGATTATTCTTGAGGCTAATGACTCAAGTGATTGTGCAAGTTATTTCATTTGTAACTCAACATGGCAATTTTGCCGAGGATGTTTATTCCTGGTCTGTGAAACACTCATGCCAGCAGAAAAAATTTTTTTTGGAATGCCGGCTGCATTTCCCATCCAATCATCACGTAACTTTGTTAACAATTCTCTATGGTTATGCGCTCCAATGTTGAAAGTTTCGCATCAATTGCTCAAGTGGTTGTGGAGAAAACAAATTTAAAAGAGAAATAAAGGTGAAAAAGTGAGGGTGGAAGAAAAAAAAAGTGAGTGCCTCGGCTGATGCTACACAACATGGTCAAGGATGGTGGTGGAAGCCTATTCCGACCAATGTTTATACAACAAATTGCAACTGCAAGAAAAGTTGCTGTCATTAAGTTTTGCATAAATATATTGTTGCGGGTTTGCCTTCCGGATCACGAGTGCCCTCTCTTGGACCGGCTTCCTGACCTTTGACCCTGATGCCGAAGGACTACGGATAATTCCGCAACTCAACGGGTTGCTAGGCGAGGCAACCACAGGCGTTGGCTGAAGCGACTAAATCTGGTAGGGTCCACACATGTCTGAGAAATGGTTGGGGACACATTTAAGTAACAACATGGCCGCCAGTCGGCCATCTTGAATCTGATCTCAAAAAAAAAAGATGTGCATATGCAAGCCATCATTCATTATCTGTGTTGTCGAGAGAAAAGCCTTCTTTTCACAGTTGAGACCAGGGCAACTCACCAGATGATGGGATTGAGGCAAAGCCTTCCGGACCCCCACTCTTTGATGACAGGAGGAAAACCACGGGGTAACCTTCCTGGCTCAGGTGGCGGTAGTCTGTGTCGGGGTCATGCTGAGGTGTCGTCCACCAGACGGCGGTCTCCTTGGGTTAACCGGAGGCGTTCCCTTCGCGTGGGTGCCTGGAATGTCCTATCCCTAAAAGAGGATGATAACCTGTCTCTGGTATAACCTGAGCTCAAGCGTTTGAACATCGGTATTGCAG
>CM068952.1:97055926-97085865 GCA_035128595.1 Eptatretus atami
GGGAGGGATGGTAGAGTGCCATTCTCCGCCTACCTTTGGTGTTTATATTTTCACAAAGTGATACTTTCTTCTTGATCACACTATGCACTTGAAAAAAAATTGGGATATGCTGTAATCATATTTTGGTCTTGTTGGAGCAAGCTGTAATGCTTTTGGGCTACAAAATGCAACAGAAATATAATTTTCAACAAAGTAATGTGTTTCCTGGAACACATTGTACATTTGAAAATTATTTTTGGGACACACTGTCATCATATTTTGCCTTATTGGATTGCACTGTGAAGATTTTGTGATGCAAAACGTCAAGTGATCAATTTTGAAGTTTTAGTCACGTGTGTGTGTGTGTGTGTGTATGTGTGTGTGTGTGTGTTTGTTTGTGTGTGTGTGTACTGTATATACAGTATATATATACATATATATTTCTATATATATTGTATGTACAGGGTGGGCCAAAATAATGGACCCGATATCAAAATTCAAATACAATTAAAAGAACTCTGATACAAGTGGGACAAAAAGCAAGTAATCGAAATCTTTCACATTTTTTTCCCTCAATCCAGATTTTCAAAATGTCTTCCATTCCATTACTCTGAGCACACATGTGAATATGCGCAGCACAGTTGCTGATTACAGCCTGCATCGTCACCAGATCTGTCCCCTTTATAGATTTTTTTTCTCTGGGGGTACATTGAAGAAAAGGTCTTTCAGGAGAAGCTAAGAACACTGATTGATCTGAAGGATTGTGATTACAGCTATCACCAATATTGGCCATGACACATGTTGCAGGCTGTAATGAGCAACTGTGCTGCATCAACACTCCCAGTCCCGAAACTTCCTGATGATCCTTGATAATGACGTCATCAAGCAAATCAAGAAAGCCATCCAAAAGATGTGTCAGCGATGCCATGATCAGATAAGAACATGTTAAATCGCTTGCACATAACATCAACAACAGAAAAACGCTGCCTTCACAATCTATCCAATAGATATCTAACCACAACAGAAGCCCATTTACTCAATGTGGCCTCAACTTCAATACAAGTGATGCTGCTGTGGTTGACTTCATCACTGCACTCAAACCTATAATGTACAATCTACCCACCAGTCAATGAGACGAAGAACAACAACGTGCACAACTCACCACAATACATGCCTATCCGAAACACAAGCTGTACATGACAATAGACGTGTCAAAAGCGCTGCAAAGTCTCGCCATGACAAATCCATCATCATATTCCATGCCGACAAAGTCCGTGCCACGTTCGTGATGAACCATGCATATTTCAACCACAAAGCTAAAGCTTTATTGGATGACAACACCACCTACCAAACAAAGCCTTGTGACCATACGAAGACCATTGACAAGCAACTGACTACCACCTTACAGAAACTATGAGATGTAAACCTGCTCACAAAACAAGAATGAGGCATGACAAGACCAACAGTCTCTGTCATTCCACGCTTCTACAGGTTACCAAAGATCGACAAAAATCGATGTCCCACTATGACCTGTCGTGACCCTCTGAGGAGCACCCACTTACAATCCTTTCTGCCGACTCAAAAACTTAATCTATTCAGCACACAATGTAAAGAACGCCAAAGACCATCAACCAAATCAGAAATGTCCGCCTCGAGAGTGATGAAACTATGGTATCATTCGACATTATTTCATTATTCACAACCATACCCATCAAATTGCCAATTCAGAACTTAGAACAGTACATCACCAACGACTAAGAGCTAGCCAGCAACCGCTGCCTCAGCTCTGATAATCTCACGTCACTTATTCAACTTTGTCTCAAATCAACGTACTTGGTATTTGACAGCACTATATTTGACAGCAGCACCCCGATGGGCTCACCCATCTTCCAGCTCACTGCCGAACTGGTGATGCAATGCTTTGAAGAACTTACACTACATGGTGAGCCTTCTCCAAGGTTGCGGCTGCGATATGTTGTTGATACATTCGTGATCATAAAGAAGGCAAATGTTGACCGTTTCCTTCTAAAGATCAATTCAGCATGGCCAGCAGTACAGTTCACGTGTTGAGTAGAATAAGCTGGGTCTTTACCATTCTTGGATGTATAACTTTTCTGGGACAAAACCACAAGTTACACTCACAGCTGTACCATACATCCACTCACATGGACAAAGTATTGGACTACCAAAGTGGCCATCCCACCTGTCACAAATTAAGTTGTGTTCGCAGCTTAGTTGACCACGTGAAAACACACTGCAATGACCGTGAACAACGCTGAATGGAGATACTGCATGCCACTCAACTACTGCGACAAAAACCACTACCAAATTCATCAATAAAATCTTGTTTCCAGAAATCCAACCACAGCAACAACAGTTCAGCCACACTAACACACACGGTGGCACTTCCATACATACAACATGCTTCTGAAACCACAAGCCGCATACTACATCAGTACAATGATAACATCACCCACAAACCACAAGCATCCTTACGAGCACAGCTGTCAAAGCCGAATGACCACGTGAACAAATTTGACAGAAAGAACGTCATCTATAACATATCATGTGAAGATTGTGAAGCCAAGTATGTTGGAAAAACATTCAAATGCTTAACCACACGGCTAACCGAACACCATGCTGTGAGGTGACAAGACAGGCTGTTATTGGTTGTGACTGACACACAACACAACACACACACACACACACCACACACACACACACCACACACACACACCTCTCTCTCTCTCTATCTCTCTCTATCTCTCTTCTCTCTCTCCTCTCTCTCTCTCTCTCTCTTCTCTCTCTCTCTCTCTCTCGCTCTCTTCTGGCGTCCTTCTCGTACTTTTAGCAAATGGAATCAGAACTCGCATTATACTCTTGAACCACGAGGGTCCATTATGAGAGTGGTGCATACAGAAAGAGGGTATTTATTATCATGATGCCTAAGGTACTACCTTGTTGAAAACTCCATAGAGACTTGTCATTCAAACACAACTATATCACACCAAGCACATTACACAATACCAATTATAAAACGTTGTGTTTAATGCACAAAAACCTTGAGAAATAATCTCATAACCAGTGACGCCTGAATATCGGCAGAGAACTTGGATCCAGTTCACGATGGCAATAACCAATCGCGGCAAGTGAGACATATCAACACGTGCCACACCACACACTCTCAACACGTCTGAGGATGATGAACTAGAAATCTAGAGCTATGGTCACATCAATCATCAGTTACAATATAAATAAATAAGTATATAACTGATATACGCTCTCGTGATCTCGTTTGCCACCACCACCCCGAGACAACATGCTATACCCACACACCCGTGGAGAGTCCCTACAGATCCAAATCTACTCATATGTATCACGTCCGTGTATGCTGTATAGTATATAATACCTCTGCCTCGACCTTGTAGTAACTGAGACTGTACATTCCCATCGGGACGCGAAATGTACTGCTATCAACTGTAGGGCCCTTGCAAGTGGCTTAAGCACTGAAGCAAGCACTCCAATGGAACGCCTGGCTTGGCAAGTGATTACCAATTGCCGTCGATAAACCCATGCACCCGGAAACGCCCAAGCAATGTCTGATTGGAAAAATGAACACCTTCTTAGCATTGGAACTGAATGAATTTAATTCAGTTCTTACAAGTTTGTAGCGTATTTAAAGATACGTATTTATAGAAATAAAATAACCCGAATAGCCAATATCAACATGAAACAGATGAAAATAGAGAAAAAAAATTTATCATTAAGAAATCGTTTTGGCCTGTTCCAAGTCAAAGGATGGTTGAGCAGGCCAAAAAAACGTGGCGCTTCAGACCTCAGAGAGGTAACCCAGAGTATGCCTTAAGACCCCATAGAGAGCAGTGGCCGGGGATGACCCTTAATAAAGGATAATTAAATAAGGCCATTAATTATCTTCAAAAAGGGTGTTTTAATTAACCCAAACACCCAATTATCCCTCATGCACTTCCTTGGTATGCATGCAAAGTTTCAGGCTGATGGGTTTCATTGTTTTGGAGTTATGAGGGACACACACACACACACACACACACACACACACACACTAGTATAGATACTTGTGTCAGGGTGAATTTGGGCTGTTGTGTTTGTCTTTGTGATTAAGGAAAGACCCGTTAAGGGAAAAATTGGCTGCGTCATATAACGCCGCATATCCAGACCGGCAGTGTGCCTCTCAGCACCGCTCGGCCGGACTTGCGAATGAGGAGTACGGCACCAATAGGTTATGCTTGGCTGGTTCCAATACCAATAGCTGGCCCACGGTACGGATCGGAAGTGGAAAGGCCGTAGTCTGGCCAGGACCGCCGACTCAGCTGACCGTTACAGTCACATTGAGGCAACTCGCTAGATTAGAATCAGGCCACTGGATGAACCGTGAAACCATTACAATATGTTCAATATATTGAACATCTGTCATAAACGGCTTTCTGGAAAATGGTGTACAGTGGTCAATTTGAATGCAAAATGTTTAGTCTACTGAACAAAATGACCGAGGCTTAAATAATAAACCTCTGGCTATACAAAAACTGCACAAGGCTGATCCTGCCAATCGCCATACAGTGAATTAGCATTTATGAGGCAAAAAATTAACCTGAACAAAGCTGTTAGAAAAAAGTTTGACATTGAAGGACAAAGTGGTTTAAACCACAGAGGTCCGTCCATTAATGATAGAATTACCTATTTGTATCAGGCTCATGGAGTAGCATGGATATATAAAACACGTAGGACAAGGTCATTAGAAGACATCAGTTTACCGGAACACTAATCACAAGTCATTAGGAGACAATGAACGAATTGACACAGTATATGGGATTTGGACCTCCTTGCACACACATCATGACCTGAATTCCGAAGACAGTACAAAACAGGTCAACCCAGACTTTGGGATACGAAACTTTGTCAAAGCGAGTGTCATTCTGCATTGCTGACAAATCCAACGATAAGGAACGTTTGCTCTGATGAAGGGCGAACGGCCAAAAGGTCAGTATTTTTTTTTACTCCCCATGGCAATTATCACGATTATGTCAACTTTCATTTGATAAAAACCATTCAAAAAGCTTTCTTTGATAAAAAAAAATTGTAATAAAAAAATCCAATATTTATGTTCTCTGTCTATTCCATAATGCCTGTTTTATTCCATAATTTTGTTTCTTCTTATAGATAACAACCAGGGTGTTTCAAAAGTCCAGAATGATGGGGATATTGATTTTACGTATTTATTATGATAATTTCCCAAATTGTGAGAAACTTTCATGCATACACATATCAATTTTTGTATGTACTGTAGGCTGCTTTGAATGTTTCTTGAAAATGACAAATCGATTTTAGCACATTCCTTTCTGATTTCATTATCTACATCTTCATGGTGTCATGGTGTAAACCACTGATTCATTTGTCCCCCCCCCCCCCCCCAAAAAAAGTTGTGGCGTGAAATCTGGACAATGTGCGTGGGGCCATTAAATCCGTCGATGACGTCCTCAAAAGCAACATGTCCAAAAAAACAAATAAAAGAAATTAAAAATATTCCCTGTGATTCCAGGCTTTTGAAACACTCTGTAAAGAGAACCAACCGTTGAGTACATCACAAAAGACTGCAAATCAAAGCAGCTGCCTTTTAATTCAAAAAAGGGAAACGTTAACTCAATAAACAACGTAAACTGAGGTTAAGGATGCAACAAAGGGCTTAAGAACTCAAATAGTCCTCACTGAGTCTGAGTTTCCTTATTAATGACTCCTTGAAGTGGTTTCTGTTGAAGTATCAAAGGGCAAGTGGCTGTTGTTCAAAGCATGTCACTTGATATTACATTGACAAGTGGTGGACAGCTTGTCAATGCAACATTTAGTGACTTGCTTTGAACATTTATAATGTGCATTTTAGTCGAATGTTCCACACATCACATTGATATAGCGGGGGTTTGTTTTGGATCACATTGTTCACATTGATCATATTGCAAGTGTTGCCGAGCTACATCTCAAAACCAAGTCCCCGAATTGGTGAAGCAACACAGAACAAGATCCCAAGGGCCGCAAGGGGCAGTCCAAGTCTGAGGGAATCGGTGCCAGTGGAGAAACATCGATCATCAATCAATATGAGCGAAGTCCCACACAACAGACTGATGAGGGAAACGTCAAAATTTATATTAACAGCTTTCAGTGTGAAGCAATGTGAATGAGAGCTCAAAGTTGCCATAAGATATTTTGTAACACTAAATTGTAAATTTGTTACTCCAAATTAATAAACTATATACAGGATGTATGATATATATATATATATAATATATATATATATATATATATATATATATATATATATATTAATATGTGATGTGTGTGAATAGCACACTAAGCAGTAAAATAATAAATTATTTATTATTAAACCTGATGTTTTGAGGCCAAGCTCTAGTTCTAGTTTCTATCCTCAGACGTGTTGAGAGTGGTGTGGTGTGGCACCGTGAAGTTCTCATTGGGGATGGTTTGCATCGTGGAACTGTCCAAGTCTCGTCCCTAATCCAAGCCTGATATCTCAAATATTCTGCCGTGTTTCATAAACAACCGTGTATGGAGGTTGTTGCGAAAGTGAACAACATATACTGTATTATCATATAGTTATTTGTAAACTTGAGTTGTTGGCTCATCGTTAGATGGATATTCTTTTTGATTTAATAATTATATATTAATCATGAAGATGTTAAAGTTGATATATGTTCCACCTCGTCATATGTATAATATTGGTTAAAATATATTATATATATATATATAGTATATATATATATATATCATACATCCTGTATATAGTTTATTAATTTGGAGTAACAAATTTACAATTTAGTGTTACAAAATATCTTATGGCAACTTTGAGCTCTCATTCACATTGCTTCACACTGAAAGCTGTTAATATAAATTTTGACGTTTCCCTCATCAGTCTGTTGTGTGGGACTTCGCTCATATTGATTGATGATCGATGTTTCTCCACTGGCACCGATTCCCTCAGACTTGGACTGCCCCCTTGCGGCCCTTGGGGATCTTGTTCTGTGTTGCTTCACCATATTCGGGGACTTGGTTTTGAGATGTAGCTCGGCAACACTTGCCAATATGATCAATGTGAACAATGTGATCCAAAACAAAACCCCCGCTATATCAATGTGATGTGTGGAACATTCGACTAAAATGCACATTATAAATGTTCAAAGCAAGTCACTAAATGTTGCATTGACAAGCTGTCCACCACTTGTCAATGTAATATCAAGTGACATGCTTTGAACAACAGCCACTTGCCCTTTGATACTTCAACAGAAACCACTTCAAGGAGTCATTAATAAGGAAACTCAGACTCAGTGAGGACTATTTGAGTTCTTAAGCCCTTTGTTGCATCCTTAACCTCAGTTTACGTTGTTTATTGAGTTTACGTTTCCCTTTTTTTGCATTAAAAGGCAGCTGCTTTGATTTGCAGTCTTTTGTGATGTACTCAACGGTTGGTTCTCTTTACAGAGTGTTTCAAAAGCCTGGAATCACAGGGAATATTTTTAATTTCTTTTATTTGTTTTTTTGGACATGTTGCTTTTGAGGACGTCATCGACGGATTTAATGGCCCCACGCACATTGTCCAGATTTCACGCCACGACTTTTTTTGGGGGGGGGGGGGGACAAATGAAATCAGTGGTTTACACCATGACACCATGAAGATGTAGATAATGAAATCAGAAAGGAATGTGCTAAAATCGATTTGTCATTTTCAAGAAACATTCAAAGCAGCCTACAGTACATACAAAAATTGATATGTGTATGCATGAAAGTTTCTCACAATTTGGGAAATTATCATAATAAATACGTAAAATCAATATCCCCATCATTCTGGACTTTTGAAACACCCTGGTTGTTATCTATAAGAAGAAACAAAATTATGGAATAAAAACAGGCATTATGGAATAGACAGAGAACATAAATATTGGATTTTTTTATTACAATTTTTTTTTATCAAAGAAAGCTTTTTGAATGGTTTTTATCAAATGAAAGTTGACATAATCGTGATAATTGCCATGGGGAGTAAAAAAAAAATACTGACCTTTTGGCCGTTCGCCCTTCATCAGAGCAAACGTTCCTTATCGTTGGATTTGTCAGCCAATGCAGAATGACACTCGCTTTGACAAAGTTTCGTATCCCAAAGTCTGGGTTGACCTGTTTTGTACTGTCTTCGGAATTCAGGTCATGATGTTGTGGCAAGGAGGTCCAAATCCCATATACTGTGTCAATTCGTTCATTGTCTCCTAATGACTTGTGATTAGTGTTCCGGTAAACTGATGTCTTCTAATGACCTTGTCCTACGTGTGTTATATATCCATGCTACTCCATGAGCCTGATACAAATAGGTAATTCTATCATTAATGGACGGACCTCTGTGGTTTAAACCACTTTGTCCTTCAATGTCAAACTTTTTTTCTAACAGCTTTGTTCAGGTTAATTTTTGCCTCATAAATGCTAATTCACTGTATGGCGATTGGCAGGATCAGCCTTGTGCAGTTTTTGTATAGCCAGAGGTTTATTATTTAAGCCTCGGTCATTTTGTTCAGTAGACTAAACATTTTGCATTCAAATTGACCACTGTACACCATTTTCCAGAAAGCCGTTTATGACAGATGTTCAATATATTGAACATATTGTAATGGTTTCACGGTTCATCCAGTGGCCTGATTCTAATCTAGCGAGTTGCCTCAATGTGACTGTAACGGTCAGCTGAGTCGGCGGTCCCTGGCCAGACTACGGCCTTTCCACTTCCGATACCGTACCCGTGGGACCAGCTATTGGTATTGGAACCAGCCAAGCATTACACCTATTGGTGCCGTACTCCTCATTCGCAAGTCCGGCCGAGCGGTGCTGAGAGGCACACTGCTCGGTCTGGATATGCGGCGTTATATGACGCAGCCAATTTTTCCCTTAACGGGTCTTTCCTTAATCACCAAAGACAAACACAACAGCCCAAATTCACCCTGACACCAAGTATCTATACTAGTGTGTGTGTGTGTGTGTGTGTGTGTGTGTCCTCCATAACTCCAAAACAATGAAACCCATCAGCCTGAAACTTTGCATGCATACCAAGGAAGTGCATGAGGGATAATTGGGTGTTTGGGTTAATTAAAACACCCTTTTTGAAGATAATTAATGGCCTTATTTAATTATCCTTTATTAAGGGTCATCCCCGGCCACTGCTCTCTATGGGGTCTTAAGGCATACTCTGGGTTACCTCTCTGAGGTCTGAAGCCGCCACGTTTTTTTGGCCTGCTCAACCATCCTTTGACTTGGAACAGGCCAAAACGATTTCTTAATGATAAAGTTTTTTTTTTCACTTTCCTCACTCATATTATTCAATCCCTGTTCATCATAGCTATGAATCGGTGGGTACATTTCAATGCTTATAAACGCCCGGAGACGCCAGCATTCGTGGCTTTATTTCATTTCCGCACATGCCATAACCTCAAGTATCTCTTAAACGAAGCTGAATTACAAAATGTAAGTTCCAGAATTGAACTTATAGCAGCAGTTCCAATGCTAAGAAGGTGTTCATTTTTCCAATCAGACATTGCTTGGGCGTTTCCGGGTGCATGGGTTTATCGACGGCAATTGGTAATCACTTGCCAAGCCAGGCGTTCCATTGGAGTGCTTGCTTCAGTGCTTAAGCCACTTGCCAAGGGCCCTACAGTTGATAGCAGTACAGTTCGCGTCCCGATGGGAATGTACAGTCTACAGTTACTACAAGGTCGAGGCAGAGGTATTATATACTATACAGCATACACGGACGTGATACATATGAGTAGATTTGGATCTGTAGGGACTCTCCACGGGTGTGTGGGTATGCCATGCCTGTTACGGGCGCCGTGGTGGCAACGTTTCATCCGTTATCTTATGGAGGTTATATCAGGTTTTCCTGTATCCTCACAACTGTCTCTAAAGCAATTGGTTATCAGGTGCGCCTTACAAAGGTTATATGGTTTATCTTTGTGAGTTTCAAAACAAAATATATTTGATAACACCTGATTTCTGAGCCGTTTGCCGTATTAGTATGTTTTCTAAATTTCCGAGCCAAATTTTTTTCCACCCATCACACGCAGCTGTTTATAAAAATGAATGTTTGTGCACATCTCCTTGAAACGTCTATATAAATGCAACGTTGTTTTTCGGTGAAAGCTACTCAAGGTTTTTGAGTTGTATACAGTATGTATTGCAGTCGATAATCACACTTACTCCAATTTACCGATTCCCGAAGAATTGCCGATATCAGTCAAGCACTAGTGTGTGTGTGTGTGTGTGTGTGGTGTTGTGTGTGTGTGTGTTGTGTGTGTTGTTCATAAAGCATAACATATCTCTCTGTTAACTCCCCTACCCCCACCCTCTCTCTCTTTTGTCCCAACTACTCTACCCCCTCCCAATACAGTGCAGCACCCCCTCCAACCTTTCTCTGTCTCTGTCTGTCTCTCTCGACGGTGGTTATGTCCGGGCAGTGTTTGTCTCTAGACGTGTTTGGGTGGCATTGTCTCCGGTTGTGTCCGGGTGGTATTGTCTCCGGACGTGTCCAGGTGGTGTTTGTCTCCCGGACGTGTCCGGGTGTGTTTGTCTCTGGACGTGTCCAGGTGGTGTTTGTCTCCGGATGTGTCCGGGTGGTATGTGTCTCTGGACGTGTCCGGGTCGTGTTTGTCTCCGGACGTGTCCAGGTGGTATTTGACTCCGGACGTGTCCAGGTGGTTTGTCTCCGGACGTACCAGGTGGTGTTGGCTCCGGACAGTGTTTATCTCTGGACGTGCCCATGTGGTGTTTGTCTCTGGGCGGCATTTAGAATCATTTTGATGAGACAGTATGAAACTGAATTAAAGCTCCACTGCACGTCTGCCTTCCTTCCTCTCACCTCACGCTGCCTTGCCTTCCCACACCCCTCCTCACTCTCCCTCCAGACTTGCTCCCCCTCTCCTCTCTTTTTCCCCTCTACATACTCACTCCCTGCCACCCCCCCCCCAATCACTCTCTCACTCTCTCACACTCTCTCACACCTCTTCACACCTTCACACATCTCACACACCTTCACACTCTCTCTCTCTCTCTCTCTCTCTCTCTCTCTCTCTCCCCACTCTTACTATTCCTGTCAGCGAAATGACTAGTGGTATTTGCTAGCATTTACTAATGAGAATAATAGTCATGGAAAAGTGAACAGAAGGAAGGCAATCAAAAAACAGTCCTTAATAAATAAATGCAATCAAACTAAAAGCCCCTCACCCCTACCGATATTCGCGCCCATGGACCAAATAAACAATTGGGAAACTTAATTACCTAGGCTGGGGCCCACAGACATACCACATGAGATAGACACAGATAAGAGGCAGAAAAGACAGGAAATACCCAGGATGTGCCGACAATGCATGGTTGGCACAGTGCAGGGAGGCAGACCCATCACGTCCCCTTTCAGGCCCAGTCAGCATGCAGCCCAGGCATGATGGAGAAATGAAAGCAGCAGGAGGAGAGGCGTGGCTGGCTTGGTGGGGCATTGTGCATTAGGACAGCCTGGTAATCACGGCGCAGCCTTCCATGGTTTGGGCTCGGACAACTCCTCCTATCGCCCCTGCTGCACACTTTTAAAGTCTCGAGCCCCCACTTATAGCCCTGACGTGCTTTGCCCCTCCCTTCTCCTTCGTTATTTGTCGGGGCCCAATCTGGGGATGGTCGGTGGTGCGACCCCTCAGTAACTCTTCACTCCAATATTCTGAGGTGATGGGCTGTGACTGACGGCACCTATGCCATTCTCATGCCAAAACTCGCGACGCAAGGCTTAGCTAGTGCTTCAAAAGAACATAAAACATACATTACATTGGGAAAAACAGTAAAAATGGGGTCAAAAGGGTTGATAATTTTAGACAGACATTGGTAAAGGGAGACGTCTGTCTAGACATGTAAGTCAGCTTGCTATTGTGTGCAGTCTGTGGCTGCTGGTTGCATTGTTTCCTGGGGGTGCGGCTGTGCCGCTGATGCAGTGCCCTCTCATCAGTACACTGGTACTCATTCCACCGACCTCAGAAGGGTGACAGGCTGAGTCAACCCCACCTGGTGTTAATTCAACAGGAAGCAGGGGCCCAAGCTCAAGATGCTAAGATCTTAAGCCAGCCACCTTGACCGGAAAGCCAACACCAGGCTTATGACATGTAAGTAACAAATATCTAATTAGAGAGTTCATAGAACACGATACTCTGCACAGTGTTCAGGTGTATGCTTCAATGTTAATCCAATAATGATTTTAAAGATCGTTTAAAAAAAAAATCCAAAAGTTTAGTGGTACCATATTGAAGCAGTCTTATACACCAACCATTCTTATACACCACCCTGTAGAACATGTCCAAGTACTGCAAAACTGGGGGCTCTTGGAAGTACTTCAAAGGTGATTTATGGTCTACAGTGTTCAAGTATATAATTCAATTTATATAAAATAAAGTTTGTAGAAGTCATAGAAACAAATTCATTCTGGGTTTTACCGCAGCTTTACACAGCATCTATTATTACATTACATCACCCTATCTAACACGTTACATTAGATATTCATGCCTGTTGTTTGGGTCCTTTATAACATCCGTAAATACAGTAGGTTTACTGTTTGGAATGATTTTCAATTTTGTTTGACTGCCAGGCAGGCAGACAGAGTAAATATATTATCTCACTCCTCTCTGCACATGTGCGAGCAGGACAAATTCAACGCCAAAGTAAGGTAAAACAAGAAACTTGTCTTCCTATTCATATTGAGGTTCATGTTCAAAATCTAACATTCGATTTATATAAGTTGTTCCTCGATGATAAACTGATAAGATGGACAGAGGGAAGGACAGACATGAACAAATTGTTTAACCCCATTTTATGCTTAGCGTGCTTGGGGTACACGAGTAGGGTGAATATACTGATTCTGGCTCACTTTTCCCCATGTAAATGAATGGGGGATTTTCAGCCTCAGCGATTCATATTTTTTTTCCCTATAAAATTACACCCCTTTTATCCCAAGGTATATTTGTTTGTCTCCCCCTTTTAACCTAGGAGCATTCTATTAAATAACCAATGCAACAAGATAAAGATTGGTTCAAGTAGTAATGAGGTTTGTTCAAGGTGATTCTGAAATAATATCTGAACATGCAAGCCTAGGGACCACTCTTTTAAATAACCAATGCATATTGTTTAGCTCCAGTCAGTTGAACCTATAAACATTTGTTCATTCTCAATTCCTTCAATAGTTTATTTTCTTTGCACAATAATCCCCATCTAAAATATTTAAAAATAAAATTTGAATCTTTATATTTTTTAAGATACCCCTTTTGTGCCATTATGAAATGATATACTTCTCTTAATGATCTCATCTGACCACCTCCTGAGCCACATATCATTTTGAGATTATAGTAAATTGTTTTTCCATTGTTCAATTGATAACCATCGAAGTTTTCAGTCCATTCAAGGATATTTATTTTTTTCTTTACATCCTCTAACTTACTAGTTTTTAAATTGATTCGCTTATTTGTTTTATTTACCTTTGTTTTCGTTATTTTTTCAATAAGACTTATTTGATATTTTCACATTCATTAGTTTTCCATTTATATACCAAGACTGAGATTTTCTCCACTCTTTAGTTTGATTAATACTTGGTTTAACCATTTATATATTGTGAAAAACAGGCGGTAGCCTTAAAAAAAACCTAACCCATCTTCCCATTGTTAAACACAATCTATTCTATACACTCTTTCATACAATATCCATATGGAACCAATGTATTCATTATCTAAAATAAATCTCTTATCATCAAAGGCTCCTATGCCTTTTTATTTTACTTCTTCACTATATATGTTATGTTTATAACTTCTTATTGTATTCATTTTCCTATATTCTTCTTTCTTATTCATCAAACAATTATAATAATTTCTAAAAGTTATTGATTTCTTTATTACATATTTCTTTATCCCTTTAACCTCTTTCAATCTGATCCTGATCACATACTTATAACGCATATGCCTTTGCTCTCAATCCAATAAACTCACTCATTACTTTTCCACCCAACTCATCCTTAAACTTACCATAACCTTTTCATTCTTTTTTGGAAAATAACTCGTCTCTTCTTACTAAATTACTTGTATCATATACTCCAATATTTTTCTTCATATCTTTTATAACTCATCAGTTTTTATATCTAGGATAAAACTATCAGTGTCCATATACAACAATGAACATTTTCACGCATACTCTTTCTTTAAGCCATTATACAAATAATCATACATCATATCTTTGATAAATCAAGAACTGCTGTTCCAATATAAATTGGTTTATCCATTACAATACTTTCCTTTTCCATATGAATAGCAGAAAAGTTTCTGAAAAACCT
The DNA here is from genome assembly GCA_035128595.1 of Eptatretus atami. Lineage (NCBI taxonomy): Eukaryota > Metazoa > Chordata > Myxini > Myxiniformes > Myxinidae > Eptatretus > Eptatretus atami. Next base: position 97,070,328 of record CM068952.1, read on the forward strand.
CTTCTCTCTTAAAACTTGGTTTATTTATTAATCTCGAAGCTTCTTTCCAAGATGTTGCAAATCTAATGTTTTGCCTGTTTCTAACATTCTCCATTGTCTTTCCAAAGACAGCATTATTCATCAATTTATAGAAATCCCTTCAAATTTTACTTTTGTATTTGTTCTCATATCTGTATTGAATTTAATATACTTTTTCATCCAAGACTTTGTTTAAATTTTAAAACTCTATGAATTTTAGCTACTCTCAATCCTTCTCTCAAAACTGTTTTAAGCTTCTCTGATGCAAAACATATCCCTCTTTATCATAGAATGTTGTTAATACTTTTCTGTTGATTTGCCTTTATATTAAACTTTTATGATAATCACTTAACATTCTTTCTTTGGGGTTTCTTTTCACATGCAAAAGGAAGGTCTTTATGCTTATTATGTAGATAATTTGGGTACCTCAAATCAACTTCAAAATAATAACTCTTCTTCTCATATTCAATTCCTCTTGAGAAGAAATAACAATATTCATCAAAGCCTTTTCATAATCTTTTCTTCCACCCACTCTAATTTACCATAAGGCAGAGATTGAGACATTGCCCATCATACAAATTATTTGCATCAAAATACATCAATAATTACTCTCTTTTTCATATCATAATTTGGAAGATATTTATTATCTGCTTTAGCATATCTTTTTGAACATACTTGTGATATTCCACCTCTCTTAGACTTCTCAATCATCAAAAGCATACTACATCATTGATTAAATCTTAGATCTTGTTTTGTCATTTTCAACATTGCACTCCAAGCTAACCAGGAGCTGTGAATAGTGGGCAGGATCTAATCCATAACAATTTTTATTATGACAGAGTGATCTAAATGCTTCAAACACATCAGCTAACAATAAACATCTGTTTTTAGATACAAATCATGATATTCTCCAAGGTTCTTTATCTTAAATATTTTCCAAATTTCTTTTGCGTGTTTATATTCCTTATCACTTATTCCTTTTCATAAAGGTTATTATTAGAAACTTTATTTTGAGGAAGTTGTGTTTCTTTAAATCTCATAAATGAATCCATATAATCATAAGGATAAATTCCTTACTTGTAAGAATTTTCTCTTTACTTGAATTTCATTCCTTGTTTGAATTTCCTCTCTAGTTAGAATTTCCTCTTTAATCAGAATTTCATCTTTAATCAGAATTTCCTCTTTAGTTAGAATTCTCATTCTTGTTTGAATTTTCTTTATAATTAGAATTTCATCTTCAGTTAGAATTTCTTCATTAATTTCCTCATTAATTAGAATTTCCTCTTTACTTTGAATTCTCTCTTAATTCTGAATTTCCTCTTTAGTTAGATTTCCTCTTTTGGAAAGAATGAAATAAGATTTGGAAAAGACCCGTGGAGCTTAGATTTGATGCTAGGTTGGCTAGTGGTGTTCCCATAAGCTTGTAAGAATCTAGAACCTAATACGAGTTTAGGTTTTGTGAATATCATTTTTGCAAATGAAATATACTTTTGACTTGTGTTTGTTATGGCAGAAATATTCCCTGGTGTTTTTGAAAGTTCATTTATAAATAGATGTGTATCATAGTTGCGCTGTTGTGAAGAAAGACTGGAATAAAAGAAGGAATTATAATTAAGATTACAACAGGAATGAGCGGGACTCTATATTTACCAGTAAGATGACAATGATCCTAACTTTAGACTCCTCAATTTCCTCCTCACAAATATGAAGATATTGTTCTTTCTAAATTCTAATTTTTCTTCTTTAGTTAATTTCATCGGTTCATTTGTTTCTTTCATTAATTTAGTTAGTCTTATACACATCTTTTCTAATCGTTTTACAAATCTTGTGAAGCATTTTTTCCACGATAATGTTCAAGTTTATTATACTTTTCTCCAACAGATGATTTGAATAATAACAGAAACCACAAGGAATATGTTTTTTGATATTTATTTGTATATGATTCTTTTGGATTAGGAGAAGCAGTATTTATCTTTTTTAGGATACATTCAAAATCAGCGTATATCACAAATGGGTGCATGATAGATTTATTATAATCTTCAAAATAAATCTTTTTACAGGTTTAGGCATTGTAATTATAGCTGATTTATGATTATACAATATTTTGAATGTTGTTCTAATCGTTCTTTTGTATGAAATGAATTAAGACATCGCTTACAAGGATATATTTTGTTTGCTGTTCTGAATACCTGAGAAGAGATTAATCTTGATAAATTATTGATGTATGTGTAATGTGAATTCTTTCCAACACTAAAATATAAAAGATCAATGTGTGTTTCTTCATTTTTATAGTTGTTTTGAAATTATTAATATTTGAACTTTGTTTGTATCCGTTAATCCGTATACATTAATAGAAAGATTATTCTTTTTCAAATTTAGGAATATCTGTTAGTGGCATTGGGAATTTAAAATCTTTAATGTCCAAGGTATTCTCATATTTCATATATTGTTTTACTCTTTCTGAATTACATTTTGGTGGATGTAAGTGAGCAAGAAACAGACCAGAGAAAACATTTATTATCATTGTTCTTAATATTACAACTGCCTTCTTATTTTATTTCTTTTGGTAATTCAATATAAGAAGAAGCTTTCAGAGGGTTTGATTTAGAATGTGTATATCTAAAAAGATGATTTTTTTAATGTTAAATCCATTCCTACCACTGTATTATCAACATCCTCCTCTGTCTTGATAGTTCTTCATAAACCCCACTATTCAAAAAATCTTGAAATGATGTTATAAAATAAAGATCTGTTCTCATATAGGGTTTGTTCTTCATCTTGTCTTTTCATATTCATTTTCACTCCCATATAAAACTTTAAAGTTTTCATTTCTTTTAATGTCTTTTTAATAACTTTTTCAACATCAGGTTTCACTATTTCAATTGATTCAGTTATTGATGATGGACGGGTTTCCAAATTGAAAAATCCTTATTTTTTATATGTCCTTTAAATGCCCATCAGTGTTTTCAATATAATAGTCTCCCTTTACTTTAAACTCATTTTTCTTGTGTTTTTGTGATTCAAGATGTCTGTTATAATACTCTTCAAAACATCCTTTGAGCAGATATCACAATGTTTCTTTTCCAACTCAAGAGGAGATATTTGATGAAATAGATTAAATGTGTGTTTGTTGGTTGGGAGGTGTTTTCTATAATGTTTATATTCGTGATTACAAACATCGCAGTACGTTGTATTCACCATATTTATATAATAAAACTTTGTGTTAAACTAAAATTTTCTTGATGAAAATTTCGTTTATTTTACAGGTGAATCTGTGCTTAAAACCATTTTATCCTCCAACTTTTTTCACTTAATAAATACAATGTTTCAAGACAACAAAAGACAAAGTTTCAATCAATCTCTTCATTTGTAAAAGATACTGAGAAATATGTAAGGATGTAAAATTGAACAAAAATAAATATAACAACTATTGGATAAAACAATTATGGTGGATAGATGAGTTCTTCAATTTCCTTCAGTGGAAGGGCTTTTAGTATACCTGGTAGAACATCAATTAAAGTATCTCTAACAAAAGTTTCTCCTCTCCTTCTGGCAATATATTAAAACTAGAAAAGCAATGAAACAAGAAAAAGTATCAAAAAACAAAAACCTTATGGATGAAGCTTTAGAAAGAAAAGATAAGACCATCTGTAATATGCAAGGAGAAATTTGTATTTTTTTTCAACAACCCTAAGATGTAAATCCTGATGAAATAAAGGATGTTAATATATCAGGTGAATGACATTTCGTTCAATAGTAGTTAAGGATCATTTTAAAATTACCTTTAATATAAAAAATGTTGTCGTTGAATCTAGTAATGAAAAAAGTATATAGATATCGATGGTAATATTATTAAATATGAGTCAATATGCAACTGAAAGTATAGATGAATTTCAGTTTAAGTAAAGTTTTAACTTTATAAATATGAATAGTTTACTCGATTTATGAGCCTCTTGAATTCATTGATTCTCCATATGACAAGTTTGAGAATTGTCCTGCGTGTGAAAGACGGGGATTAAACACAGAGTCAAAAGCCTATAAACAATGTATATTCTGTGATTATCTTCTAATTAATGAATAATAAAAATATAAAAAGGAAAATAATTCGTTTAGATTTACACAAAAATGAATTACTTTACAAGATTGATTAGAGAAATGAATGTAAAGTATGAGGGTGATAACCACCTTTCTTACAGGGAAGAAACTGAACGTATTAGAGAAATGTTCAAAGGATTGTTGTTATATATTATTCATGGATGTGATTTTCAGGGAAATATCAACACAAGATATTGCATAAATATAATAATGGATTATCTGAATTAAACCTGAACTTAGGATAAAATATAGAGTTTCTAAAAAAGCCAATAACAAATTAAATAACCTGTTTTCCAAATATATAAATGAATGATTTTTTACCCATTTGGGAAAATAAGATAAAATTTAACAACCATAAAAATCTCCCAAATTCATTAAGATGCCTCATAGTTTGTTCAAGCGGATGTGGAAAAACCTGTTACTTTTAAAGATGCTCTCACTCCCAACTTTTTAGATTACGATAATTTAATAATTTTCACAAAGTCGAGTTTTCACCCGAGTAATCAACTACTCTCACAAGGTTTTAATGCTGGACTTCAAAAGAAGATATAATGGGTTTATTTAAACTTCAAAAAAACCTAAATGATTATAACATTGAAGATATAATACAACTATTTTGTGATACAACAGAGATGTAAAAGAAATCAAAACCGATAACTTGTATTCTTAGTGATAATACGGATGATATACCGTCTCCCAAGATTTGGATAAATCCAAAAAGAACCTCGTTAATCTTTGATGATTGTGTTAATGAGAAAACCAAACGGTAATGGACAGCTACTACACAAGAGGGAGACATTCTTCTTGTAAATTGTATTTATCTTAGTCAATCGTACTTTCAACTTCCTCGTCGTTCCATCAGAAAAATGCAATACTTTTTATTTTATTCAAGTTAAATTCAATAGATATTAACAATTTTTGGAGAGATAATTGTTCTACATTATGTAGTAAAAAGGAATTTGGAGATTACATGAAGCACACGACTGAAAAATATAAATATATTGTTGTGAAACAAGATGAGATATTAAGGGATATATTTTTTGTTTTATAAATAATTACATATATAAATGACAATTATTATTATAAATCTTGTGGGTAAATCTGCTTCTGGAAAAAACTTTCATAAATCAGGTTCTTGTGTAGTACAAATGAGAATATTGTAAATTTACTTAAAAAAACACCGTGATACGCATTGTATCAACAACAACTAGAGCAATAAGACCTGGAGAAGTAAAAGGTGAAGATTATCACTATATTTCAGTGGAGGAACATATGCGATTGAGGAATGAAGGTCAAATATTTGAGGAGGTTTCTCTTGGTACAACAAAATATTCACATTGTAGAGTGAGTTAAGGAACTAAAATCTGTGGTCTTGGGATATTAGAAACTAATCCAGAAGGAATGAGACAAATTATTAAACATCTGAGCGGAGTGAAGATTTTATCATTTGGTTTTGATGTTGATGAAGAAACTCAACGCAAATGTATGAAAAGCAGAGATGCAAGTATTAGTGAAGAAGAAATTACAACTCGTATTAATGTTAATAAAGAATTTGATGATTATTTAAAGAAAAGGATTTATTTGAACACATCTACTTGGATGATGAAGAAAGGAAAATTCCCTGTTGATCTTTACGATTCATTAAATGATATTTCAATAAATAAATGGATGCGAAAGAAAGAGCAAGAAGATTTAGGGAACATCAAAAGTTGGTTTCAAAAGTTGCAAACAACAGGAAGACATAAAGAAGAAACGCAGACAAAAATTAACGGGTGAAGAAGCATTTGAAAGAAAACAAGAGAAATTTTTTAAACCACTTTTAAAAAAACTTCACAAAAAAATTATAGATGTTTCCACAGTTCCCACATAAAATAATACTCGGAGAAGCCCAAATGTTAAAAGATTTCAGTCAAATGACGGAGGAAGAATTAGAGCATATAGGAGATTAGAATATGATGATGAAGGATTATTTCAACACTGGAAGAGATGAATCGACCCCTGATTATATTGTGAATGCTCTTCAAAAACATGAATATTCACGGATTCAAAAACCAAGCAGGACTCATTCCAAAGAACAACAGCATTTCATCTTGTTCAAGAAAAGGTATTGATATTTAATGATGAATTAAGGTTCTTGAGTTCTGCTCAACCTCCTGTCAAACTAACTCGAGATTAATGTTTCTTCTCACAAAGATGGAAGACAAGGTTCAACTGTGAGGGATGAATCAAAGTATATTGATAAACCATTGGATATGAAAAATAATGATGATGGAGTATATATTGATCTGCTGGAATCTCTTAATTATAGGGTTAGTCTTTCTGGTAAAGTAGGAAAAATGAGAAGGAGAAACACATTATTCAGGCTTTAAGTATCCTTGGTTCAGGTGTTAGTTTCTTCAAATGACCCATACAATTAGTTAATAGACTGTTATTGTTGTTAGGCAGTAAGAAGGCTGGAAATAACAATTTTTTAATGAAGCATCAGCCATTTTAGACCAGTTGATGAACATGAAAATAATTAATAAATATCAATATAAAGACATTTTATCTCATATTAAAATAAGATGAGAAGCACAATCTTAGTTTCAATTTCCACAACAAGCGACACACATTTCATTCCGATACCCTACAACTTGACACAACAAAGAATATGAGGCATCTTTATTGTCCATAGAAACTTATAATACCTTATTAATATAACTGATAAAATGACAAGTTTTAGTTATAATCCACGGAAGTGGATACAAAACGATAACAGTCTCACCCGGAAGTTAATGAGATTTTCAAATATCTTCCGAATTGTCGTCTTATGAAAGAACAGGGTGATGAAACAAAAAATATTGTTTATAGACATTCAAAACATACTTCAAATCAAAGATTAAACTTAAAACTAATAAAGGTTGAATTTCACAATTGATAATTCATTTAGAGAGTTATGGGTTTCTCCTCAAAAAAAGATTGAAACTAATGGGGACTTTACAGTGATAATGTATTTCAATATCTCAGGAATAAACTCGGTATTAATTACTGTGATTGATTGATGGTGCTTTAATGATGGAATAAAAACAAATACAATATTCTCTTCAGTGCATACTCAACCCCATTGGTTTATAAATTCAATATGGAACCAAAATTTGGTTTATCTCCCTGTGTAGGAAAAACCATACACAGAGTAATTTAGGATAACCGACCAAGATAATCGTATGATTTCTTTTAATGGAGAAGTTATATCATCAGAATTCACCTACGTGAAGTTTCCAATAAATAAATACGATGGTTATTGGAGGAAACACGAGTTGGGAAATATAAAATAATTACAGGGGATGGGATGTTCCTTTCCCATACTACAAGGCGAAGGTTGTATCTTGGTAGAGGATACTATAAACCTACGAGACAAAGGGGTGTCGGACATCAATTTTAGAGGAGATGGAATAATTGATACTCTAATGGGTATCGGTTCAACTATTCTTAAACATAAAGACCTAATTGGTTAACTGCTTCTGCTGTGGGAAATGTAGCAGGTGCTGTAAGAAGCATAAAAGATGCCCAAAAGGAATCTCATAAATTACAAGCAATAAAAGAATTAAAAAAGGTAAAACTCAGTTGTCCCCCAAAGAACGACAGAAAATAATTAAAATACTTGGGTCAGGGTTTCAAAAGTTTTAACATCTTTTTTCCTAAATAAATAAAGTTGGAAGCAATTGAATAGTATCTATGATTTGGATGATACTATTATTATCTCAAACTCCACTAAAAAGAAGACTTACTTCAAGGTAAATGCAATAACTGGAACAGACTGGAATGCAAATGGTACAAAAAGTTTTGAAATAAATAATCAACAACTATTTGAATCTATCGAAAGTTTTTGTTGTGTAAATTTACATTCACAAGGCTGGAATAACACAAACGCTACACTCGTAAATGATTTCTTCTGGAAAATGTTTGATAGTGTTCGTTTGTACATTGGAACACAAGAAGTTGAAGCGGTTGATTATGTCTCTGCTGTATTGAAATGATGAAATTTACACTATATTCATTGGTGATAGAATGGGAAGGGGGCTTGTCGAAGGTTTATTTCCTGATATGTAAGGACAAACACAGACCCTGGATATAATCAAAGGAAAGGATGTATATATGATGATACAAAAGCGGTATAGTTTTACTGTGGCAGTTCCTCTTAAAGGTATATTTGGATTTTTGATCATGATAAAGTTCTGTATGGTCTTAAAATTAGATTCAACTCCAAAGGAATGATAATGAAATAGATTGCTTTTGGTGTTGGGTAGTGCTTTTGGTGAGCAGAATAAATTTGTAATTGATGAAATGAGTTGGTATATTAGTGAATATACTCTAATCTTAAAACAGAAGAGATGTTGAATAGAAGCTTAACTCAAAGAAACACTCAGTGTATCATACCTCAAAAGGAAGATGTCAACACGTTAAAACTAAACCAAACACTACACTGGAATTTGGGTGTTCTGGAGGAAAGCCACGATATCTGTGGATCATTTTAAAAAGCCAGATGGTGATACCTGCGACTGATAAGAATAATGCATTGAGTGAAATGCTAGGTGAAACACCTTCGCGTTCTCTAGATGGAACATTTTATCCACGAGATAGATGGAATTAATTGGGAAAAAAATGATTTTGCTGAAGCATACAAGTCTTCCAAAAGGTGTGTGAAAGTAATGGAATAAAGAACCTATTTGGATATGACAGACATTTAAAAGTTTGTATACAATCTATGCGTTTTGACCTGAGCGCTCAAAAGGAACTATAAGTCTAATCGAGTGGATACTTCCCTATACATTGAAAGAGGAGAGAGTGAAGAAGTTGATACATATTGTTTTGCTTTTGGAAGAAACAGAATTGCAGATTAATACAGATAATGGTGTTATGATTAGTCTCACATAATTTTTGTTCAATAAATGAGTGGCAAAGTACCAACTGGGGTATATGCTAATCAAATCATCTTCATAAACTATCATCTTGTGTTCAAAATCAAAAGCCTTGTGCGATTACGGTTAATACAATTCAGAGAAAAGGAGCAGTAAGAAATTGATGTTTTGCTCACAAGAGAACAGGTTTAAAATCTTGAAATGATACTGGTCACTTAAATTAAAATGACAAAACCAATGTTGAAAAAATATTCAATAAGAGAGACGAGTGGAGGATTTCTCCCATTTCTAATTCCTTTATTTGCTGGTTTAAGTGCGGTTGGAGCATTGACGGTGGTATTTCAACAGCGGTGAAAACTGCAACGAAGGAAGGCTGCAACTCCAGGCTCAAAAAGAATTGGAAAGACATAACAAAGAGTTGGAGAAAACAATTAGTGGAAGTGGTGTAAATTGTAGATTTTGCTGAAAAACTTGAAGGTCTGCTGATAAAGGAGATTGTTAGTTGGAGATATTGCTTTCCTTCTATCGCAAGCAGGTGTAAATTAACTAAAAGGGTAATGGATTATATCTTTCTAATAAATAATGAGCATTGATGAGGTGGTTTAAAGAATTTGGGAAAGAATACAACATCAAATTTACAACTTGTCAAATATTGTAAGAAATTAAAAATTCATATGTGGTTAGTTTGTATGAGAGATGAATAACAAACGTGCTAAAACTACAAAGAATATTATTATGAAACTTAGAAGATAAATACTGGAGAACGGTTTCTCATTGGGTTTGTATTTTTATCACAGACAAATATTATTTGTAGTTTGTGTCTTCACCACCTGTTGAAGTCATAAATTCTTTACAGAATGGTGTTTATAAACATTTCAAGCCAAGAATAAATCAAGTGTGTGGTCAATTATGTCTATATGTGTTATTTCAACTCAACCAAAAATAAAATTTTTATGAATTTTTTAACTCTATATAAATGCTTTATGTTGGGAAAGATGGTTCTATCTTGTGTATCCCAGAACTGGATATTGATTTATTCAAATTATTAACACAAAGGCACAGCTGAACGACATAAATATAATATAACCAAAAATATTAATATGAAAAATGCTTATAAATTAAAAACAATTACTCCAAGCCTGCTGACCGAATGACTTGTGAGATTTAAGTGATATCACAATATATATCCTTAAGTAAAAAACGGCTGTGTTTCCAAAGATACAAAGTGTTTGATTTTATCTCCAGGTCATCAGAATTCACAGTTTCGAATTTAAAATAAATTTTTTAAAGAAAGGGCGATCGTTTGTATGAAAATAGAAACAATGGGGTATGATTGAATGATTAAGGGGTATAATTGTCATTAAAATTGACCTAAAAGAACCTGGATGCAATTAAAATCAGTCTCGTAAGGAAAAATTATCCAACTTGGTATAGAGAATGAGTTTTCTTGGAGCCACGATTGGTAACAACAAATAAAAGAATTTAATAAGGGTAAATCATAATCATGGTTTTGCTCTTGTTTTATCATGAAAACAGAATAAAAACAGGATTATATGTAATAACTAGGGAAATACAAATGATTTACTATGGGAAGAATGGGAGGTGTTTCGTGTCCAATAATCATTATTCTAACATATCTGTTGGGCTGTGGAAATTCGCGATTACACCATTCAGGTCCGTAGGTGAGATTTAATATTTTTTAAGTACATGTATAGTTTAGCCCCAAACCCCATGTTTCAGAGGGAAATTAATGTGTTCATTCGGCTGCGATTCTTTGGAGTTAGGCGTTTTTCTGTTCTACCTTTTGTTTTGCTCCAACCACCCAACATCAAACACAACGCCAGCAGCCACAACCTACCTTCACCACTCGCTAACCGCAAACCTCACATCACCAGCCATTCCCAACGGCATCATGGCCATCGGACACCGCCGAAAACCCTCCACCACCTTCTCCTACGGCCATCCCGCACCACCTGTGGGCACCGAGCGTCGGTCTATCTTCAGCGATACACGCGAGCCGCGAGTGCAGATGGCGGTTTTTTTCCGAGGAGAATTCGCATCAGGAATGCTACACGCCCACATCTGATCCATCCAATTAGGAAGCGCGGGGGGCTTGGCCCCGCTCCAACGCCATCTGAAGGGAAATCGGGATCATTGCAATTTGAGGATCAGGAAAGATTCACGCCCCTTTTTCTCCGTCCAATCGTCGGCGTGGCTCCGCCCTGAGGTTCCGTTTGGATCCGAGAATTTGCATAAATGGTGGGTTTCCTGGAGCCGATAAAGAGAACGAGCGCAAGGCGAATCGTGGCAGAAGTGGGGCAGATGAAGTAGCGGAGGCGAACGGCTATGGAGGCGAACTGGCTGCGGAGGGAGATCGGCTGAGGCAGAACCTGAGCATCGGGTCCGGGGCGAGGAAGTCAGCGACGAGGTTTGCGTTTGAATCGGCATCGCGGGACTCGAAGCAAGCCAGCCATAACTTCCCTCCCCAGCCATCAACAATTCCCCTTTCCCCCCCGCTGAGAGAGTGCGACAAGGGGGCCCCCGTTCCCACTTTACACCAGCAGGTTTTGCCCACGAAACCGCCGTGCCAGCGCATTTTGCGCTCGCCACGAGGGCGCGGTAGGACCCTTCGGTCTCGTGGACCTGGCCGCTCATCCAGGTTCACGCGCATTAGGCCCCACGGGCCCAGTCTGACTCCCTGCCTTTGAGGGGGTTCTTTTCTTTGGCTTTGGTGTGAATGCGTGTTGTGGCGCCGTGTCTTGTAAGTGTCGAAACTGTATAAGTGTTGCGTGTGTACGCGTATTCGGTCGTAGCTCTGCATTATTGTTTTTGTCTTAAATTGATCATATGTGGCATTTGTTGATTACTGAATGGTTTTCTGTATATGTGTTGCTTATCCGTGTGTGTGAATTAATGTCTGTACTTGTTGAACTGTGCCCGTTTCGCTTCGTCTTTCCTTTAATTGGAACCTCCATTTGCCTTCACGTAAAGGGTTCGTAGTGGGCCGATACGCCGATATTAATCAGGAACCGTCGAGGCCGACGATAACACCGCATCAGTTATCCGATAGCCACGGACGGACGCTTAAGCGGTCCGTGCCGAGGTCGACCTCTGGCGGGTGCCCGATCGCCCGGTTTTACCATCCGCGTGGGTACTTAGGTTAGGTCGATTTGGCGAACAACCTACCACGCGGTGGCCGATTGGCACGACGTGGTGAGGCCGAAAGGCCCCACCCGTGGGCTAGATCCCGTGTTAGTCCGGGAGGGTCACGACGATTGTCCGTCCGGTGGGGCGGACGTAACCCGCGATTCGAGTACGTGGTGATTGCACACCGGCGGGCGCGAATTCGCAACACTGTGTCAGAGAGCGGGCAAACAAACTCTCGTCTCCAGCTAAATTCACAGGGAATCGGTCCAGGGGTGAGAGGAGCGACCCCCGATTCCCTCACAAATTAAAGCGATTAAAAATTACCCGTTTACGTGAATAAGATGGCGTCCTCAAAAGGCGAGCGGGAGCCCGGGGTTAAAGGAATGGATGTAGAATGTGTACGAATCCATGGTCAGGACTGGAATCCCATGCCGAAATGGCTTGTTGGGCAGACGAACTCCCCAACCAAACTCATAGCCCGAAATGGGCGCGGCGGCCGGCCGCGGTGTATGACACCTCCCCTTCCCCCTCCACCAAACCCCCGATCCTGGCCGAATCGGCTCAGCCGAGTGCACCCGACCATGGCCAGCTAATTCGCCATGCTGGCAAGGAATCAGTGCGGACATCAAGAAATGAACAAACACAAACGAAATGAAAAAGCGAAATAAATCGCATGAATATCAACAGGATCCAAATTCAAACAATGCGGGGTGTGATGCCAGCATATGGGCCGGGCAATGAAGGCGGGCATGAAGGCAATAACGGGGGAGTGCGTAAATTGCGACGCCACGTGTGGCAACGAAGAGCTGGGAGACGGTGCAACGGTTTTGTCAGCCCGCCGGTGAAGGCGGGTGAAGGAGAAAAATCATTCGGTAGACGTTGTTGGGCGAGAGCGTGACGGTGACAACAGGGGAAAAATTAATTAAAGTGGACGGAGACGTGCAACGCGAGGGAGATAAGACACGCAGGTGAAAGGAATTGGGAGGGAGAGAAAAGAACAATTAAGACGGAAAGCAGGATGCGAGGTACGCGGAGATCCTGAAAGAGCAAAGGAGTGCAAACAGAGGGAAGGACGGGAGCGAACTTAGGAGAAAGCCAAGGTTTCCTACGTAAAGAATAGGGGAAGACGCCAGAAAGAAGCAGAGACTAATAGACACGAGGAGAAATCAACAGACAACTAATAAATGTATCAGAAGACACATGGAGATAGACGCGGTGATTTTGATGGGTTAGTGAGCACTACATTACTCACACACGGAGGTAGTTGGATCCGGACCATAGCCCGGGGAGGCTGCAGTGGACTGTGTGGGGACCCGGTCCGCGCAGCAGCGGATGGCTGCCTCCAGGACACGAGGGGAGGGAGTAAATGCCCCTTGAGAGCGAATTCACGACCAGTGGGTTCGGTCCGTGCAGAGCCGGCAGTTGAGCGGGGGACGCAGTGCTGTGGATAGCCGCTGCACCGTGCAGCTCTAGAGGGGGTGAGATACTGAGGCACCCGTGCCAGGGCACTCCTTAGTGGGGGACACGATACTCACAGCAGAAATGTCGGTCTGTGTGGTGCAGGGAATGTGTGTTTTGCGAGTAGTGCGACACCTGCGTGCTTTCCGGTCACGCCACATGCGTCGTCGAGGTCGAGACCTCCCTGTGGCAAGTAGAACGACGCGTATATGGGGTGTGAGTGAAAGCAGGCCACTGGTTCGCTCGTGGTGAAAGAGCCGTTCGGCGTGCTGCTGAGTCGTAATCTGTTGTGGTAAGGGGAGGGAGTGTCGGTTCAGGCTCCCCTCCCCGCATGCGTGACGCATGCAGCCTCGTGCTGTTAGGAGGCAGCCATCCCCGCTGCTTTCGCCTCCCGGGTGGTGAATTGTGAGTGTGATGGACGGGTGATGCCTCTGGCGTCGTCCACACGACAGGTGTGCGTGGGCTCGGGAAACGGAGAACAGAACCTCGGCCCGCACAGACGGGACCATGAGTTCAAGCACTGGGTAAGCCGGCCCTAAGTTTGTTTTGGGGACCGCAGCCGGGTCTTCAACCCAGCAGCGAGCGCGAGGTCCATGCTGTGCACCGATGTCGCGTGCATGTGTAGGGCCCTACACCCACGTCCGCCTCGCAATCACTTCTTGCGGGTAGTGACCATCGCCCGGTCCGGAACACTGCCTGGACTATTGTCCATTTGCGTGTAGTACTGGTTGTCTTGATGGCCTTAAGATCGGACAAACCAGTGTTTTACGGACATGTACTAATCCCTGGGCATTTTGGATTTGCCGGTCTATTCGGGTTCTCCACGCGAGCTTGGTTGCTTTTAAATGCTTCTAACGGTGTAGCTACGAAGCACACCTTGTTGCTTTCTCTCCTTTCAAGCCGCTACCCGTCCTTTCCTCTGTTCACCTTTGGGTGGGTGCAAGACGTCTCCTCGGCCTCAGATCTTGCTGAGGGCTTATGTCCCGTGGGTTGTTTCTTCGTGGGTTCGTCGCAGGGTGATTCTTGTCTCTCCGGCTGCAACGTGGGGTTTCGAGACATCCCGTGTCAAGGGGATGGGTGGGATTACTTCCCCTGCCCCTGCGATGGTGGTATCGCACGCGGGTATTTAATACTTTTTCCTCTGTGTCTCCTCTCGCTCTCCGACCTTTCCTGTCCACACGCGACGGTGACGAGTCGCTCACACGCCGGTCGGGCAGCCTGCAATAGCACTAGACCGTCGCAGTCGGCAAGCCGCGCCGTGCTAAGCTTTCGCCGAGCTGTGAGTGTTGCCCGCGCTGGTTGGCTGGTGCGCAGAATTTTTGGAAAAAAAAATTAAACATTAAGCAGAAAGGCAGGATGCCGGCCCCTTATCCGCTTTCCCGACTCGAACAGGATTCCCAGGTACGGGGTGGCAAGACCCCCCTTGACTCGGTGCTACAGGATTGTGAACCTTTACGATAATAGGGCGGCGAGTGGGTTTCAAATGCGTGTTCACGAGGTCTAGACTTTTGCGCTGGTTCCATGGGGCAACGAGGTCTATGAGTTTTGCCTCCACTCCATTTTGGGTCGCCCCGTTGGGAATGTGTTAAGTTAGAGTGGACTTTGTATGTTGTCGAGAGTTTATTTCTTTAGGCTGGTTTTGGGATATCCGCTAGTATTTCTGGTTTTTGTTGTTTGTGTTTGATCAAATTTTGGGGACTTATGGTCGATGTCTGCGAATCAGTATCGAATGTTGAGTTCGTTCGGCGTGGCACCGGATGTGAGGGGCTTAGCATACATAGCGTGGGTATCCGAGTTGTTGGGTGAACAATGCTGTACGGACGTTCTGGCTACGATATTCGGGAGCACGAGGAGAGGCACGGGGGGACTTTGGGGTGGAGAGGCGCGGGAACAAGGGGGAGGTGTCTTATAAGTATCAGGGG
>CM068952.1:97117563-97137563 GCA_035128595.1 Eptatretus atami
CGTACGTCCGTCAACAAATTTTCTTTCGATCTCGATGAAACTTAGTATGTGGGTAGAGGTCGATGAGTGTTGCAATCAACGATATAAGTTGTCTGGGTTCAAGGTCAGGGTCAAGGTCACGAGGTCACGTAAGTTAATAAAAATCACATTTCAAAACCTATCTAGTCTCCATTCTACAAGATAATTCAGCAACTGTTTATTGATTATGATAGTAAAAATATTATCTTGTATATAACCGACAGATTTTGAATTTCCGTCCGTTTGGCCGCCACATAACCTGGAGATGGTCAAAAACACCTCCCGGTAAAAAGAAAACTTTTACTTCCGATCTTGATGAAATTTGGTATGTGGGTAGAGGTCGATGAGTGATACCAACGACATATTTTTTCCCGGATCGAGTCAGGGTCAAGTCACGAGGTCAACGAAAGTTGTGAAGGTCGCCATTTTCAAAACCTATCTAGTCTGGTCATTTTAGGAGATATCTGGCAACGGTTCATCGATTATGATAGTAAAAAACATTATAGGAGATGACCGTCACCCCCACACGGGGGTAGTTTTTTATAAAAATGTTGTTTTGACTTAACTGCATTTTTTCCCAATATAGATGCAATGGCATCATCTCAGTAAATTCTTTTGAGGGCATCTACATGGGGATGCTCCCCAAATCCACCCCTCAGGCGATATATCTCACACAAGTCCCTTCCCAATTTCCTTCACATCCCATCCAATATTCCCGTCCATTCTGTCTCCACTGAGAAATTCTGCTACGCTGTTGTCCTTCACTTTTGGAGTCATCTATTTAATTTTTTATTTCAACATGGCAAGAAGTTTTTCATTACCCTCTCCTTTTCTCTGCTCCTTCGCCTTCTATTATATCCCCATGCTCGTATATCCTCCCAATCTTCCTCTCCCTCTCTCCAAAACTCTGCTCAGCTCCTTTCCTTATCCTTCCATTCGACATTCTCTTATTTTCTCATATTTACTCCCTATATATAATATACACAATTAGAAGGGACTTGGTAGAGTGCTAACACAATGCTGAACCAGTAAAACATATCAGGGCCAAGGAATTTTTGAAATAAAGTATTCATTGCATAACTTATTTTTTGGCCATCTCTCAATGGTGAAGAATCCTTTAAAAATTAAAACTTCTCATATCTGGATCGGGATTAAGAATCTCACCAAAATCCAATCAATTTGTCCTTGTACGCATTCAACATGTCCACACAAGTTTCTGCCAAATCCGTCACAATTTTTGAGATATCATGCTATATATCGTTTTCACCCATCTCTCAATGGTGAAGAAACTCCAAAATGTTTTTTTAAAATCTTCATATGCGGATCCGGATCTTTCACCAAATCGAATCAATTCGTCCTTGGCCACACACCCAACGTGTTACCAAGTTTTGGCCTAGTCCGTCCACACTTTTTGAGATATCGTGCTACATATTGTTTTGGCCCGATCTCTAATGGTGAAGAATCACTTTAAAAAATTCTAGTAGCCAGATCCAGATTCGGATCTTCAACAAAATATAATCAGTTTGTCCTTGTCAAACACCGAACCTGTCCACAAAATTTCATCCAGATCCGTCCACACTTTTGAGATATCTCTGCACACAGACTGACAATAAACAAACAAGAAGATGTCAGACGCACGATACTTGCAAAATCCATAAAACTAATTTGACCTCAAAAATAATTGGTTGTTGAATTCAATGACCAAATATGCAACTCCTCTTCAAATTTCAAGTCAATCAGATGAAAATTGAGGATTTATAAAGACACATTAGTTGTTTGACTTGGGACTGTTGACTTTTTTTCTTTTTTTGCTTATTTTTTGCATACATTGTCGAGGTCATATGAGAGCTAACCACACAACCACAGTAGGGGGGCATGAGACAAGAGGGGTGGGAGAGGAAGGGACAAAACAATGGGGGAAGAGAGTCATCAGGAGATCTGTGGAAAGGAGAGGGATGGGGGTGGAACATGGGGTATACAAGATGGACCACTACGGGACTTTCATGAAGGAAAGCAGGGAATTTGAAGGAGGTGGTTTGGGGTGGATTGACAGGGGTAGAAAAGAATCGAGGACTTGGATGGGGGAGTGAAGAGGTGGGCAGTGAACAGCTATTTTGAAGGCCTGGAGAGAAGGTTGGATTGAAGAATGGGATATATATATATACATATATATATATATATATATATAATATTAATATATATATATATATATATAAAGCCTTGGGTGTGGTAGTGTTAGGGTATGCGGCTTGGGATCCAAAAAGGTCCTGAGTTCAAGCCCCGTTGGCCGCTTGAATTAATACACACCAGGAGGTGTGACTCAGCCTGTCATCCTTCCGAGGTCGCGAAGTGAGTACCAGTGTACTGGGCCCGGTTATGCCCCGGTAAGAATAGGTGTACCATATCCTGTGTCGTAGAGGTGACCAGGGTTGCGTCAGGAAGAGCATCCGGCCGTAAAACTGTGCCAAATCATTATGCGGATCATAACGGATGATCCGTGTGGCGACCCCTAACGGAGCAGCCGAAAGAAGAAGAAGAAGATATATATATATACATATATATACATATAGCATCACACACACACATTGTTGTGTATTTCAGAAACGGATCTGACACATGCATACAAACATTTAGGTCCTCAGACAGTTTATTTCCCGAAGTGCATGTCCAGGATAGACCCTCCCCATGTCTGGTGGAATTCTAACTTTGATGGCATTGGAAAAGGGTATAGAACAGATTCCCTTTATTATGGGATGGCCTTTCTCTTTACGAAGACATCCATGCACACGAAGATAGCCGTTAGCTCAATGGAGGATCGTCTACCCCTTTCCATCAGGACACATTGCTTGCAGGTGGACGATTTATTTACACTTTGGACTTACAGGACATTTGATTAAGCCACCCGTGGGCTTTTCCTGATGGTTTTATCTGACGTCAAATATGGCGTGGATCATTTACCTCACCACGTATCTTTCCTTGACGTTCGATACCCACCTCTTTCACCGACGTTGACGTCCACTTTTTGCCATCGACGTTTGATGTCCGTTTGGCAGCTCCATGGAGCTGGCTGGCTCTTGGTCATGTCAGGCTGAATGAGGAAGGAATGATCGGAGAGGTTGACGCCGGTCACTTGCATCGATGCACCAATAGGCAAGGTGGATTTGGCTGAAATCTGCTTGAGGCTCTGCCCAGACTGGTCGCCTATAAAAGGCATGAGGACCTTTTCCAGACAGTTTTGTGACAGCTGGGCCTTGTTGTTTTCATCTCCAGTCAGTTGTTCCAGTCGATGGTATGGTGAGCTGGCGACAGACAGTTGGTTGGTGAGTTGGTGACAGCCATACAGCCTTACAGCTCTGACCACTGGTTAGAATTTTGTGACAGTTGGTGACAATTGTGACAGCTCCTCACAGCGCCTTTACAGCTTCTTACAGCTCTTCACAGTGCTTCAGAGCTCCTTACAGCTGTCCGTTGGTTGTGGCTCCTGGTGGATCCCGATGGTGGGTGACGGTTGGACTGGTCTGCTGGTTCTGCTCGAACATGAATTCTTGGTGTCCCTGGTTCCTGAGGTGATGACGTGACGACGAATGATGTTCGAGCCTGTTTGCAGGTGGGGCTCGGCGAGGCAGGTTTGCTGGCAGCGGACCAAGGCACGCTCACACACTTTGGGACATTTTATTTGACACAGCGACGACTTCTACTTGGTAAGCGAGACCAGATTTCTTCCCCCTAAATGACTGCTGGGTGGCCTGTCTCTTGTTTAATCATTAAGTAAGGCCATGTGATAAGCATCTGCTCTTTGTCTATTTTTCTATCGCCTGTTTAATTCTATTATTTGTTTGAGATTATTTTGATTGATTTTGAATTTTCATATTTTCACCACAATGAATAAAAGTTCTTTCTGTTTATTTATTCTTTTTTATTAATAAATTCCTGTTGATGTTTAACCTGTCCAGCGTTGTCTTTCTCCTCCATGATCCAGCATTGTCGTCGAACCTAGATTAGACTGGGAGGTGGTTCCCAAACTATTAACCTGTCATAGTCGGCACGCACCAGCGGTATACGCTCGGCCACCCCAATTAAGATTATCAAGGTAAGATTGTGAATCGGGGGGCGCTCCCATTCAGGAAGCCACGTGACTCTAGTTAATGGCAAATGAGACGGTGGACACTGGAACTCGTGGTTAACTGATTGGCTTTGGGTGGTTGTAAAGGCAACCACCGTAGCACAAAAGTTAATTGTGGCCGGTGGCCCTAGGTCCGGCTCTTCTGAGGAGAGAACGGGGATTAACCCCCTCATAATAACACTCGGTACGGTACCCGTGGCCATAAAAAACAAAAAAAAAACATATATATATGTATATATACATATGCTGTCATCATAATTGTTTTTGTATGCAGCCTATGGCTGCTGGTTGCATCATTTCTGGAAGGTGTAAGCTATGCTGCTGTTGCAGTGCCCCTGTTACCAGTAAGCTTGCACTCATTTTGGCTGATTCTTGAATAAGATAACAAGCTGAATCAACCCACCTGGTGTTATTTAAAACAGAACAAACAGGGGCGCAAACTCAAGACCACCTAAGACCTCAAGCCAACCACCTTAACCGTCAAGCCAACACCAGGCTAAATACATATATATAAATATATATATTATATATAATATACATATATATATTATATTTAATATTTCTGCCGAAATTAGTTTCAACCATATTTCCAAGGGCGCTCAAGGAACCGCCAGCATCCCTTCTGGTTAAACTACCAAAATCAAGAATCACTGCTCACTTCACTCTTTCATTCTCTTTTTTCTCAACTTTGGAATGAACTTCACACACTTCTTCAGTCCCACTCTTCCCTCCAGGTCTTCAAATAGCTGTTCCCACCATCTCATGTCTTCCCCATCCAAAACCATGATCTTTTCTACCCCGTTAATCACCCCAAAACCCACCATTCATTTCATATTCCGTTTCCTCCCTGAAAAGTCCTGTGGTGTCCATTTTGTTTATCCCATGTACCCCGCCCATCCCTCTTCCTTCCACAGATATCCTCATGTGTCTATTCCTACTGTTTTGGTGATTCCCTTTCCCAACCTTTGTCTCCTGCTCCACTTGTTATAACCTTCTGTGTTAGCTCTTATTCGAGCTTTGACATTGAATATTAAAAATGAAATGAAATGATGTGCTGAATAGTCTCTGCACCAATGTTCCATCTGTATCCTTGTGTAATGTTGGGATGGGAAGAAAGAGGGAGGGGAGGATAGAGTTGGGAGAGGGTGGTTGATGCTTTATGGGGGGGGGGGAGGGAGTTGAAGACTTGAGGTTGGGAGGGGGTGTTGAGGACTTGGGTTGGAAGTGGAGAGTTTACGACTTCAAAGAAAAAGGGGAGGAGTGGACAGAGAGCTTGGGTGGGAGGGGGTCAGAGAGTGGGAGAGCAGCCGGTTTAGGATTAGGGGTGGTTGAGGACTTGGGGTGGAAGGGGAATTGAGGACTTGAAGAAGAAAGGGGGAGGGGATGGGCAGAGAGTTGGGAATGGGGCAGAGAGGGGACAGAGAGTTGGAGAGTGGGGGTGGAGGGTGAGGGTTGAGGCTATTTTTGACCATCCACGTGACCGGAAAAAATGCAGACACATGCGAGATTTCAGGGTCTGTTGGTTTGAGGAAGCCTGCTGGGAAGTGGGTGAAATGTTCCTGAGCGGTTCTGCTCTTGCTTTTCATACGAAAAGACGGAATTTGGTGTCTGTCTGTCTGTCTGACTTTTTTGTGACGATGATACATTCTGTCATTACTATATCTAATCGCAACAAAACTTGAAAGGGGACTAAGGGTCACATGATGGAGGTTGAACAATTATAACTTGCCCACCCAAAGGGGGGTATGGGCCCAGCACACTCTGTGTTGAGGTGTATAATAGGTTATCATGGCTTCAATGAGGCACACCTTCTGGACATTAAAATGATTATTAACGCAAATGTTTCAGTCAATTCTGTCCAACATAGAATTACATTTATAAACAGTCGCTGTGAAACTGAAAAACTTTCGAGGAAATTTGACGTGATTAAGGCATTCTTACTTATCATGTCTCAGATGAACGGATCAGAGCCATCTCGACTTGCTCGGCCTCCAGGTAAGTGGCAAGGATCTTTAGTGAACAAAGCTCCTTACACGAGTCTTTATGCATGATGGAAGTTGAACGATGGGGGTGGAGCGATTTAACTTACCCCACTCCCGGGTTCAGGTGTATATCCGGGTTAAGATAGCGAATGGTGGCGTTCTTTCAAGTCCGCTTCTCATAACAAGAGTAACAACAACACTAAGATTATAAAGCATAATATTAATGTTAGTACAAAATAATATCCTACTCCCCAAAGAGTTTTTATGACATGCGATATTGTTACGAATCTGGAAACCATTCACCTTCACACACACAGTTGACCCAAAGTTAGTTTTTTTCGTTAAGTATATGTGGGAGTTAGAATCTCTCCCCTATGTTTAATGGGAATTTCATGGTGCCGCTGCGAGTTTCCTTCTAGTTAGTCTTCTGCATTAAATCCCCCCCACTCCTTCAGTGCCATTACGGACGTGTTCGAGGCACGGACATAGGCGGGGGTGAGATCACCTCTAGGGCCAACTCCACCAGCAAGATGGAATGTTTCCCTCATCCAATCGGGGGTGAGATCACCTCAGGGCGACTCCACCCAGCAAGATGGAATGTTCCCTTGTCAATCGGGGGTGAGATCACCTCAGAGCCAACTCCACCCCAGCCAGATGGAATGTTTGTCTCGTCAATGAGGGGAGGACACCGATCCGCGACACCCCCCCCCGACCAATCCGGAGGCGAGTTACCTCAGAGCGGTCCCTCCACCCACCCGGAGGAGGGATAAGAAGGGTGGCGAGCCTGTCTCAGCGGCCCATCTTTTCGGGGTTCCTTGTGGTGGTGGTCGTGTTGGTGCTCGTGTGGTGGTGGTCGTGGCGGAGGTGTTTGGTGTGTGCTCGTGTCGTCGATCGTTATTCGTGCAGCCAGGATGTGGCTCATTGGATTTCTGGTTCCGTGGGGTTGAGTCCCACCATGGTTGGTTGTGTTGGAGCGCTCGAGCTGGGGATCCCCGTTCCCATCATGGACTCCGACCCACAAGTGTGAGTCGGTAAAACCGCACGAGGCGGCCAGGTACCCCGGCCAGACTCTGACCTTCAGCTCGCCTTCCATCCCGAGCTGAAGGGCCGAATAAAGACCCACGAGGTCCATTTATTTTGGGTGTGTGTGTCCGTATGTGGCAGTCTGATAAGTAGAAATCGTTTAAGTGATTGCCATTGTACATTTGTCTATATCTATATTCATGGTTAAGTCTGCTCTGTGTTTCCCTCCCTATTACCTTGTAAATAAATAACTGTTAAATGTTCCAGTTCATTGTCTGTGCTTGTTTCATTGACCCAGTATAGTTTGGCTTGAGAATTAGGGAGGCCGATTGTGCCGTAATTGGTCATTTGAGCCGGCGCGGCTTTGGTAATTCCCGCCCGGTTACGCCGGATCCGAGTCGGTAAGAGCGACTCGGTTGGACAAAGCCGGCCGAGGGTGTGGGTTTCCCCTGTAGCTAGACCGCGCGGCTACTTAGTTAAATTGGAATCAGACAAAAAGACCTAACCGCGCGTCCGAAATATTGGCGCCAACGTCCATTAGCGACCCGTCGATATTGGAGTTATCTGGAGTGACGACCTCAATTCCGGTGTTTCGGAGGGGAAACGGCCCACTACTCTGTCTAACAGCATCTCGCACCGAACCCCGGCACCACAACAATATTATTACCCCCCCCCCGCCCACTGATCTAACATGTCATGTCATCCATGATCTGATCCTTTCAATAACCTGATTAACATGTTTAGTCATGCATGGTCTGATGATCCTTTCAATGACTGATCTAACATGTTATAATTGTCTTGCAAGGTCTGATCCTTTCAATGACCGGATCTAACATGTTATAATGTCTTGCAGGTCTGATCCTTTCAATGACCTGATCTAGCATTATAATGTCAAGCAGGTTCTGATGATCCTTTTCAATACCTAATCTAACATGTTGTGTCATGCACAGTCTGATCCTTTCAATGACCTGATCGAACATGTTTGTTATGTCATACATGATCTGATCCTTTCAATGACCTATAAACGATGGCAATCATAATAATAATTGGCAATAACAATAATGAGGATTAATAACATGATTCCCTTGCCACTCCTGGAGTGAGCGGGCTGACTAGTTACTTAAATTAGCAGAGTAGATCGAGTTACTTTTTAGATGGAAGCACCTTTCTACTTTTAAACACTGAAGCTCAAAGTCTTCTCTTCACAGTTGAAACTGAGACTTCTTTACTTCGACCAGTGTTAGGCTGTGCTTGAAGCTGCTGTCCTGTGAGCTTCTAACCAAAACAGCTGTTGACTCTCGAAACTTGTCTTCTGATTGCGTTGTGGCTTTGGGTCTGTCAGACCTCTTCTGTCAGAGTTTTCTTCCAGTTTCCTAAGTACCTTTTGATGGTGTAGGAAACTGTACTCACTGACATCTTGGCTTCTTTGCAATTTCTCCAAAGGAGAGACCTACACTTTAAGGTTATAATGGTCTGTCTGTCTTCCTTTGTTAATTGTCTTTTTCTCACCATTATGATAGCAATATACTACTTCCTGCAGTGCAATTTGTCAAATAATGCTTCAGACGCGTGTAGCAACACGTCTTTCAACAGTGCTTTTATACAGACAGAGGGTTTGTACTAATCAACAAAAGTTGGGACACCTGGAGGAATTGTTTGCTCAATTTCAAGCTTAATTTATTTCTCATTGCTGCAGAACAGCTGCAGTTGCTACCCATTCTTGTTCCCTGAAAGGGCTTTTTTAACAACTCGAATTTACATTATTTTTCAGTTTTTGGTAACCTAAACTTTTTTTTAACCTCTGGCAGTTTTTACCGCTTAGCCTTGTACGCATGCAGGTTATTCACTGGACTTGAACTGCTTAAATTTCAGTAAAAACTGAAAAATGTGGGTGTTCTAAAACTTTTGTCCGTTAGAGTAAGTATTAACACACGATTCGGATTAAAGTAAACGTTTGCAGCCGACAACTTATCAGCTTCACGAATGTGTTCAATATTCTCAGCCAGTTAAACACAATCTAGCTCGGTTACGATTTTGATGCGAGACCTCTATAGGTGTTCTCGCTTAGGGATCTGGATAGCTCTATTTGTGGATCGCCTCTTCTGAAATGTTTTGGTCACGGATGTATTTTGCTGTGTGGAGTTCAAATATTGACTAAACTAACTAGAGTCATTGGAAAGGCCATGTGGAGGTCCAATCGACTGAAACAAACTGATGGTTCGAAGGCTGGAGTAGGGGCGCTTCCATCATGGAGAACTCGAATATTCATATGGGGGCCTAAAGTTGACTAACTTGTTTGGATTTAGGTTGGGGATGTTGGCGATCCAAGTTGCTCTCAAAATGGTAGGTCATTGTGCTCCAGAATCCAACCTTGAGATTAAATGAGTTATTTAATTTCAGAGAGTTAGGATGTTAAACTACTTGAAATTGGTTGGTAAGAATGGGGTTAGGACGTAGGAATAAGCAAATTGAGAAATTGATTTAATGCAGTGGATGGATGATTGGCCGAAAAAGTTGTGTGTGTGTGTGTGTGTGTATTTTATTTTTTTGACACTCCCACACTCCTCTTGCTGAAGAAGCTGTATAAAGCAACTCAAGAAGGCCTACACAAGGTAAGCGCTTTGCTGTTTTCGACCCTTCCAGAGTTCTTACCAGCTATAAAGACATTCACACATAGTACAACATGAGAATCCCAATGCTACACCCCCACAGCTAACGGACCAGTTTCATCGCTTATTGTGAATTATCAGCGATAGAGCAGACAGTAATGCAAACCAATGGGCTGCAAGCATGCAACACATGCAAACATCAAAAACAGTCAACATATAATTAATAAAGAAAGACCAACCCACATCTCATCTCTAGTTGTGGAGGAACTCTGGGAAGAGTTCGAAACAGCAAAGCGCTTACTTGCGTAGGCCTTCTTGGGTTGCTTTATGCAGTTCTTCAGTCTGAGTAGTGTGGTGAGGTGTCATTTATATATACACTACAGTTAAACGTTTTAGAACACCCATTTTTCAGTTTTACTGAAATTAAGCGTTCAAGTCCAGTGAATAACCTGAAATGGTACAAAGCTAAGCAGTAAACTGCAGAGGTTAAAATAAATAAATTTAGGTTACCAAAAACTGAAAAACAATGTAAATTTTAGAGTTGTTAAAAAACCCTTTTCAGGGAACAAGTAATGGGTTAGCAACTGCCGCTGTCTGCAGCAATGGAAGTAAATTAAGCCTTGAAAGTTGATGCAACAATTCCTACAGGTGTCCCAACTTTGTTGATTAGTTAAAACCCTCTGTCTGTATAAAAAGCAGTGTTGGAACAGACTGTGTTTGCTGCACCTCTTGAAGCATTATTTGGACAATATTTGCACCTGCAGGAAGTAGTATAATTGCTATCATAATGGTACAAAAAAGACAATTAACAAAGGAAGACAGACAGACCATTATAACCTTAAAAGTGTGGTAATTTCCCTAGAGAAATGCAAAGAAGCAGGTGTCAGTGAGTACAGTTTCCCTACACCATCAAAAGGCACTTGGAAACTGGAGGAAACTCTGACAGGAAGAGGTCTGGCAGACCCAAAGCCACAACACAATAGAAAACAAGTTTCTGAGAGTCAACACAGCTTGCGTGATGGAAGCTCACAGTACAGCAGCTTCAAGCACAGTTTTAAGCATGGTCGAAATAAGGAAGTCTCAGTTTCAATGTGAAGAGAAGACTTCGAGCTGCAGGTTTGATAGGTCGAGTGTCAAAAGAAAACCATTGCTAAGACGGCAAATAAGAAGAAGCGGCTTGCGTGGGCCATGAGCACCACAGTGGACTACTGAAACGGGCAAGAAGGTCTAAGGACGGATGAATCAAAATTTGTAATCTCGTTCATCACGCAGGTTTTTGTACACCGTCGAGAAGGCGAAAGGATGGTTCCTCAGTGTGTGACACCAACTGTCAAACATGGAGAGGAAGCGTGATGATTGGGGTTTTTGCTGAATCCAGAGTCGGCGACTTGCACCCTGAACCAAAAGGGCGACACAGCAGTTTTGCAGCACCATACAATACCTCTGGTCTAACGCAAGTTGGTCAGGGGTTCATCCCACAGCAAGATAACGACCCAAAATATACCTCCAGGCATGTCAGAACTACTTAGAAGAAAAGAACAAGACGGTAGGCTTCAAATCAGGAATGGCCAGCACAGTCCTCCAGATTAACCCATCGAGCTGGTTTGGGATGAACTGGACAGAAAGTTTGAAAGCAAAGCAACGACAAGTGCAACACATTCGTGGAACTTCTGGAACAATGTTGGGGAGAAGTTTCCGAACAATATTGATTTCATTGTAGAAGAATGCACATTATGTTCGGCTGTTATATCTGAAAAGGTGGCTACTTTGATGAGTCAAAAAATTGGATTAAAGTTTGTTCAACAAAACGATTCCATGATTTCTTTTTTTATCTGCAATTGTTTATTTGTTCTCCACTTTTATTTCAGAGACATTGAAACTTAAACTGCTTAAATTTCAGTAAAAACTGGAAAAATGGGGGTGTTCTAAAAACTTCAGACGGGTGTGTGTGTGTGGTTTATCAGCCCTCGACTGCTTAAATCTGGAGCAGGATGATGTTGGGACCACCGTACACATTGAAACACCATTGCTGGTCCTTTGGTCAACTGAGAGTTCCTCGGGTTCGGCCAGGGTGTCGGGTGCGCAATGACCGACTCTTTGCGAAAGACATTGGGATCTTTAACGTCCCCGAAAATGCTGGCGACAAGACACGTATTTAATATCCCATGCGAAGGACGGCATACTCATTGATACAATCATGCCCTGCCTGTGTAATACCAGGGTAGGCAGGGTGAATCATTCACAGTGGGGTCAGAAATCCAATGCAGACCTGAGCTATCCTGCAGTGCCACATCCTTCAGCAAAGGCCAACGATGAAGGTTTTCTCGTAGCAACACAGCTGGACGTGACATACTGTAAATGAAAACCCAAGGGTTTCCCACAGATTTTAAACCCGCAATTTTCCACGGCATTTCAGTTCGAACACTTTGTATGATTTAATTAATAATAAATTCTCACCATCTTGACGGTATATTAAGCTACAGAAGAAAATCTATCGGATCGACGCTATTATACAGCAATTGGTCACCCCGGAGACTGGCAATGCTGGGGGATTCCTCATTCGTAATGACATCAGTAGTGGTTGACCTTACTTGGTTGGGTTCGAGGATCTCAAACGGCCTTGGAACAACCCTAAACACTGCAGATGTTTTACAATCGGGATGTTTTAAGCAAAATTTATATATACCTATCCTTGTGCTGTCTCTATGCAGATGTTACGACTGGGAAAGTATTTGAGAGATCTAAAAAGCCAAAAGAGTAATGTCTGCATGGAATTTCTCAGTCAATGTGATTTATTTTGACGACTGGTGCTGCGGCTGAGCGCTGGAACTCCTGCGGAGAATCCATGGTTCGGTTATCCATATGCAGCTCTGTCTCGATGCCGACCCGTCGGGCCTGCCACCTGTCTGGAAAAATGGTGCTTTTGGGATATAACCTTCTGCCGTGCAGTCTTCATAACTACCGTATGACATCGAGTAGTAGTTATACGAAGGTCTTCAATAATCCACACCACACACGACGGCTTATCAATGGGAGATGTTTAACAGCTAGAGCTGCATGTAGTGCGTCCACAATGTGGGTCGAGGCTCTATGTCGTGAAATGGAACAAAAATGTGTCGGCATCAAAAATTAAGAGAATTTAAAAATGATGAGATGACGTGTTGCAGATAATCGGCTGCAGCGAGGAATGAGGACATCTGTTATGGGAAGAGAAGGCTGTTGGGGTTTAATTTGTGTGGACAAATGTTCAGGTCAGACATTTCGTCCACAGAGTTATTTTCATCTGGGATTATGCCTGACATGTTTCGCAAACCTAAACTACAGTCCTTTAGGAGGGGTGTGATGTGGGATAGGATAAAGAAGTATATGTGGCGGTGATGAGAAAGGTTTTGTGGATTGGAACAGTGGTTAGAGGGATTTGTTATAGCTGAGGCACGTGTCTGTAAAAAAAGAATATGTCATTGTCATCATTCATTCCAATCTAATCCAGATCAATAATCCGCAATCCTCCTTACTACCCACTCGCAGTGCTTACCCAACATCCTACTTCATCCTTCCTATCGTCCCATCAACTCCCTTCCTCCTCGAGGAGTTTATTAAGTCTTGGTGAATGCGTCTATAGTCCCAGTTGAAGACACCCTGTGGTTGAAACGTCGGTCTCAGCCTCTGCCCACGTGACAAGTTCATTATTGGATGCATATTCTCTATCCTTTATCGATTTTGCTTCAGAAAAGCATCAATTTTAAACGCAAATCTTGACTCGAGTAACAGATTGCCTAAAGGTAGTCTTATTAAAATACAAGGGCAAAACTCATTTATAAAAGAAGGATGCAGTTTGGCAATTAGTCGTGTATGGCAGAGTATCGCACAGATTGATGGCATACATATAAGTTGACGCTCGCATGTCTGAACGGACATTTAAAACGACTCTCGTTACGAAAGGACTTTTTTCATAAAGCAAGCTTTATGAGCTTCGATACCAGTTGAGTTGTCACCACCCAAAATACAATGATAGTCCCAAGTGGGACAGACGCTCATCTCCAGCTGGAGTGAGGCAAGATGATAAGTTTAGTTTAATTGATTGCAAATTATTATCATTGTATGGTATATTCACGTATGACATTTTAAGTTAATTATTTCACCACTGGATGGAAATTGAAAAAAAGGCTCCTTATGTTTGGGCGTTGATGTCATTGAATCATCATGCCAGGTTTCAAAACGATCCATTGAGCCACCTGGAGGAGTAGGATAAAAGCAAAAAGTGTTAACAGACCCACTGCCTGACTGCCTGACTGGCTTGATGAAGGACATGATATGTTTGAAGAGCTCGTTGACCATGGAGTCGATGAACTAAAAAAAATTTTTGGCGTTATAAAATTAACATCCATCTTTACAAAGGAATGCACACTTTCCAAATGAAATGATCCACTGAGAAAGATCAGGGCGCATGTGCATACCCCCTCAGCAGCAATGTTGATTGGGGCATGTTTCCATATGTCGTGCATGTGAGATAAGGATTGCTTGGTAAAATGGCTCACAAAATCTTCTAAACGAAGCTGGAAATCTTGGAAAAGTACCTCATAGAAGGGGCTGTGCTTGAACAACAAAAGAGTTGGAGAACTTCTTACGTTCGCCCAAAGGCTGATTTCTTGCAGCTTCGCTTTCTGTCCTGCAATCCGTCCTGCAAAATTCTGATGGCTGGGTTGATACAAGGCCCAAATAGTTGGGGGGAGGGGGGGGGTTAATTGGATTTGGTTCCCGTGGCATTGCCACATTAAATTTTTGGCAACCATTATAAATGCATCCTGCTGAATCTAATAACAAGAAAACTGCTTTTGCACTTTTTTTCTATTGACATTTAATGACCTTGACCTAAGGTCGAAGTTCGTGGGTCATGGAAAATTGAGAAGAAGCCACATATACTTCTATAACCACAAAGATGGTGAAACGAGAGACTAATTTCAAGCTCTGCGCAAAAATGCCAACATCAGACAGCAGAACACTTGTAACAGAACCATCGTTAGACGATTCTTTCAAAATTTCTGACCTCCATTCAAAACTAGGGCAGTATAGGATGGTGACTTTCCAGAGATCAGCCGTTGACTGGATCAAGTGACAGATACCAAACAGAGCCAATGAGACTTCGTGGCACTGTACTTGCTAAGTGAAACATGTCAGAGTGGTCATCTCAAAATGAACCAGGGTGTGCTATGGACCGCATGTCAGCAGAGAAGACCAAAAAATTCAGAAAAGACATGGTTGCCCTCCTCCTTGGATGGTACCCAAAGTGTCCAAGCAACCTCTTAGCCAGGCTAAATGACCCATTTCACATATTCATTGGCAGCTCCTCATAAAGGAGATGTGCTCTTCTGGCCAGGAGGACACTCTAGCCAAGATATTAATGAGGTGTCCACCTTCACTGCATGT
This sequence comes from Eptatretus atami, assembly GCA_035128595.1. Classification (NCBI taxonomy): domain Eukaryota; kingdom Metazoa; phylum Chordata; class Myxini; order Myxiniformes; family Myxinidae; genus Eptatretus; species Eptatretus atami. The sequence continues at coordinate 97,132,746 of CM068952.1, forward strand.
GAGCACTTTCAAAATGTAGTGGAAGAGAGCAACAATGAACATGGAAAGTTCACCTTGGCGCAGCCTTCAGTGCAGATGATGCAAACGCCATTGATATTAAGTACCACTTGGCATGCTTGGTGAAGCATGTTCAGCATGCCGCAAACAAAGAGAGGGAGGGGAGACTGCATAGTCTCCATGCATCAGAAGAACAAACGTTGGCGTCATTGCATCATTGCATGAGTTTATCTGCCTTGTGAGAAGTCTCTTCAAGGATGGCTCAGTTAGCATGGCCGAGCTACGCACTACCGACAGTGTGAACATGGCGTGAAGAAAGAAGTTATCGCGCACATAAATGCATCCACTTCATGAAGCCCAAACACCAGAACGATTCTGATGAGTTTCTCCATAACCTTGTGGGATGCTGCACTTGGAAAAAAGTAATGATGCAGAATGCTGAAAGGGGCATCTACCAGCTGTTTCAGAGTGCCTGCATCCTGTGAAAAGCCATCACAGATCAGACAAGGACCACCTTGTGAGTTTGTTGGATACTCTAAATGCCAGTGATGCACAAAGACATGTACCAATGTTTGCTTTCATCAGATGGGTATTACAGGGACAAGACGAATCTCCAGATTGAGTACGTTCAGCCACGATTCACCAAGATGTCCTCGCCATTACCAAACATCATGTATCCTACAAGTCAATGTGTCAGGTCATGTACATACCAAGGCATATGGATGCATTGTTCTGACATCAATTTGAATGGCCTCAGCTGCTTGCCATCGACATTGAGAAAACAAGTCGACCAGAATAAGAAGCTTCTAGAATTCCTGCATGGCTTCGGTCTGTCTGTACATCTACAGTCGGATTGTGAGGCTCGAGAGACAATTGGTGAGCTCAGTCATAGCAGCTACCAAAGCACAGGGGATAATGTGCCATCAACCATTATATGGGAGCATTCAACTTCTTGCGGTAGACAAGTGGACTTCAATAAAAGACACAGCAAATGGGAAACAGACACTCCAAGACACTCACCCAATTGCGTAAGACAGGCTGGAGACAATCAGGAGAGCACATCAAACTGATGCGACATGCAAAACCAGAGACCACTCTCGCAAGGGTCTCACTACTCGCAAAACTTGTCCCCGCTTTGAACTAAGTCAGGCAGTTGCAACAGGTCCCACCTTTACCTGGTTCAAAACAGTGGTCAGCCGGATAGATATTCTCAAGCTTTTTCATGCACAGGATTCTGTGTAGCTGCTATCCACAAACACACTGCCTGTCACAATGAAGTTGATGATCCAATCCAGGACATCACACCTCAAAAGAGCCGAATGACCACTGCGTCCAATGCATCTTTGGAAGATGAGATACAGCATTTGTGATGCCACACAAACAGCAACTCCACCTGGAAGCAAGACCACAAGGCAAACAGTCCTGACCTTAACTGCCGACAACTCATTCATACTCTGAAAAACCTGTGACAGAAGTTGCTGCCTTCCTTTGGTAGCAGGTGCCTGCCATGAATCGCAAACCGTTGACAGTCTTTAAAGCAGACATAGAGATCAACTGCATGGCTATGGGCCTTGACAAAAAAAAAAGAATGGGTGATCACTTTGACACGGCCTTGTATCGAGCTAAGCAAAGCAGCTCGGGATGAGTAAGGGATGACTGCAAGGGAAATGGGTGCTGAAACTGAATGGGATACACACTTGTGCGCTGAGGGCAGCTAGAATGCTATTAAAGATAAAAACTGGCATGAGAAGCTTAGCGTGAGGCAGACATCTATGGGTCCTACGGACGTACGGACGGACATTTGGTCCGGCTTTATTAGGTCATCTCGGTAGAGATGACCTAAAAATGAAAAAACATGTGGAGGTGGAAACCCCCCACAAAAAACAAAAACAACATAGGAAGGAATGACAAGAAAGGAATGACAAGGTAGGAATGACACCACGATCCTTTTATGGATTGCCATCACAACATACTCTATTTTGACATTCCCTCCTTGTCATTCCTTCCTCCCTTGTTTGGTTGTTTGTTGGGGATTCCATCCCGACATGTTGTTTTCATTTTTATAAAATGTTTTTTTCTGATTTGTAGTATATAGGACTTTGAGTTATTTAGCTGCTTACAGAATGCAACCACAATGCGCCTTTGAAACAGTCGAAGGAGAACGGACGTTATACTTTTGAAAGGAAATAATTGCAAGTGATGCTGATATCAGTCTCTGATCGACAGTATGATGTGCACAAGTATTGATGTGTTCAACATATTGATAATTACTAAATAATTTTAACAATCACCAATTTGTTTACTAAATAATTGTAGAAATGATAGTACACTTTAAATATTGCGTATTTATTTTTATTGTTCTTTGGATTACCTGAATTGCCTTTTTTCTCATCGTTTGATTAAGTTAATTATGAATATGCAACATTTTTAGTTTGTCTTTTGGCTTGCATTTCATTGGAACCAAGTGAGGCCCCGTGAGGAGGAGTGATGTAAGCGACATTTTTTAATGATATGATGATGATAGGCTCGGATGATAGGGTCAGGGTTAAAATAGTGCTATATGGCATTAACTCCAAAATGGCCGATGTGTCCCTTACATCACTCCTCCTCGCGGCAACTCAAGTGCTCTTGAATATAAAGTTATTTCATTAGCAGACAATGGAATGATGCAGAGGAAAAGTCAAATCTGCCCATGACCCATCACAATCTACTTACTCAATCACAATTAATAAATATTTCATCATTTCCTCTCGAGGGTCATTCTATCATCATTTGACAAAGCTATCCTGGGTTAACCAAGCCTCCATAACAGAGAGCAGGTCTGTAAGTGTTTGCTGTGCGGTTTGGGTTAATTATTCACGTTTTAAAATTATATATCTTTCAAAGCGCGCTCAATAGATGCTTCACCGACTATGCCAAATGGACAAATTTTGCAGACATACATAAACATCCACCCCAAGTAATCACTGTGAACAAAGGGAAGAACAAACGCCGCAAAGATCTAAAGCCCTTCCGAGTCATTGGCAACTCATGACAGGAGGCTTACTCTTGGGGTCTGCTACCTGCTAACCACACAGGACATCACAGGCATGTATGATACATGCCCTTGCAGTCTTTTATTGTGGTTTTGCTACTCCAACGCTCTCGCATCCATGGACAACTGTTACCCCACCAGATTGCACACGTTACACCATAAACGCTTCTGGCTGTTTTATCGAATGGGAAAAAGGGACACTTGCCCAGGGCCCACTGCCAATGGTGGCCCACCTCGTACACAAAGAAAAGGGGATAAGAAAGCTTTTTGATTTATTCAGTTCACTCCTGGAGTATAGTTGTCAACTGGCATCAAAATGACAAGTTAGCATCTTCTCCCATAAATATTAGATCCTCGTGGAGGATCTCTAAGTCTTACTCACGTTATTGTTCTTCATCTTCTTCTTGTTAACTTTTTTGTTTCACAGCCTACAGTTTTCATTGACACTTCCTGAAACTTTGCACATATATGTAAAAATACCCTGCGCAGACAGTAACCATCTCCGATTTAGAAAATTCCTCCGAGAAAAAAAGTTATGACGTCAAAACATCTCCGCTAATGGAAATCGCCTAAAAAATTATCGCCGAAACTAGGCAAGCTTTTTGAATTCAGTTTGTGGGAATCGAACAGGGCATTAGAAGAGATGAATGAGCGCACATATGATACATCACTATGACGTCATATCAATTTTTATGACGTCATTCCTATTTTTTTGACATTTTTGTTTCACAACCCAGTTTTCATCGGATATTCGTGAAACTTGCCATGTATATGCAGAAAGTCCACACGCAGGCAGGAACCATCTCCGATTTTGAAATTCTTCCTAGAAAAAAAGTTGATGTCATAATATCGCCGCTAATGGAATCGCCGATACCATTATCTCCAAAAATAGGCAAGCTGTTTGAATTTTGTTTGCGGGAATCAAGCCGGGCATTAGCACAGATAATTATCGCAAATCTGATACATCACAATGACGTCATATTCGTTTTTTATGACGTCATCATAAAGAGGACGAGGATCTTTAGCTCATTTGAGCAAGTTTTATTTCCGTTGCACATTGGAAATGACAGCTGCACAACACAGGTCTAATTTCTTATAAAAAATATAAAAACAATTTTTTTAACCCACTTAAACAGTGTGTGTGTGGTGTGTGTGTGTGTGTGTGTGTGTGTTGTGTGTGTATGTGTGTATAGATATGTATGTATATTTATATAGATAAATAACCAGCACAGTCTCCAGACTTAAACCCAGTCGACCTGGTTTGGGATGAACTGGACAGAAGGGTGAAAGCAAGCAACCTTCAAGTGCAACACATTGTGGGATATTCTGCAACAGTGCTGTGAAGAACTTTCCGAACAATATTTGATTTCCGTGGTCGAAAGAAAGAGGTGTGTGTGTGTGTGTATGTATGTATGTATGTATGTATGTGTGTATACATATGTATTATATATATATATATATAATATATATATATATATATATATATATATATAATACATCTATATCTATATGTATGTGCCTGGTGTTGGCAAAATGGTTCGGGTGGTGGGCTTGATCCTCGGTCCTGAGTTCAAATCCCGCTCAGCTCAGCTCAGCTCAGTTGAATTAATACCAGGTGGGGTTAACTTGACCTGTCATCCTTCTGAAGTCGGCAAAATGAGTGCCAACATGCTGATAGACTGTGTCAGAGTGGCGACCCGTCCAGGATTGTGCCCAATAGCCAAGGAGACTGCTAAAGCAGCACCAACGCTCTGCACAGAGAATAGTCCCAATCTCCTACATGTATG
>CM068952.1:97140351-97156642 GCA_035128595.1 Eptatretus atami
CAACCTCCCTGATGCTAACTCAGCGGCCAGCGGGGCTTGAACTCAGGACTTACAAGGATCCCAAGCCACCGCCTTCACCACTAAGCCACACCAGGCTCATGTATAAATGTATATATGTATGTATGAATGTATATATGTATGTATATATATATATATAATATATATATAAATATATACAGTATCTCTGTATAAATGTATAAATATATATATATATGTCTGTATAAATGTATATATATACTGTATATATATATATATGTATAAATATGTATAAATGTCTATATATGTATGTATAAATGTGTATAAAGGTATATATATATATGTTTCTATTAATGTATATATATATATGTATGTATAAATATATATTTATATATGTATGTATAAATGTATGTTTATATGTATGTATAAATGTATGTTTATATATATATATGTATAAATGTATGTTATGTATGTATGTATGTATGTATGGATGGATGTTTATTTATGTAAGTATGTATAAATGTATGTTTATATATAATATATATATATATATATATATATAATATTATATATATATATATATATATTATATACGTATGGATAAATTTTTATACCTATATGTATGTATAATGTATATATCTATATATATATATATATATATATATATATATATATATTATTCTAATATATCTAGCGATACCCGTGCACATGCACGGGATAGCAGTACAACATAGCTGGTAGCAGCCGACAGACCGTACACGGGGAATGACAAAAATACGCATTGTGCAAAATGCAAGTGGTACTATGGAATGCCAAGACTTCCAAACATTGTCGGCATGTCCGCTAAGTGCCACAGCAATTTCATAGGGATCGTGTGACGGTGAGCCGAGTTTTTAGTGTGCAAGCTTGGTATTATATAGAGATATATATATATATATATATATATATATATATATATATATATGTATATGTATATGTATATATGTATGTATAAATGTATATATATGTATGTATAAATGTGTATATATACATCTATACATACACATATATACCGGCGTAGTGGCGTGGCCCTGTAATCCGGCTACTCGGAGGCTTGGGTTGGAGGATCGCTTGAGGACGGGAGCTCTGCGCTGGGCCGCGCTATAAGAGGGTGTAGGGCAGCCCGGAATCATGGCGAAACCCAATCCTTATCCCTGTGTCGTAAAAGGCGACCAGGGTTGCGTCAGGAAGGGCATCCGGCGTAAAAAAAACCTGTGCCAAATCAGTATGCGGATCATAATGGATGATCCGCTGTGGCGACCCCTAACGGGAGCAGCCGAAAGACGAACAACAACAACAACAACAACATACACATATATGTATGTATAAATGTGTATATGGATGTACAAATGTGGATATATATTGATATATGCATATCTCTCTCTCTTCTCTCTCTCTTCTCTCTCTCTCTCTCTCTCTCTCTCTCTCTCTCTCTCTCTCTCTCTCCACATATATGGATGTATAAATGTGCATATATGCATGTATAAATGTATATTTCTATACATAGATATATATTGTTATGAATTTGGGAATTCGATTGCACATACATTCAGGTTCCTTTAGTCAGTTACGTCGATAATCCATGTTCCCTAGATAGTTCACCTCCATTGTTTAATGGGCAGAAATCGATTAAGTGCGCTGCGTGATTTAATTTAATAGTTAGTGAGCGATCACAACACAAAGGAAGACGCCCCTCCCCCTCTTCTGCGAAGAGGAAGAAGAGCCCTCCCGTCCCGTGATTCATGACGTCAACAACTCCCTCCCACCCGTGGTTGAGCGGGGAATGGAGCACGAGGGCATGAGTCACGCCGAGCGGGGGAGGGGGCCGATAAGAATAAAGAAGAGACCCTCTGCTTTGTTCGGGCTGGCTTTTCAGTAGAGCTTCGGCTTGGGTTAGGGTCGAGGCTTTTTGAAGGCTTTCTGCTTGGGCTTTCAGTAGTAGGCCTTCAGGTTCTGCTTGGCTTGGGTTCGGGTCGAGGCTTTTAGGAGGCTTTTTGAAGGCTTTCTGCTTGGCTTGGCTCTTAGTAAGCTTTTTGCTTCGGCTTGGCTTTTAGCAGGCCTTTGGGTTCTGCTTGGCGAGGGTTGAGACTTTTGGTTCAGTGAGCTTTGGTTCTGCTTGGCTCGGTGGAGGCTTATTTTGAAAGCTTTTTGCTTCGGCTTGGCTTTTCAGCAGACCTTCGGGTTCTGCTTTGCTTGGTTCGCTTTTTGGGCTCTGGCTTGGTTCGACGAAGAGAGAGGCTTTGTTCATCAGAAGAGAGTTGAGCTGGTTGCTCGCTCGGAGTTCTTGGTTCGTGTTGAGAGAGGCTTTGTTCATCGGAAGAGAGTTGAGCTGGTTGCTCGGCTGGCTCTTCTTGGTTCGTGGAGCTCTTTGTTCTCCGCTTGGTTCCCGGCTTGGTGCAACTCATCGGCCTCATCTTGGAGGTGGTTCTTCGAGATAGCGACGCATCGACGGGAAGGATCGGCGCCTCGTCTCACCAGCACGTGTTCGGAAGCGTGAGAGGATTCGCTGGAGCCGGGAAGGATCGCGGCTCACGGCGATTGGATCCAGCTCGCTCTCACTGGAGCCCGCGTCCAACAGCTTGAAGACCACACGAGGTTTAGAGGTTCGAGATAGGTTCTGGGTTTCAGCTCATCTGTCCTCCGAGCTGGAGTGAGTTATTAAAGGCATCAGCCACCATTTCTTGTGTGTGTGTGTGTGTGTGTGTGTGTGTGGTGTGTGTGTCCCGTGGGCCCGTCTAATAAGTAGGAAACTGTTCAGTTCTTTGTGTGCTGTAAATGATTGTATTGCATTTCGTAAAGTCGGTATAGTTCTGCTCTTACGTGCTTCCCTAGTTCCCCATTATTATTAATAAATACCCCAATTGTTAAATGTTTTCAGCTCGTCGTGTCGATTCTTTCATTGACTGAGCATTTCGTGTGTTGGGAGTTAGCCATTGGTTTGCCGTAAAAGGGGACATTCGGACCGACGGTTTCTCGGCGATTAAGCCGCTCGGAATCGCGCACGGGACAGGCTCGCTTAAGCGCCTTGTTTCGTACGAGTTCCATCGAGGGTGAAATACCCCCGTAGTTGGATCACATGGGTATTTAGGAAATTGAAGTTGGCAATCGACCTACCCCACGTGGTCTGCCCATTGGCGTATTTCGGTTCTTGCACAAGGACCCGTCGGCCTCGGAGTTATCCGGGAGGCAATCTATATTCCGGGCGATCGGTCGGCCGACTCGACTTGCGGCTCCGTCAGAGCGGTCGGCTCGCGGCCGACCCCCGGCACCGTAACAATATATATATATATATGTAGTATAAATGTATATGTATATATGCATGTGTAAATGTATATGTATTATATATGTATGGATAAATGTATATTTCTGTAAATATATGTATAAAATGTATATTTCTGTGCATATATATTGTTACGGCTGTGGAAATTCGCATTACACCATAAAGGGTCCTGAGGTGAAATATATCGGTAAGTTCATGTGTAGTTAGCCCAAACCCGTTGTATAGAGGGAATATATGTGATCCATTCGGGCTGCGATTCTTCAGTTAGTCGTTTTTCTTTTGCTGTCGTTAATTTGGTGCAAGAACAATAACGAACATCGCCACAACAAATATCTAACGATCACGCCATTCACTACACGACGCCAACAATCACGCCATTCACACCACGACGCCACATTCCACAACTACGCTACCACATCTTCGCCACTCGCCATTCAACGAGCACCGTGCGGTCACGATCTCCGCTGGACGGATGGGAGGAGCGGAGTGGCAGCGGCGGCCGGGGTGCGAAGGGGCATCTCCTGCCCGAATCTTCCTTCCCTCGTCGTACGGCGCGTGGGGATGAAAACCAACAACGCCTGTGGGATTCCCCTCCTGCTTTTCCGCGCTTTGGCATGGGGGAGGTGCGATTTAAGCCGGAGGTCAAAGCTGAAAACGGTGGGGGCCTGATTTTGGGGGAATAATTCCCTGGCCCCGAGCCAAAACTGACTTTCTTCGTCCCCCGCACGGCGCGGGGAGGGGGGAACGAGAGGGCACGCCCCTTTTTGGGAAGCTTCCAGAAGGGAGGTGGAGCAGAAACGGGGCGGGGCGAAGGGTGGAGCCCCGCGCTACAAAAGGGGCGGACGAGGAGGGTTCGTGTCGTCTTCTGGTTCGGGTCGTCTGCTAGTTTTCCTGCAAGGTCTTCTTCTTGTTCTGTTCCTTGCGCGAGCCCTTTTTGATCCTGGCGAGCTTGTTGTTCTGCCGAGCCCTCGATCCTCGCGCGAGCCCTGGAATCCGTGAGGTAGCGCGGAGATAGCGCCGGAAATCCCCGTCCGTTCCCAAACCCCGTCCGTGCTGTCGAGCGGACACACGCGGCGGAGGCACGAGCTCGCGGACACGCGGAGGCTGCGGAGTTGCGGCACGAGAGAAGGACTTGACACACAAAGGGAAGTCGCGACTTCCATTTCTTTTGGGTTCTGTGTAAACGTGTGTGTGTGGCGCCAGTCCATCAAGTAGAATTGTTTAAGTGTCCCTGTGTAATAATTATATTCGGTTGTAGATCTGCTTGCTTTTATTGTGTTTTCTTGCTTGACTGTAATATACGTGCTTCCGTGCTTCCGTAATAAATGTGCTGGTCCAATTGTTCCCCGGTTCGCGTGCGTCCTTTCCTTTGTTTGAATCTCCATCTTCCATCACGTAAGGGATTAATAGTGGGTTTTAAACACCCGGTAACTAATCTGAACCGTCAAGGTCAACGATACTCTGCTCGGTTATCCCTGTAGTACGGAACGAGCCGCTTAAGCGGTTCGTGTCCGGAGTCGACCTGTGGCGTGGTACAACTCCTCGGTACGCTATCCGCGCGGGTACTTAGGTAAATCGACCATTCGGCGATCGGACCCTATTTCGCGCGGGTACAATGCGGACTGAGTTGTGGTGAGGTTAAACCCCCACCGTGACTGGCTCCTGGCGGTAGTTCCTGGAGGGTCACGACTGAATTGTCCGTTCCGGTGGGCGACGCGGTCGCCATTCGAGTCAAGCGGCCGAACGCACGCCGGACGGGCCAGAATTCGTAACACTGGTGTCAGGAGTGGGATAAAAACTCTCCCGTCTCCAGGCTAAATTCACGGGGATCGGCCCAGGGGTGTGCGAGGTGACCCCCCCCTCCCATTCCCCCAAATTACGAGCAGGCAAAATTTTAATCTCTTACGAGAAATAAGATGGAGTCTCAAGGCGAGCAGGAGCCGGGGGTATTAGGAATGGATGTGGGATTGGTAGAATCCATGGCTCAGGATGGAAACCCCGAGCAGGACATTGGTGTCCAGGAACAATTTCCCCCCAACCGGACCCAGAGCTCGAAATGGGCGCGGCAGCCGTGGCTTTCGACACCCCCCCTCCCCTCCTCCGTCAAGGTCCTCCCCCGGTCCCCGGCGAACTCACGCCTAATGATGGCGAAGCGACTGCACAGACCCACCTAACATGGCCAGCTATTAACGGTTTTGCTGGCAAAAATGGATGGAAATACGCAACAAATGAGCGAAATGAAAAACGAAATGAAAAACGAAATGAATACAAATGCACAACAGATGGAAAATAAGATGGAAGGCTTGAATTTAAAATGGATGGAAACACAAACGGAATGAAGGAAGAAATGAGAGAAATGCGGGGTGAGATGCAGCGCGTGGGGCGATGCCTGCAGCGGGCATAATGGCGGCGCCACTGGGCGAGCGACGAGCTGGGGGGGAGTGCAACGGCTGTCGGCCCGCAATGGAGGCGGGTGAGGAGAAAATAATTCGGGAGACGGTTGGGTGAGGGTGGTGACAGAGAAAGCAAAGTGACGGTGACACAGAGGGAAAAACTAAGTGGGGTGACGAAACGTGTGAGACGAGACACGAGGTGACGACGAAGGAAATAGAATTAACAGAGACATGAAGGGAGACGCAGGAGATAAAAGAAATAATAGTGGAGACAAGGGAGGTAATGGGTGAAGAGGTGACTGAGTTGGCAGAGACACGGGAGATAGAGGGTGAATTGGATGGGGTTAAGGACGAGCACACACACACGGAGGTAGTAGAGGATAATGGGGGGAGCTCGCAGAACGTGTTGGGACCCGGTGCAAGCAGCCGGATAGCCTCCTTCGGGAACGGAGGGAGACGCTATGCTCCCTTGAGGCGGATCACGACCAGGCGGGTCCGGTCGTGCCGAGCGAGTTGAGGGGGCGAGTGCTGTGGACGAGTGCACAAGAAGCTTGGGGGGTATAGAGGCCCCGGAACCCCTTGTGGTGGCACTAATCCCAGTGTGATTGTCCCGGATGTGTGTGGTGAAAGGTGTGAGTGCGCCCCCGTGTGTGGAAGCGACCCGTGTGTGAGTGGTGTGGTGGCGAGTGTCCGGGATGCGTGCTTCCCAGCACGCCGTGTGTGAAAGGGGCACCGCGAGTGGAAGGAACCACGTGTACGCCAGAAACGGCATGTGTGAGTGAAACAGCACGAGTGAGTGAGCGGCCGAGTGTGAGAGGGACGCGTGTGTGAGGTCGCTGTATGAAAGGGAGATGACGGTCGGCATGGCGGGACCACGCAGCCGCGTCTCCCTGTGTGAATGTAATGGTAAGGTGTGTGAGTCTCGTGACACGCGGGAGTTTGAGCGCGTGGAGGGAATGGAGACAACGGCGACAGAGGGACAAAGGCCGAGTAGCGGCCGTAGTTGCATTGGGGACCGTGCCGGGTTTGCACGGCAGCGCGCCTCGAGGTCCGTGCCGTATTACGCATGAGGCCGCCACGTGCGCGGGGAGTGAAACCCGGTCCGGAAACGCCAGCGGTGGATGTTGCGGATCCCGCGGACGGACAAAGGTTAGGCTGGATAACGGATTTGGACCGGACGGGTTCTCCACGCGGGCGAGTGTGTGAAGCTCCAACGGGCAGAGCACATGCGTTCGCGTGGGAAACCCCTCGAAACGCGAGGCTTGTTTTTTTTTTGACGCGCCGGGTGACGTCATGGCTGCGTGTATGGTTGGAATCCGGCAGGAGGATGAATCCTGCCGGATGGTACGTCCAAGAGGGACGAGGGACGCGAACAGCTGCCATGACATCACGCCAAAGGTGGCGGCTGTGAATTGCCGCGCTGAAGCGCGGGTTGCGAGTTTCCGCGCTGGTGCGCGCATTGAAAAAAAACAAACAAAAAAAACAACCAAGCCTCGCTTCGGATGAACAGGATTCGGGCAAGGGTGGAAGACCCCCTGGCCAGGGCACGGATAACACTAGTTAGGGGGAAGGGTTAGTGTTAGTTAGACCGGCTTCATGGGCCGGGCGAAAAAAATAGGAATAAGAAAGGGGTAAATTGTGTGCTTAATAATGTCATATTTATATATCACATACATATGTATGTATATATATATATATATATATATATATATATATATATATATATCATATGGATAAATTTTTATACCTATATGTATGTATAAATGTATATATATATATATATTTACAAAAACAAATGTTTATATTTATATATATATATATATATATATATATATATATATATATATATATATATATATATGTATATAAAGTCCTGCGGGCCCGTGGAATGGATTAGGTAGAGGGATTGTAGTCAGATTTAGGAGGGGAAATGATTTTGAGGACAGTGACAGACTTTGGATGTGTAGAGGGACGTAGCTTAGCTACGTAGTGTTAAAAGGAACGTGCTGTAGTGTAAGGGAACGACGTGGGAGCACGAGTAGTTAGGGGATGTAGTGAACAGAATGGCAGAGTTCAGCGATGTGTGAGTTGTGAGTTGTGAAAGGAAACTGACATGTTGAGTGAGTGAGGCCAGCGGGTCTGAGTGAATGGAGCGAAGGTGGAATGCATGGTGCGATGAGTGATTGGGGGAGGAGTGATTCCCGCCCAAGGGACCCCGGGGTCATTGTGAGTGAGTTAGTTGGGTTAGTCAAATTGACAAAAATGGAAGTCGTTTTGTTGTTGGTGGGAAGTAGGCTCGATACCCATTTGGAGGGGTGCAGGAGCCCTGTTGACGGGCTGGGAGCGTGGCTGCGAACGGTGAGTATCGCTGAGTGGGTACCCGGGCACCGGCTAGTCCGCCGTGGTAGGCCAAGGGCCATGGGGGGCCGGGATAGCGTAGTGGGCAAGGGTGCGCCCGCATGATGCGGGGCCCGGGGCGCCATTAGCCGCGTGGCAGTGCATTGTGCACGGGCACCCAGGAAGGGCCCGGGGCCAGTCTGCCACGTGAGCGTTTCAGGGAGTCGCCAGGGAGGGCGCTCCCCGGTGTTTAGGGAGCTGGTAGGCTCGGAGGCAGTGGTAGTGCCCGGGGGTGCCGTTGTTAGAGAATCGGCAGAGCGTTGTGCCTGCCAAGGGAGCACGCGTCCCAGCCACGAAACCGTGTGAGGGCACGGGAAAGAAAATTGGATGGATGGCCCGGAATTTTGCGAGGATACCAACACAGGCGACGGAACCTAGTTGCTAGAACCGATAGTTTCAGCGAGAGGCACTTGTTGAAAGCCCGGGGTAGTTCAAAAGTTAATGGATAGGGTAGATAGGAAGTGTACCCCTCCGCACCATCCATCCTTCGCTCTCGTTGTGGGCCGCTGGACCCACTTTGTGTAAAGATCGCTGAACTCGAGGAGGCCATCTGAGGCTTGAGTTGGGCCTCGACGCAGGATGCTAGCCCTCCCTCATTCCCCTCGGGAAGGCAATGTAGGGGTTGGGAGTAGGCTAGGGACAGATAGGTTAGCCGAACATGACAGTAAAGGGGTTAGGGGAACGATTTATAGAGGGGAAGTAAAAAATAAAACAACAAAAAAATAAGTTGGGGCTAAATTGGGTTTTGACAAATTAAGGGGTGGGTATGGACAGAGACAGGCAAAGGCGATAGGTTGGAGGGAGACAGTAGGTAGGTCCGAGCCCGCCTTCCGAGTGGCAGCACCACCGCACTCCCTCCACCAACCTCCACTGAAGGCAAAGGCTGGCCAACTTCATCGGCTGGCTGTGTTACTTCAAGACCTGTGCCGGCCACGTCGTCTGCTGGCTGTACTGCAACGCCTGTGCCGGTCGGATCAGTCTGACGGCTTGTTTTTGCTTCAAGCCTGTGCGGTCGATCGTCTGCCGGCTGTGTTTGCTGCAGCGGCCCTGTTTTGCCATGCCTTGCCTGCACACCTTTCCCATCCATGCCTACGCCCTCGTCATCTTTTGCCCCGTTCTGTTTTGCATTCCCCCCCCCCCTTTGGTTCATTGCCATGTGCACCAGGATCATTGCGCAAGCCGCGAGGACTGCCCTGTTGGCAGCTACAACACGGGCCTGCAGTGGCGGCCCGTGCACGCGTTCTTTGTCTCCATCCATCCATTCATCCATCCATCCATCCATCCGTTGTGTTCATTGCATGTGCCACTTCAGCTGGCACGGAGACTGCGTTTGTGCAGCCATGCCACCGTTGTGGTTCACTGCGTTCATTTCAAAAGGGAGGCTTGGACTGTGTGTGTGCAGCCAACCACGTTCCCCGCGCCTGCATTTCATGAGCCAGAGACTGCATGCGAGCAGCCTGGCTCCCTGCTAACTGCTTTTCTCTTGCAGAGTCCCATTGATCCTGGCCATGGTTTAGTGTAAAATTTATAAGGTTAAGTTGTATTGTAAAAATGAGTGCGCCCCCGGCATGTATGTCTTAGTGCCGGCAATTTATTTAAGTCGTCTGTATGAGTGGGTTTGTTAGTTAGTTACTCAGCCCGTAGGTTATTTATTTTTGGGCGACACGGAATACACTAAATGTCGCACTCAGGGATCGGAAGGTAAAAGTATTAGGGGAGAACTAACACATGGTGCGTACAACGAGAATTTGACGACTCGGGACGAGTCCTGTTAAAAAGGGGAGGGGGGTAGTTTTACGGCTGTGGAAATTCGCATTACACCAGAAAGGGTCCTCAGGAGACATATCGGTAAGTTCATGTGTAGTTAGCCCAAACCCGTTGTATAGTCGGGATTAAATGTATCCATTCGGGCTGCGATTCTTCAGTTATACCATTTTTATCTTTGCTGTCGTTAATTTGGTGTGCAAGAACAACAACGAACATCGCCACAACCAACATCTCAACGATCAAACGCCATTCACTACACGAGCCAACAATCACGCCATTCACACCACGACGCCACCTTTCCACAACTACGCCACATCTTTGCCACTGCACTCATTTCAACCAAAGCACCGTGTGTCACGATCTCCGCGGGACGGATGGAGGAGCGGACGTTGCCAGCGGCGGCCGGGGGCGAAGGGGCCATCTCCCGCCCGAATCGTTCCTCCCTCGTCGTACGGCGCGTGGGGAAGAAAACCAAACGCTTGTGGAGATTTTTCCCTCCTGCTTTTCCACTTTGGCATGGGGAGGTGCGATTTAAAGCCGGAGCGTCACAAGGTGAAAAAAGGTGGGGGCCTGATTTTGGGGGAAATAATTCCCTGGCCCCGACCAAACTGACTTTCTTCGTCCCCCGCCGGCCGCGGGGAGGGCGGGGAACGAGAGGGCACGCCCCTTTTTGGGAAGCGTCAGAGGGAGGTGGAGCAAAACGGGGCGGGGCGAGGCGGAGCCCCCGCTAACAAAAGGGGCGGACGATGGAGGGTTTCGTGGTCGTCTCTGGTTCGGGTCGTCTGCTAGTTGTCCTGCAAGGTCTTCTTCTCTTGTTTCCTGTTCCTTGCGGAGACCTTTTATGTCCTCTGGCGAGTTTGTGTTGTTCCTGCGAGCCCTTGATCCTCAACGCGCAGCCCGTGGAATCCCGTGAGTGAAGCGCGGAGATACGCGCAGAAAACCCCGCCGTCCCCAAAACACCGTCCGTGCTGTCGAGCGCACCACACGTGCGGCGTGAGGCACGAGCCTCGGGACCATGCGGAGGAGCTCGGAGTTCGGTCACGAGAGAAGGACTCGAACACAATAGGGAATCGCGACTTCCATTTCTTTGGTTTCTGTGTAAAGTGTGTGTGTGGCGCCAGTCCCATCAAGGTAGAATTGTTTAAGTGTCCGCTGCGTAATAATTATATTCGGTTGTAGACTGCTTGCTTTTATTGTGTGTTCCTTGCTGACTGTGAATATACGTGCCTTCCTGCTTCCGTAATAAATGTGCTGGTCCAATTGTTCCCGGTTCGCTGCGTCCTTATCCTTTGTTTGAATCTCCATCTTTGCAATCACATTAAGGATTAATAGGGTTTTAAAACACCCGGTAAACTAATCTGAACCGCAAGCGTCGACGATAACTCACTCGTTATCCTGTAGTACGGAATGAGACCGTAAGCGGTTCGTTCGGAGTCGACCTTGGTTCGTGGTACACTCCTCGGTACGCTATCCACGTGGGTAATTAGGTAAATCGACCCATCCGGCTGATCGGACCCTCTCCACGGGTCACATGCGGACTGAGTTGTGGTGAGGTTAAACCCCACCCGTGACTGGCTCCTGGCGAGTATTTCCCGGAGGTCCACGACGAAATTGTCCTTTCCGGTGGGCGACGCGGTCGCCATTCGAAGTCAGCGCCATCGCACGCCGGACGCCCAGAATTCGTTACAATATGCTTTAATGATAAATGTATATATATATAGGTATATATATGTATAAATGGTATACATGTTTTAAGTATGTAAATAATTGTATATGTATGTTATAAATGTATATGTATGTATATGTATATATTGTATGTATAAATGTTTATGTATATATATAAATATATATATACATTATGAATGTATTAAATGTATGTAAATATATGCCTGTGTAAATGTATTATATGTATTTATATTGGTTATGTATAATATGTGTATGTATAAATGCATTATATATATATGTGGTATGTATAAATGTATTTATATATATATATATATATGTATAATAATGCATATAAATATGTTATATTATATGTATAATTAATGCGCATGTGTTAATGTATATGTATGGATAAATGATATATATACATATATATACAATATATATATATATATAATATATATATATATATTATATATATATATAAGTGATTGGATGTATAGTGTATATATAATGTATATTAAATGTATATTTCTGTAAACTATATATAAATATATATGGTATATATGTTAAAATGTATATTTCTGTGCGTATATGCTTATGAATAAATGTATATATATAATTATATGTATATAATGTGTATAACATGTATATATAATGTATGTAAAATAATGTATAGTGTATAGTATATTGTAGTATAAATGTTTATGTATATAATATCTATTACATTTATGAATGTATAAATGTATATAAATATAATGTTGTTAATGTATGTATGTATATATTGTATGTAATAATGTATATTATGTATGTTTGTTGTGTAGTAATATATGTATGTATATATATATATATATTTATATAGACTAGCTGGAGTACCTGCATTGCCCAGGGAAAAAAAATAGGAAAAAGAAAGGGGTAAATTGTCGGGTCTTAATATATATAATATTTATATATCACTTTATTTGGACATACTTCACATTCCTTTGTCGTTGTCAGCATTCGTCATCAATTGCTCATCAGGCTGTCAATGCAGTTGTTATAAGTTATCAGCAAGTAAGTTCTTTTGCTCCGGTGTGATCAAGCCTTGGCGCTCTGTCTCGATCTTGCAGTCGACATCGACCAGAAACTGCTTGAAAGAGCATCACAATCTTGCAGTATGGTTGCCCTCTCTCACCATGATGTGGTACTGTAGTAATTGCAAGCTGTGTGAGTTTTCATACCATCCTGTCCAGTGGCAAGCTCCTGGCCACCAGATGGATGCTGTAGCCATCTGATTCCATATGGGAACACTATGGGAATACTGGAGTGCATTCATAAATGCATGCAGCCTCACTGCATCCTTTTAAGTGGCCCCATTGCGAAAAGTCTGAGAAATGTCTCTGAGTTCTATTGCTCCATGTCCATTAGGATGGCGACTTTCTGGTGCAGACTGGGCGTTGTACAGCGGCGTGGTTGTCTCCTTGCAGTCGCTGCTTCTCTCTGATGATGATTCCGGCGCTCTTCAGAGTTGCGTTCCTTCTGCAAATATATCTCTTTGCGTTTGAAGCTCATGGACCAGATGGTTATTCTCGTGAAAACACGATTGGAGCATCTACAGGATGGTTGGTTTTGAGGATGCTGTGGTTCCTGCAGCCAGCTCCTTGGCATGTGAGCCCAGGAACGTAGACCTGTAGAACTTTGGCTGGGCCCTCTTCAGGTGGGAGCAAGCTGCCATGGGTGGAGCACTTGACCTTGGATCCAAATCTAGGTTTCCAGTGCTGGCTTCAGCTTCCTTGTGCCCGAAGGCTCGCATCGCAAAGCTGACATTATACATCTCATTGTTGTCAAGGAAGGTGCTTGCTGAGGGTACCTTTGACCTGAGAGAAGGTTCCTTCAGCAAGGAGGAAGGGCAGGAGAAGCTCAAGGACGAACCTTGCCATTGCTAGCACACACCCTTGGTCTCTCCCTTGAAATTGTAAGGCAGAAGCATGGGGTGCAGACTTGGCCAATTCGGCGATGTCTGCATGAGTTGTTGGGTTAGCCGGGTACAACGTGAAATGGCCAACCTGTTGGCATTGTTGTGCTCTGTTCCCGGGCCCAGTGGCTCGTGCTTCTTGCGTGCAGTGACAGACACATTGCTCAAGTCTTGGCACCACACTCTTCCTCAGTCTCATTTGCCTCGCCCTTGTTGTTGCCGGATGAGCCTGTTTAATTTGCCTTGGCTGATCGTCCTCTTCAGTCTCATCTTGTCGCGCTGCTTGTTTCTGCTGTGCCTGTTCATTAGCCTGCATCTTGCGTCTCTCTGTCAGTCTCCTGTTGTCTCTTGTGTGTTTTCGCTTTGCTGCAGCTGCCTTGGGAACCAAATGGAGCTCTTCGCGTTTTCAGGCATTCTAAAATCAGAGAAGTCAAATTTCGATCAGAAAATTTGTAAAGTCCTCGTCTGTTCCACCACGTCTGGTCTTTGTCCTATTTTGATAGGTTGTGAATAAAAAAGTTTGTGACGCGGAAAATCAATCAATTGCTTGCGGCAAAATATCGTTTTTTAACAGCTCGGTTTTTTTGAAACATCTTAGTGAGCTGTAGTTCCTCTGAGAACGTATTCCGAATATGCCGTTAGTTTTTGGCTCTGTGATGTGTGGTTCTCGTGTATAAGAGGACAAACAACATCCCACAACTACTTTATATATTTACGATGTGTGTGTGTGATGTATATATATGTATATATGTATGTTATTTCTGTGTATATATATAATTTGGTAACATTATGATTGTATTTAATATGGTAATTATATATTTTTATATATGTATACTAGCCGAAACCCGTCACAGAGGCATTCGTTCCTGAGCCCAATATGACAACCAGTGGCGCTTCTTGTAAAGCAGAGTCCCAGTCAATGTACTCCAGCCCTTACCTATGAGCCTACAAAAACGTCCTTGTACACGACATTTTTTGGTGTACACAATATTCCCCTTGGTGAAGATCCCCTGATTGTGTGACGTGTCCTACTTTGACGTATACCTTGTCAAAACTTCTCGGGTCACGAACCGAGAAAAACGTGATGCGACCACTAGGAGGACCACAAAATTGTCCTTCAGGATTAATATAAATAGATGCTTCGAGTTGAAGGTTACTATTACCACTAAGTGCGATGCCAACCTCTTACAGTTACGAAGTTTCTTTTCATTCCAGGTCACAGTACCGAGAAAAACGTGACGCTGGCCGCTAGAGGAAGCACAAAATTGGTCCCTTCAGTATTAATATATAGAGCTTCAGAGTTGAAGGTGACTATTGCCTATGTGCGATGCACTCTTACAGGTAACGAAAGTTTTCTTTTCATTCCAGGTCACAGTACCGAGAAAACGTGACGCGACCGCTAGAGGAGCAAAAAATTGGGTTCTTCAGTATTAATATAATATATATATATATATACGTATATACTATATGTATATATATATATATATAAAATGTTTTCCTATATAATATATATGTATATATATATATATGTAATAATATTGTATATATTTCCTATATATATAATGTTATGTATATATGTATATGTATATGTATGTAATATGTATATTTATATATACGTATGTATATATATATATAATTATTTAAATATACGTGTGTGTGTATATAATATATATAATAATGTATAATGTATATACATGTATATGTAGATATAAGTATATATATATAAAATATATATGGTATATATATATATATATATAATTATATATATATCTATATATGTATAGGTATATATTGGTATATGTATAATGTATATGTATAATATATATATGTAATATGTATATATAGTATATGTAATATAATAGATAATATACATATATTATACACACACACATATATAATATATAATATATATATATATATATATGTGTATTAATACATATATATGTTGGTATATATAATGTTGGTATATATATATAACATATATATATATATACTATGTAAAGGTAATATATATTATAAGTGTATATACATTATATATGTGTGTATATATATTGTTGTATATATATTATATATATATATATAATATACATTATATGTGTTATATATACATATATATCATGTAATAAAAAAAAGCCTAGGTTGAGCTTAGCACCAAAGGAGGCTTTTTCGTACTATGCCTTTCAGCAGTGTATCAACATAGGCTTTTGGTATGATGGAAGATCGGCTAGCGTCCCATAGTGAGTATGTGATCTATTTGGATTCCTTTTATAAACATCCAAAATCCAACGATGAACCGATTCCATTAGAATTGCTGCAAATTAAGTTGTCAGACTTTTTTACATTTCCGTTCCAGTCAATTCTCTCTGTCTTTTGCATCATAAAAAAAGAGGATAGTGTCCTGGAACAATTTATGTACAATTTGCAGACTTGACAACGACATTTTAGGTTACTTTCCTAACACAGAAAATTGTTTGAAGATCTAATCTCACTCTTATGATAACTAACTGTTTTGGTGAATGATCTTTTTTCGAAATAAGCTGAAATTAAGAACTTGTAACGGTCGAATTATGACCCAAAGTCCGTCTCACAAATCTTACCGTGGTGCTGAATCGACACACTGTCAACAGTCTTTGACGACACGGACATTGGTTCGCACGTTTGCCATCCAAAAGGCATGCAAAGCATTGCTTTGAAATAAATGGTATACAGTACATGTTTTAAATTTGCTATACTTCTTGACATGGAGGTGTAATATGGGATAATATAAATAAGGGGGCCCATCGTTGAGGTTTGCCAGAGCACTGAGCTTAAGGTCAGAATCGT
>CM068952.1:97157534-97175169 GCA_035128595.1 Eptatretus atami
CGAGGGTTGAGACTTTTGGTTCAGTGAGCTTTGGTTCTGCTTGGCTCGGTGGAGGCTTATTTTGAAAGCTTTTTGCTTCGGCTTGGCTTTTCAGCAGACCTTCGGGTTCTGCTTTGCTTGGTTCGCTTTTTGGGCTCTGGCTTGGTTCGACGAAGAGAGAGGCTTTGTTCATCAGAAGAGAGTTGAGCTGGTTGCTCGGCTCGGAGTTCTTGGTTCGTGTCGTGTGAGAGAGGCTTTGTTCATCGGACAGAAGGTGTGCTCGGTGGCTCTTATTGTTCGTTGGAGTCTTTTTCCGTGTTCCCGCTTTGGTGCAGCCATCGGCCTCTCTGGAGGTTCTTCGAGATAGCGACGTCATCGACGGAAGATCGGCGCCCGTCTCAACAGCCGTCGGAACTAAGATTCCCCTGGACCGGAAATCGCGGCACGCGATTGGTTCCAGCTCGCTCTCTCTGGATGGCCCGAGTCCTACGAACAAGCTTTTGAAGACCCACAGCGGTTAAGTTCGAATACGTTCTGGTTCATCTCAATCTGTCCTCCGACTGGAGTGAGTTATTAAAGGCATCACCAGCCATTCTTGTGTGTGGTGTGGTGTGTGTGTGTGGTGTCGATGGGCCCGCTAATAGATAGAAGAATGTTTCAGTTCTTGTGTGCTGTAAATGATGTATTGCATTCGTAAATCGGTATAGTTTCTGGCTCTTTATTGCTCCCTAGTTCTCCCCATTATTATTATAATCCCCAATTGTAAATGTTCACTCGTCGTGTCATTTCATTGACTGAGCATATTGTGTTTGGAGTTACCATTGTTTTGCGTAAAGGGGACAATTGGACCGACGTTTCTCCGATTAAGCAGCTCGAAATCGCGCACTGGGAAGGCTCGCTTAAGCGCCTTGTTTGTAGAGGTTGCCATCGAGGTGAAACACCCGTAGTGATAACATGGTATTATAGGAAAATTAAGTTGGCAATCTCGATCCCTACCCCAGCGTGGTCTGCCCATGGCGTATTCGGCTCTTGCACACAGGACGCCGTCCTCGGAAGTATCCGGCGACGGCATCTATTTCCGGTGCGATCGTTCGGGCCGACTCGGATTGCGGTCGCTCCGCAAGCGGTCGGCTGCGCGGCGACCCCGCGCACGTTAACAAATATATATATATAGTATTGTCATATAAGTATATGATATATGCATGTTGCTAATTATATGTAATACTATAATACTGTTGGATTAAATGTAATTCTGTAAATTATGTATAAAGTATCTTTCTGTGCATATATATTGTTACAGCGTGAGATTCGCAGTACACCATAAAGGGTCCGAGTTGAATATATGGTAGAATTAGTGTAGTTATACCCAAACCCGTTGTATAAGAATAATTGATACTATCGGCTGCGATTCTCAGTTATCGTTTTCTTTTGCTTCGTAATTGGTGCAAAACAATAACGATCGCCAGCAACACACTTACGTCCGACAGCAATCATACACGACGCAACATATTCCGCACATTCACACCTAGACGCCACATCCAACAACTACGCTACCGACATTCTTCGACACTCGCCATTCAACAGGCACTTCCGTCGAGCCTGATCTCCGCTGGAATCGGATGGGGAGCGGTGCAGCGGCGGCCGGGTGCGAAGGGCATCTCCTGCCGAATCGTCCTTCCCGTTCGTTACGGGCGTGGGGAATAAAACCAAACAACGCTGGGGATTCCCTCCTTTTCCGCGCTTTGGGCATGGGGGAGTGCGATTAAGCCGGAGCTCAAGTACGGACAACGAGGGCCTGATTTTGGGGAATATTCCCTCGGCCCGAGCCAAAATGACTTCTCGTCCGCGCACGGCGCGGAGGGGTGGAGCAACGATTAGGCCGCCCTTTTGAAGGCTTCCAAGGGAGGTGGAGCCAGGAAACGGGCGGGCGAAGTAGGAGCCCCGCCTCAATAGAGGCGGACGAGAGAGGTTGTGTCGTTTCGGTTCGGTCGTCGCTAGTTATTCCTGCAGGTTCTCTTGTTCCGTGTACTTGCCGATCCCTATTTTGATCCTGCGAGCTTGTTGTTCCTGCCTGAGCCGCTCGATTCACTCGCAGCGCCGCCTGAACCCGTGTAGCGAGATAGCGCTGGAAATCCGTCCGTTCCCCAAAACCCGTCCGTTTGCTGTCGAGCGGTACACACGTGCGGAGCGCGAGGGCACGAGCTCGCGGACACCGGCAGGAGATCCGGTCGGCACAAGGGACTACACCAAGGGAAGAGTCGCTGACATTCATTTCTTTGGGTTCTGGTTAACGTGTAGTTCGTAGCGCAGTCATCAAGTAGAATTGTTTAGTTCCCTGTGGTAATAAATTATACTCGGTTGTAATCTGCTTGCTTTTTTGTTATTTCTGCATACTGATAATTACGTGCCTTCCGTGCTTCCGTAATAAATTGCTGGTCCAATTGTCCTCGCTGCAGTCCTTTCTTATGTTAATCTCCAATCTTCGCATTCACGTAGGATTAATAGTGTGGTTAAAACACACCGTAACTTATCTGAACCGTCAAGGTAACGTAACTCTGCTACGTTATCCTATAGTACGGAACGAGCCGCTTAAGCAGGTTCTGTCCGATTCGATCCTTGCGTGTACAACTCTCGGTAGCTATCCGCGGGACTATAGAAATCAGACATTCGGCGATCGAACCCTATTTCCGCTGGAAACGGATTTGCGGTGAGGGGTGGGGGTTTTGGGGGTTCATTCTGAGTGGAGGTAAACCCCACCCGTGACTGGCTCCTGCGGTATGTTCCTGGGAGGGTCACGACTTGAATTGTCCGTTCCGTGGGCGACGCGTTCGCCATTCGAGTCAAGCGGCCGAAACGCTACGCCCGAAGCCAGTATCGTAACACTGTGTCAGGGTGGATATAAAATCTCACCGTCCCACGCTAAATTAACGGGAGATCGGCCAGGCGGTGCAGTACCCCCTCCTCCCATTTCCCCCAAAGGAATCGAATCAGATTTTTATCTCTTACAGAGAAAATAAGATGAGTCTTCAAAGGCGAGCAGGAGCCGGGTGTATTAGAGGAATGGATGTGGATGGTAGAATCCATGGTTTCGATGGAAACCACCGAGCAACATAGGGTGCAGGAACAATTCCCTCCCAACAACGGACCCAGAGCTTCGAATGGGCGCGGGCACATGGCTTTCGAACTCCCCCGCTCACCTCCATCCTCAGGTCCCCACGTCCCCGCAGAATCCCGCCCTAATGATGCGAAGCGACTGCTATCAGACCACACTTAACATGGGGCAGTCTATTAACTTGGTTTTGCTGGCTAAAATATGGATGGACAATACGCCAAACAATGAGCAAATGAAAACGGAAATGAAAACGGAAATGAAGTACAATGCACAACAGATGGAAAATAAATGAGGCTTGAATTTTCAAACATGATTGGAAACACAAACGGAATGAAGGAAGAGAAATGAGAAGAAATGCGGGTGAGAATGCAGCGCGTGGGGCGATGCCTGCAGCGGCATAAATGCGGCGCCACGTGCGAGCAAAACGAGCTGGGGAGTGCACGGCTGTACAGCCCCGCATGAGGGCGGATGAGGAGAAATAATTCGGAGAACGCGTTGGTGAGGGGGTAGACAGAGAAGCAAATGACGGTGACACAGAGGGAAAAATCAAGTGGGACGATAACGGTGAACCGAGACACGAGGTGACGACGAAAGGAAGATAAATTAACAGAGACATGAAGGAGACGCAGGAAGATAAAAGAAATAACTAGTGGAGACAAACAGGGAGATAAATGGTGAAGAGTGACTGAGTTGGCAGAAGACACGGGAGATAGTAGGTAATTGGATGGGTTGAAGACGAGACACACACCGGAGGTAGTAGAGGATAATGCGGCGAGGCTCGCAGAACTGTGTTGGGTACCGTGCAAAGCAGCCGGATAGTCCTCTTCGGGAACGGAGGAGACGCTAGCTCGCTTATGCGGAATCACGCCTAGGCCGGTTCCGGTCGTGCCGAGCGAGTTGAGGGGCGAGTGCTGTGGACGATGCACAAGGAAGCTTGGGGGCTATAAGGCCCCGGAACCCCTCTGTGTGGCACTAATGCCCCAAGTGTGATGTCCCGGGTGTGGGTGAAAGGTGTGAGTGCGCCCCTGTGTTGAAGTCGACCCGTGTGTTGAGGTGTGTGGGAGTGTGCCGGGAGCGTTGCTCCCAGTCACGCCGTTGTGAAAAGGGGCACCGCGAGTGGAGGACCAGTGTACGCCAGAAACGGCAATGTGTGAGTGAAACAGCACGGTGAGTGAGCGGCCGAGTGTGAGAGGGAATGCGTGGTGAGGTCGCCTGTATGAAAGGAATGACGGTCGGCATGCCGGACCCACGCAGCCGCGTACTCCCTGTGTGAATGTAATTGAGTAAGTGTGTGATCTCGTGACGCGGAGTTGAGCGCGTGTGAGGAATGGAGACAAGCGACAGAGGGACCAAGCAGAGTAAGCGGCCGTATGCTTGCATTGGACGGGCCGGTTTGCCACGGCAAGCCGCTCGAGGATCCGTGCGTATTACGCATGAGGCTGACACGTGCCCGGATGAACCCGTCCGGAAACAGCACGTGATAGTTGCGGACGCCGCGGGAGCGACAAAGGTTATGGCTGATAACGGATTTTGTGACCGACGGGTTCTCCCGCGGGCAAGTGTGTGAAAGACTCCAACGTGGCAGAGCCACATGCGTATCGCAAGGGGAAACCCCATCGAAACGCGAGGCTGTTTTGTTTTTATGACCTGGGTGACTCTATGGCTGCGTGTATGTTGGACATCCGGCAGAGAGATGAATCCACTGGCCGATGTACGTCAAGAGGGAGAAAGGGAACAGCAAACAGCTGCCATGAAATCAGCCAAAGCTGCGCGGATGTGAATGCCGGCTGAAGACGCGGGTTGCGAGTTTCCGCTGGTCGCGCATTGAAAAAAAACAAACAAAAAACAACAACCAAGCCTCGCTTCGGATGACAGGATGCCGGCAAGGGTGGAAGACCCCTGCCAGGCACATGATAACCACTAGTTAGAGGGAGAGGTAGTGTTAGTTAGACCGCTTCATGGCAGGGGGAAAAAATAGGGAATAAGAAAGGCGGTTAAATTGTGTCTTAATTGCATATGTATATTATTATCACATACATAATGTATGTTATATATAATATAATATATATTATATATTATATAAATAGTAGAAACTACATATGGATTAGTAATTTTTAATACAATCATGATATGATATAAGTAATAAAATATATAATATATTTTACAAAAACAAGTTTATCTAATATATTATATAATATATATTAGATAATTCACTTATATATATCATATTATATAATATATGTATATAGTAAGTACCCATGGGCCGTGAATCGGATATGCTGTAGGCTGGATATGTAGTCCAGATTAGGAGGAGATATTTCGAGGGATCAGTGACAGACTTTGGATGTGAGGGAGTACGTTAGCTATAGCTAGTCAGTTAAAAGGAACGGCTCATGTAGTGTAAGGGACGACGTGGGAAGGCACGTAGTACTAGGGTAAGTAGTGAACAGAAGCAGAGTTCAACGATGTCTGAGTTGTTTGAGTTGTGAAAGGAAACTTACATTCGTTTCGAGTTGAGGCACGGTCGAGCTAATGACAAGGGTGGATATGATGGTGCAATGAGTTGCAGTGGGAGATATTCCGCCCAAGGGATCCCCGAGTCATTGATGGAAGTGAGGTAGTTGTGTTAGTCCAAATTGACAAAGGAAGTCTGTTTGTTGTTGGATGAGGAATAAGCTGCAGATACCCATATTGGGAGGTTGGCAGGAGCCCTTGTGACGGCTGGACGTGGACCTGAACGGTGAGATATCGCTGATTGGACCCCGGGCACCGCTAGTCCGCCGTGGTGGCCAAGGGCCATGGGGGGCCGAGGATACCGTGGCAAGGGGCCCGCAATGATGCGGGTGCCCGGCGCATTATGCGCGGTGGGCAGTGCATTGGTCACGGCACCCAGGAAGGGCCGGGCCAGTCTCCACGTGAGCGTTTCAGGGAGTCGCCAGGCGAGCGCTCCGGTGTTTAGGGAGTGTAGGCCTCGAGCGAGTTGTTAGTGGCCGGGTGCCGTTGAGAGAAATCGCAAGCGTTGCCTGGGCCCGAAAGGCCCCACGCGGTATTTCCCAGCCACGAAACCGTATGAGGCGGCAGAAAATTGGTATGGCATCGGCCTCAGGAATTTCGAGGATAACAACCAGCGCGACGGGATATCTAGTTGCTATAACCGATTAATTTCAGCGAGAGGCACTGTGTTGGAAAGCCCCGGGTAGTTCAGACAAATTAAATGATAGTAGTAGATAGAAGTGTATCCCTCCGCACCATCCTCCCTTCCCTCTCGTGTGGGGCCGCTGGACCACACATTTGTTGTAAAGAATGCTAACTCCGAGGAGGCATCTTGAGGCTTGAGTTGGCGCCTCGATCAGGATGCTAAGCCCTCCCTCATCTCCCTGCCTGTGGAAGGCAACTTAGGGGTTGGAGTGGCTATGGACCAGATAGGGTATGCCGAACAATTGACAGTAATAGGGGTTAGGGACGATTATAGAGGGAGAAGTAAAAATAAAAACAACAAAAAACAGTAAGTTGGGCTAAATTGGGTTTTGAGACAAATTAAGGGGTGGGTGTTGGACAAGCAGCAAGCAATAGGTTAGGAACATATTATTCCAGGCCCGCTCCGAAGTCCAGCACACCGGACTCCCTCCATCACTCCTTAAAGCAAAAGCTGGCAACTTCATCGGCTGCTTTTACTTCAACCTGTCGGCATCGTCTGCTGTCTGTACTTGCAACCTGTGCCGTCGATCTCGGACGGTTTTTTGCTCAAGCTTGCCGTCGGATCGTCTGCCCTGTGTCGCGGCCTGTTTTCCATGGCCTCTCTACACCTTTCCCATCCATGCCTTACTTGCCTCGTCATCTTTTGCCCCTTTTTTTCATTCCCCCCCCCCTTTCATCCATGATCACCGATTCATTGCGCAAGCCGCTGAGGACTGCCCTTTGGCAGTACAACACGGCCTCATGGCGCCCTGCACGTTCTTTGTCTCCATCCATCCAATTCATCCAACTCCATCATCTTGTGTCTTGCAGTCACTTCAAGTGCCGGACTGCGTTTTCTTGCAGCCCATGCACTTGTCACTGCCTTTTTCAAAAGGAGGCCTGTACTGTGTGTCAAACACTTCCCGCCTGTTTTCCATGAGCCAAGAACTGCATGCAGCAGCCTGGGCTCCCGCAAACTAGCTTTTCTCCTTTGCAGAAGTCACCTTGATCCTGCGCCATGCGTTTTAGTGTTATAATTCCGTATTAGGTTAAGTCGGATTGTAAAAATGAGTTGGGCCCCCGGCATGAATGTCCTTAGGTGCCGGTCAATTATTTATAGTGTCTGTATAGTGGTTTGTGTAGAGTTAGTTACTCAGCCCGTAGTTATTTATTTTGGGACACGGAATACACTAAATGTGCGCACTCAGGATCCGAAGTAACACTATTCAGGGCGAGAATCTACACATGTGCTGAACGAGAATTTGACGACTCTCGGGACGAGTCGTAAAAAAAGGGAGGTGTAGTGTTACGGCTGTGAATCGCATTACACCATAAAGGGTCCTCAGGTGAGACACTATCGTAAGTTCATTGTGTAGTTAGCCCAAAACCCTATGTATAGTGTTAATATATGGGTAGCCATTCGGGCTGCGATTCTTCAGTAGTCATTTTGTCTTTTGTACTTGTTCTTATTTGGCGAGCAACAACAGACGAACGATTACACTGCGCTACATACTACACGCTACTCATCCGCTCAAACGATCACCGCCATCACTACACGACATCCATACAATCACCGCCAATATCACACCACAGACGCCACCTTCGACAACACGCTACCACATCTTTGTTTTCCCACTCACCATATCAACAAGCACGTTGTGGCGCTGGTCCGACGATCTCCGAGGACGGATAGTGTGTTCGAATGGAGTCGGTGAGTTAAGTGCTGTTATGTGTACTTTTGCCATGGTGATCGGCTGTAGTAGTCGTGGGTCTTCTATACCAGTGCAGCTAAAAACCGAGCAGCCGAGAGGTGCGAAAGGGGCATTCTTCCCGCCCGAATCTCCTTCCCTCGTCGTACGGCGCTGAAGACAAAGCCACAACGTTGTGGATTTTCCTCCTGCTTTTCCCACGCTTTGCTTGGGAAGGTTCATTTAGCGGAGCTCAAAGTGAAACAAAGTGGGCCTGATGTTTGGGGAATAATTCCCTGGCCCGAGCCAAACTGACTTTCTCGTCCCCGCACGGACGCGGGGAGGGGACGAGAGGGCACGCCCCTTTTTGGAAGCTTCCAGGTGAGGGATGGTGGAACCAGAAACGGGCGGGCGAAGAGGCGGAGCCCCGCGGCTACAAAAGGGGCGATACGAGGAGTTC
This sequence comes from Eptatretus atami, assembly GCA_035128595.1. NCBI lineage: Eukaryota > Metazoa > Chordata > Myxini > Myxiniformes > Myxinidae > Eptatretus > Eptatretus atami. Next base: position 97,165,951 of record CM068952.1, read on the forward strand.
TTTCGTGTCGTCTTCTGGGTTCGGGTCGTCTGCTAGTTGTTCCCCTCGCAAGGTCTTCTTCTTCTGTTCCTGTTTCCTTTTTTTGCGCGAAAGCCCTTTTTGATCCTGGCGAATTGTTGTTTCCTTGCCGACCCTCGATCCTCACGCGAGCCCTGGAACTCCGTGAGTTGAGCCGGATGTAGCGCGGAAACCCCTCGTCCAAAACACCGTCCGTGCTGTCGCAGCGGACCACACGTGCGCTGAGGCACGAGCTCGCGACCATGCCGTGAGTGAGCTCGAGTTGCGGTCACGAGAGAAGGACTCTCGTACACACAAAGGAAGTCGCGACTTCCATTTCTTTTGGTTCTGTGGTAAACGTGTGTGTGTGGCGCCAGTCACATCAAGTAAGAATTGTTTAATTCCCTGCGTAATAATTATATTCGGTTTTTAGATCTGCCTTGCTTTTTATTGTGTTTCCTGCTTGACTTTGTAACTATACGTGCCTTCCGTGCTTCCGTAATAAATGTAGCTGGGTCCAATTGTCCCGTTCGCTGGTCCTTTCCTTTGTTTGAATCTCCATCTTGCCATCAATAAGGATTAAATAGATGGTTTTTAAAACACCGGTAACTAATTCTGAACGTCAGGTCGAGATAACTTCCACTCGGCTTTTATCCCTGTAGTACGGAATGAGCCGTTTAAGCGGTTCGGTCCCGGAGTTCGACCTGTGGAGTGGGACTATTACAACTCCTCGGTACGCTATCACGTGCGGCTACTAGTAAATCGACATTTCGGCATCGACTCCGTGTCGCACGGTACAATGCGACTGTTGTGTAGGTTAAACCCCACCCCGTGTTACTGCGCCCTGCGGTATTTCCCGAGGGTCACGGACTGAATTGTTCCGTATCCTGGGCGACCGGTCGCCATTTCGAGTTCAAGCGGCGATCGCATCGCCGGACGGCCAGAATCGTAAACAATATGTTATGTAATAAATGTATTAACTACTATATATTATATGTATAAATGCTGTATACATATTATGTATGTATAATTTTAATGTTGTATAAACTGTATATATGTATATGATATATATGATGTATAAATGTTTATGCGTATATATATTATACTATATATAAACATTAAATGAATGTATAAATGTATGTAAATATATGCCTGGTAAATGTATATATGTATGTATATATGTGTATGTATATATGTGTATGTATAAATGGCTATATATATATATTGTGTGTATGTATAAATGATTGTATTATATATATAATATGTATTTAAATGCATATATATATGTATATATGATGTATGTATATGCATGATTGTAAAATGTATATGTATGTATAAATGTAGTATATATACACTATATAATACATATTATATATATATATATATATATAATATATATATCATATATATATACAGTGTATTATGGATGCTATAAAAAGTGTATATATATGTATATATAAATGTTATATTTCTGTTAAATATATATATATATATATGTATATATGTACTAAAATGTATATTCTGGCGTATATGCTTATGAATAAAGTATATATATATATATATGTAATAAATTGTGTATACATGTATATATACATGTATGTATAAAGTATATGTATATGTATATATGTATGGTAAAATGTTTATGTATATATAATCTATACAGTTATGAATGTATAATGTATATAAAATTAATATGTCTGTTTAAACTGTATGTGTTATATATGTATGTACTATATGATATATATTGTATGTTTGTTATGTATATATGTATGTATATTATATATATATATTTTATATAACTAAGCTGGAGTACCTGGCATGCCCAGGGAAAAAAAAACTAGGAATAAGAAAGGGGTAAATTTATTGGGTGGTGTATTATATATAATAATATATATATCTTGGACAGTTTACTTCACATCTTCGTTTGTCATGCATTCGTCATCATATGCTCATTCAGGCTTCATGAAGGTTGTTTATAGTTATCAGAGTAAAGTTCTTTTGCTCCCGGTGGATAAAAGCCTTGTCGCTCTGTTCTCCGATTCTTGCACGTCTACATCACCCCAGAAACTGCTGAAAGATGTATCACATTTGCAGCTAGTGTTGCCCTCATTCACCATGATGTGTAGCTGTAGTATTGCAGCGTGTGATTTCATCCATTCCTTCAGTGGCAGTCCTGGCCACCAGATGGAGCTGTTAGCCATCTGTTCCATTATGGAACACTATGGATACTGAGAGTGCATCAATAAGATGCAGCAGCTCACTGATCCTTTTCGTGCCCCATGCGAAGTTTTGAGACAATGATACTCTGAGTTCTATTTGCTCATTGTCCATTTAGGATGGCGACTTCTGGCTGCAGACTGGGCGTTTTGTAGCGGCGTGTGCTGCTCTCCTTGCAGTCGCTGTTCCTCCTCTATTGTGATCCGGCGCTCTTCAGAAAGTTGCTTCCTCTGCAATATATATCTCTTGCAGCTCTTGAGCTCATGGACCAGTTTGTTTATTTCGTGAAAACCCTTTGTGAGCATCTACAGGATGGTGGGTTTTGAGGCTGCTGTGTTCCTGCACCAGCTTCCTTGGCATGTTGAGCCCAGGAAGTAGACCTGTTTTTAAACTTTGGGCTGGCCGTTTTCTTCAGGTGGGAGTAAGCTTGCCTGCTCTATATCTCATTTTGTGTAAAACAACGACACAGTTTGTGGGTTTAGGAAGCCAATTCTATTCTGATCGAATATCCGTGATCCATAACATGTCCCACTGTCATCGGTTACACATGTGTTTGGCAATTACATGTACCCAAACTTTCCCTTTTGCCCCTTCACTTCTTTCTTTTTCACGAAACTCTCCATACCTCGAAATTTTAGTAACAAACTGAAGTTGTAAGATACACCAGAATCTTTTGATTTTGTGTGTCATCTCACAAGGTACCTAATTAGGCACCATTGTCAGAGGTACTGTTGTGCGCTTCCCGCACTAATAGGAGAGCAGAACGTGATCTTAGAACACCAAGAGAGGCTCAATGGGACAGATCTTTTGCAGGATTGTTTACCTTGTGGGACTCCAGGCAACACACATGACCCTGTAAGTCCGCTTTCGATAATGAGTAAGTTGTAATCAGAGCAGTGTCGGTGACGAAGACTATTTCTCCAGATGATCGGCCGATGTCTGCATGAGTGTTGGTCAAGCGCGCGCTGCGGTCAGACTCTTGATGAAAAATAGCCTAGCTCTCTTATGGTTCGATGTATATGCTCTATGTTCCCGGGCCAAGTGCCGTGCTTCTGCAGTGCAGTGACAGACATTGCGAGTGCCTGCGAAGTTATTGTCGAACTTCATCAATGCTTCCTCTTCTATGTTCTCGATTTGCTCCGCCGGCTGTTGATGATGTCCGACATTGAGTTATTAGTTTTGCTGGAGGATCACTTCCTCTTTCAATCAGTCTTCATCTCTTGTACGCTGCTTGATACTGAATTCTAGCATAGTTTCTGCAATGTTACTATTTGTGAAGAATAACCTTGAAAGATATGTGATCCTACTATCAATTTACTCTGATGTGTTGCTCCTTATGAGATAGTTTTTGATCGCATATCTGCAGCTAGCTCATTGGAACCTCAAAATTGGGGAGCATCTTGCTTTTGATTCAAGTTGAGGACAATTACTAATATAAATTCATGGAATATGTGCAAAATCTTGTCTCTGTTTGTCATCAAGGAGACAGAGTTTGTAAAGTGATCAACTTCTCTGTCCATCCAATGGTGCACGACTCTCTCTGTTACTGAATTCCTTGATCTCCAATTCTTGATAATTAAAAAAATGTGTACTCACTGTCGTGACGCGTCAAAACAAATCAATTGCTCGCAAGCGGCAGATATAATTATTCTGAATTTCTTGTACAAAGGGAGGCGCAATCTCAGGGTTGTTCTCTGCCCCATAAAGCCATTGATATTATTTTAAGTCTGCATTGGTTTAGTACTTCCTGCTTGAGAGAGTTGCTGATTCCTGAATTAGGCCGGTATCAGGTTTTATCTATGTTCGTATGATCAGTTATTGAGTTACATCGTTATGAGTAATTGGACACAAATACAAAACAGTTGCGCTACTTAAATCATCTTTTTATTGTATAAATATCACGATCTGTTGTTGTGTATTGTATAGCATTAATTACTTCACCTCCTCCATATCGTATTGCTACCCCTTCACATTTCTCTCAATAAAATCTCTTACTTGGTTAAACATCTGCCTTTATACCCACATCACTCTATAAGGTTCACAGTAGGTGGATACAAATTATGTTGTATTTTCTTATACTTAGCTCCCGTGAATTTCCTCTCTGGATTCTAACAAAGTTTATATTTTTCTTCTCCATGAGGTAGCCTCTGAACATATTCATTGAAGATCCTCTAGTTGGCGGCTCTGTATATTGTATATGTATCAAAAACAGATGTCCCATGTGAGAGTTTTTGTATCTACCTGGTCTGTTAAACACTAATATTGAGGTCTACTAATGCGTGCTTCTAGTGTGTTCTCCATTGACCATCAGAACAACCATGTTACTTGGTTGTTACATCTATTTCCTCTGTATGCTCTGATTAAACTTCTTTGCTCGAAAGCAATATCCTACAGCGTTGATTCTGGCAACGGATATGTTCGTGCCTCTTGACGGATACCTTTGTCAAAACTTCTCGGGGTCACAACCAGAGGAAAATAGACGTTATGAATACTGTTGGTGCTTTGGTATTAAAGCATCTCAAAACAACTAATTTGATCCGATACTTCTGCGAGTATTTAATATATATATGTGCAAGTTTGAATATGTAGAGTTATGTCCTTGTTTATACTCGATGGACACATCCCACTTAAGTCACTCCACCTTCCTTCACGTTGCTTCGAAGTTGTTTGCTCTTTCATTTTAACCAGGCGCTACACTCTCTCTGAGAGTTAACCTTGATGTGGTCTGAAGCTGCCATTGTTTTTTTTCCGCTATCAACATCCCTTGATATGGAAAACAGCCGCTAGTACAAGGATTTGAGAAGAGTATAGACTCGGCCGTCATAGTTTGTAGTGATGCTATACTCTATATCCAACTTTTTCCTCCTTTCTTCATATTTTAATATATAGATTGCTTCAGAGTTTGAGGTTGACTATTTAGCCTCGTATGTACTGGTGCAACCTCCTGTACAGGTTTCGAAATTTTCCATTTTATCATTCCATAGCAGCAAATGTTAGCCAGTGAAAAACGGTGTACTTTGGCGCATTAAGGAGGTACAGCATAATATTATCAAACTTGTCACCTTGGCGCCGCAGAGGTTTCGTTTGGCATTTAATTTAATTTATATTATAATTACCGTTCACATTATAGCCGTATATAAACCTCTCAGAGAAGATTATCTCATCTCTTATTAAATTAAGTTATCCTCAGTAAATTACCAAATTTATTAAAGATTCTAGTTAACCTGAATTTAGCAGTACTAGATTTTACCTACTGTATCATAATGAAAAGTACTTTTATATTATTGATACATTAATTGTCGATCAATAGCTGTTAATGGCTATCATTTTCACTTGTATACCAATACTCAATGCTGATCATATGATATAACCTATATTGTCATATATGGTTGTAAGTAGGTAGTATAGATATTTAATGTACTGTGGCTTGAGTATATATGTCTATTAAGCTACTGATTTACTATGCCATAGTGGCTCTCCTCTCAGTAGAACTCGGGGTGTTTGCAGTTTTTGTGTAGTTACATCTTATAAAAGATATATGTATACAGTGTATTCAACCTGTTATTAGTACTACAATGTGTATTTATGATAGAGGTTTAATAATAATTTGGGTGATATATATATACTTGATCTGTAATTATGATGAGGAATTTATGCCGCAGTAGTTAGATTAGTATTGTATATTGACCTGCTATTACTTATAAGCATTGGTTTACTGCGCTCGTTTTCTAGATATGATAGGGGGTGGCTCAATGAATGGGAGTTTCTCATTTTGTGTTATTCATTGGAGTTTTTAACCTATATTTTAACTAATCTCATAGCTAAGTGATTGGTACCGAGTGATATGATTAGTAATTACTTAATGTTTTTCCTTTGTTCCCATGATACAATTAGATGATAAACTATATCACCTAGAGATTATTCTGAGTCACTGATATCCTACTTATATACTACCCAACGATACTAACTAGCTATGATTACTATAAATATATCGTAGAGCTCCATAATTTTACCTCACCTTGTCAGACGGTTATTAGTAGTTGGGTTGTTAGTTGTGTGTGTGTTGTGTATCATGCTAGTATGTGTTTATGGTTTTTCATTTATAAAAGTAATTATTTTGAGGTTTGATTATCTCCTGCTAACTTCCTAGTATATTTTAATCCCCGGAATCCTTCATAACTTCACCACCTCCTTCTACACTTCTAGCTATAATGTCCGCCATCTACTCGCTCCTACACCTTAATTCTAATATTACTAATGTTGTCAAGGAATTACCACTGCTCACATCCATATACTGTTTGCTCTACGTCTTATTTCTAGTTCTCGGCGGAACGTATTCGATGATGGTTTATATCCCGTTAGTATGGGTAGTTATCACTCCATATGTGATGTCTGGACATGATTATGGTTATATTAATCATAGGATACAGTGATCAGTAATCATATGGTGGATTATATATTGTATCCGGATGGTCACACTTACTATCACATATGATTCGTGTACTCATTAATACCAACTCTACCGACTTAACGCTGAGCATCTCCCATTTACACCGCGACACCGGCCTTTCTCGCTACTGATGTCCTATCTCCGTCTCAAGCACTCTTTGCTCTCCCCTGTTCTTGTATCAATTAGGCTTCTCCTTCTCCGCCCATGACCTTGGTCCTCCTCGCCGTAAGGTACTGGCTCCTAGCGCTCCTGCGCCATAGATGTCCAGTCACCTCTCTTTTTCTCCCACCCACCTTAAGTATATCCGTCGTTCGGACGGTGTATTTATCTCCGTGTGACTCGGACTCTCTGACTCCCTTTTCTTTATTTCTGACAACATTCCAAATATCCAAAACGTATGTAACCTGATCCCTATTTGACTATTCCCCTCTTGACCAAACTATAGCCTGTGTGTCGTCTAGACCTCTTTTCCTCAATTCCCCTATCCAGTCCACTTTCTCCTCGCTCCCTTTTAGCTCTCTCATAAAAAAGCATGATCGCTTTGCTTCATTCACTAATTTACCTTGCCCCTCACTCTCCACCTTGACAACGACATTTTCACGTTTACTCTCTCTCCTCAAACACCATCGTAACCTAATTTGTCTCTCTCTTCGAAGATCCTCTCTATTCTCTACTCCCTCCTCCCTCCCCACTCGTTAATATCTCATTTCCTCATCACTTGATAGTCGACGGGTGAATGATCTTTTTTTCGAAATAAAGCTGATCTATAATTATCTTGCTAGTGTAACTCGGTATTTAACGTAATTTGATACCGATAAGCCTCACTATTCTATCAAATACCTTTTCCTTTATCTCGTGAAATTTGTGGCTTCTCGTTATCTCTCTGAGACACGGACTTCCTTTCACTCTTGTTTCAGACGACACGGAACATATCTTCGCAACGGGTATTACGTAGGCCAAAAAAGGTTTGCCAAAGCATTGCATTTCACAATAAAATCTCGCAGCTATGATCAACATATTCAATATGCAATATAGTTTATTTGAATATTGTTTGCAGATATCCTATTTGTAATGACAAATGGGACGCAGTCGTATTTATGCATAGTGCGTTGAATTATATTATGATAGATGTGTCATGTGGTTGGCCACTTCGTTGGGTGAGGGATTTATCCTCAGGGCCCCATAAGGTATTTTATAAATAGCGGGCTGCTTGAAAGTGTGCTTAACTTTATTAGGTGCTCTCCACAAGTTTAAAGTTGAACGCTCACCTCTCCATTCATTCATTCCCCTTTCTCTGGCGCTCTGTACTGGAACTTCTCCCGATGGAGATCTGCTCTCTCGTTTGTGCTCTATGTAAAGAGCCACCTGAAGAGATCACGAATCCTATTTGTATAGCTTTGTAGAAAGCTGCAAGGTCGCTCTTATCCGGGCCGATGTGACAACGTATATCTAAAACCCTTGTTTATATATGTACAAATGCTGTTCATACGATGAGATACTCTCTTTCATTGTTTGTTTATTGAAAACTTTTTGTGATTGATCATGTACACGAAATATTATTGAGAGTTCATCTATGTAAAAGCTTGACTTAGACAAGTAGTTTTAATTGATAAACGTTAGTGATAATATCTGCAATGACAGTGTAAAAGATAATAAATTCGATTATGTTTTGAATACCTTTCGTCGAAGCTCGTGTGAGAGCAACAACAACGCCACAGCAATGGGGGCATGAGACAAGAGGGGCAGGCAGTGGGTAGGGACAAAACAGTGAGGAACAGAGACATAAGGAGATCTGTGGGAAGGGAGAGGGTGGGGCGGGGATATGGGGAATACAAGATGGACATTACAGGGACTTTCAGGCAAGGAAAAAGCCAGAGAATTGAAGGAAGTGGACTTGGCGGTTGAATTTTCGGGGGGTAAAAAATCGAGAATTTGGATGGGGGCTTTATGATAAGAGGGTCTGGTTGTGAAAGCTGTTTTGAAGCCTGCTGAGGGAAGAATGGGATTGAATAGAGTGAGGGAGTTTATTCAAAGGCGAAGGAAAAAAGAGATGAAAGAGTGAGAATGGTGAGCAATATGATTTCGTGATTTTGTTTTTTTTACCAAGAAGGGGGTAAATTCTTTACAGCGCCCTGCGAAATGTGGTGGGGACAAATCGTAGAATGCAGGGGAGGGGAGGGTGAGCTGGAGAGGAGACGTAGAAGACAGAAAGACCACCGACAGCCTGCGGTGAGAGAGTTTGTGGGAACGGGGAGGCCAAAGACTCAGCCTCTGCGGGAGTCCATGATTCCGAAATGCCTTGGTTTCCACAGCGTGAAGCCGAGAAAGTGTGAGAGGGCAGGAGCACCATTCCAGAGGGCAGAGCTAGTACTCCATCAGGTGTGGATGAAAGCTTTGTATGTGACTCAGAAGCTCAGGCTGTGCCAAGGAAAAGACTTTGCACGCAGAGGAAATTCCCAGCGGGACTGGCTTTGGAGGCGAGGTTGGAAATGTGGCTTGTTCCAGAAAGATCAGGGCAGATAGTGAGGACCAGATGTCTTTTGTGAAGAGAAGGA
>CM068952.1:97195010-97208995 GCA_035128595.1 Eptatretus atami
ATATATATGTATATAGACTTAAATAATCATACTTTGGCAGACAGTTAGCCCTGCATGTGTACATAAGACCCTGGCAGGCACTATGAGTTGATGGATTGCCTGAAATATAACTAGGCATCGAATTTCCAATGAGACATTGAAGAGGATTTGCTTCCATAAAGGCACGATGAAGAAATAACTGTGCTCTTTAATGGTGAGCCATGTAGTCCGATTCTGATATCATTTGCATACGAGTGCCTGCCACTGTTGCTGTCTATCTCCGACACAGACATGGCCTGACAACTGCACATGCATTGCACATCCTCGTACTACATGATTGAACTCACCGACTGTTCTATATATTTTACAGACACTCATCTGCTCCTTTAATTCACGGTTCCTCTCGACATCTCGATCATATTTAGTTTTAAAGGTTGCACTTTCTCTTGTTCTACCACCCTTCAAACTCGGGTAGATATGTGAAATTATATGAAGCAATTTTGCACTTTGTGAAAAAGCAGGAAATTTTGCAGGATTCGAGACAAACATACACCACGTTCAGTGGCCAAATGGTTAGAGCGTCCAATCTGAGTCTCAGAGGTCAGAAGTTTCAACACCGGCTGAGTCATTCCAATGACTTTTAAAATGGTACGTACATGCTGCTTCCTTCCTTGATGATCAGCATTTAAAGAGGATAGAGCACGGACAACAGCCATAGGTTGCCAGCCATTACGCAGGTTTGATGGGCCGAATGGCCTCCTCCTGCTTCGAAGTTCCTTGAAAGGGAACCCATGGAGAAATATTTTCAGCGAGGGAGCCAAGCACTTAATTGGCCCCATTAAAGAAACCATAATGGATTTCAAAGTGGCCACCATTAACAATAAATATATTTATAATATATACAGTACATCCAAGGCATAAATGAGAGTGAATAAAATGACTATACCCAGATTTTTTGGCCAATAACCCGATTTGCCTTTCAATACAGCCGTGTGAGATGAAGAGGGTGGTTGTGAAGACACTCACAAAAGGGAGCGGTAGAGTACACAGGCTATGCAGTTTGAAATACAGGAAATCCAAATTCGAGAGCACAGAAGCGGAAATCTACAGGAAAGGATGTTGCCAGTTTGGAGGGGTGTATGAATTGTACCCGTGGGGATGACCCATTATCCAGTAAATGAGTCAGTGAAGCAAATATGTTTCTTCTGTGGCAAGGTTGACACGTGAGACACTTCACGAAATTTGCATTTTTGGCATATATGCACGTGATTTCAGGTGTGCTATCCAATTGAAACACACACTCGTTTATTTGTCAAGGTAGGTGCTGGAGAGGCAATAGCAGTGAGGCAATGTACCAAAAGCCTAATGTCAATTGTGAGGTTATACAACGAGGCAGTACAACAAACGAGCAGACAGACACACAAGCATGGCCATTTTGGTATTCAAGACAGTGGTCTTCATAGAGTTATTTCAGCTCGGTTTCCTCTATGAAATTGTTGAATACATTTGTCGAACATCCTGCCAACTTCCACAGGCCAACAGGATGTGGAGAGCAAGTACTTCCATCCATATTGTACAGTTATATATTGGTTCCCTGTCATAAGCTCAATCTCAAATACTGTTTATATCAAAGTTTTATTAGTAACACTGCACTGCTGTATCATTGTACGCTATGCATTCCAAAGGATCAAATTGTACACCTTTAAGGGGGAAAAAATTGTATGTCAGGAGCAACTTTTGGTCATGTGTAAAGCACACTTCCTATCAGTAGATGTCAAGGAATGATGGATGTCAGCTCAACCTTTTTCGGGTGAAGTAGGATGGATGTCAAACGGTACTGGTGGCATGATCAAAAGTTCGAGCTGATATGTTGACGACATTGTCGCTAAAGGCATGTAACCTGATATGTTGACGGACATAGTCACTATGGGCATGTCTTTTACTAGTAGAACTTTTGTATGCACCTTGTACTATATAGGCATTTTCCCCCAGTGTATCAACTGGAAAGAATATTTTGACCATATCATGTCCACTGGAAATATACTGCCTGACATGTCAATCTCCATTCGATTTAAGAAAGCAAAGAGCTCCACATTTACAATGAATATTAAACTCAATTCAAGTTGAATGTTGTGTTATACCTTCTGATTAGTTTAGGTAAAGTAAAGCCACAGCAGGCGTGCATTGATATGATGATGCTCTTTTGCTATGGCTTCAAATTATCTGTGGATTTTACAGCTGGGTCAATGTTATTTTATTTATTTATTTACGAAACACTGCAGAATTTGAAAATAAATGCAATCGTTTCCAGAGCGACCACTCTTGGTCTCACAAACGTTACTCCATCAATCAAAATCCCTTCCACACAGGTAAACGCATATGTTTGTGTCACACGAACAGATTGTATAACGGTGACTTTAATTAAAAAGAGCGGAATTAGGTATTCGTACTGCGAGGGAGATGGACTCCTGGTTGGAAGACGCCAAGTGCAGTGTGCTGACATTAAGAGCGGGATTGACGCCAAGTCGAACGGCTGGAGAGCACATGATGACTCCGCGTGCTTGGTGACATTTGCGTTTTTCACTCTAATGTTCTGCTTAATTGACAGGCCCTGTCTGGTACAGCAGTAATTTTCGCCTTTTGAAATGAATGGGCGTTTGCTCCAAAAAGAAAGTGAGCTCTCAATTTTTTTCATTTTGCCTCAATGACATCATGAAAGGAGCCGTCTTGCTCTGCAGGATTACTGTGGGATGTGTATAACATCCATCTATTTACCGATGTTGTCTTTCTTAGCATAAATAACTTATCAAATCACATGATGAAGTCATCATGCCTTCATGTGTGTGTCTCTTGATGTCTGTGTGAACAGTTCTTTGTGTTGGGTTTCTTTTAGTAAGAGAATGTTTTTAACGTTGTTCAACAGACGAAACAAGACGATTCATGCATTTCTGAGTCAATAAAATTCAGGTGCAAAGAGCTTGAGATCTATTCTAAAAATATTCAGGATAATTGAATGAAACAAAAGGCCATTAGGTCCTTAATGGTCGTGTCATCGGAGTGGCTTTAATCAACGTATATTGGTACCTCCCTGGTCCTTTGGCAATCTTAAATCAATACACAAGGAATTTTAAATGCACACTCGAGATAACCACCTAAATACAGTTACAAGAAGTGGCATCAGTCTACAGAGTATAATTTTACATCTCAAAGGGGTATTTAACCACATGGAAGACAAAGAGTTTTTACATATCCTCACGCTATCCTCCTCCCAAACCCTTTCCCCTCTCCACCCCTCCCATGGACATCTCCCAGTGGTCTCCACATGCTGAATTAACGTGCTGTTTTAACGTACCCCCCCCCTCCAAAAAAAATAAAATTCTCCCCAAGTCCCACTGCAAACGCAAGTCAAGAACCCCTTCCCTCACGCTTACCTCCTCTAAACCCCCTCCCTCCTCCCCACTTCCTCCTGCTACTCAATCCCACCAACCGTTCCAGAGTGTGTTGTGACATTTGGTGAGGCGTCACTCCCCCCACCCCTTCCTCCTCTTCCCCCCTCCTCCTACTTCCCCCACCCTCCTCTGACATCTGGAGACTCCAGAAGAACAAACAATGTGCGAATTGTACACAATGAACACTTTTTTCTTTCTAGTAGTCAGAACTGCTGCTAAGTTCAATTCCACAGGTTAAACTTGGAAATTTGGTTCAGGTTAAGAGATTCTAGGGCTTATCACATTTCATCTGTAATGCTTATAAATGTCCAGAGAGTTCTATGGGGATGGAGGGGGAGGGGGTTGGGAGAGTAAGTGTGAAGTGAGAGGAAGGGAAGGCAGACGTGTGGTGGAGTGTTAATTTCGATTCATACTGTATCATCAAAAAAATATATATATATATATAAATATATATGTATATATATATATATATATATATATATATATATATATAATAATATATATATATATACCAAGTCGAAACACCAGGGGGTTGACTCAGCCTGCCATCCTTCCGAGGTCGGCGAAATGAGTACCAGTTGTACTGGGCCCGGTGTATGCCCCGGTTAGAATAGGTGTACCATATCCCTGTGTGTCGTAAGAGGCGACCAGGGTAGCGTCAGGAAGGGCATCCGGTGTGAAAACCTATGCCAAATCATTATGCGGACAACAAGACGGTTGATCCGCTGTGGTGACCCCTAACGGGAGCTAGCCGAAAGAAGAAGAAGAAGAAGACTGTATCATCAAAATTATTCTGCAGAGAATAACTGAATATGGAAACATAATAATGTCTGACATACATTTTCTGCTGGTCAAACTATAAACACCACCTGGACACTTCCATTGACAAACATCGCCTGGACACTTCCATTGACAAACATTGCCTGGACACTTTCATTGACAAACATTGCCTGGACACTTCCATAGACAAACATCACCTGGACACTTCCATTGACAAACATCGCCTGGACACTTCCATTGACAAACATTGCCTGGACACTTCCATTGACAAACATCGCCTGGACACTTCCATTGACAAACATCGCCTGGACACTTCCATTGACAAACATCGCCTGGACACTTCCATAGACAAACACCGTCCGGAGATACCCACCATCCGGCCACGTATGGAGATAACCACCTCCTGACACATCCGGAGATAACCACCATCCAGACACGTTCGGAGTATCAAATAATGTGTGGATACAACTCTCTGGATGTTTGTAAGCATTACAGCTGCAATGTGATAAGCCCGAGAATCTCTTAACCTGAACCAAATTTCAGAATTTAATCTTCGGAATTGAACATAGCTGCAGTTCTTACTGCTAGAAAAGTGTTCATTTGTCCAATTCACACATTGTTTGACATTCCGGATGTCCGGTGTTCTCGGCGCTGGTTAAAAATTTTCATTTGGCTCAGATTATGAAATTCTAAAGCTTATCGCATGTGTGGAAATGAAATAAAGCCACGTACACTGGCGTCTCCAGCCGTTGATAAGCATTGTGATGTATACAGTGATTTGTAGGTATGAAGATGAGGCATTCGATGATGTGAGTGAGAAAAGTGAAAAACATTTTTGAGCGCTTTATAGTTAAGAAACCGTTGTGTCCTGTTCCGAGTCAAGGCATTGTTGAGCAGGCCAAAAAAAAGGTGAATTAAGACCCCGGTGAGGGAGAGGGAGTTGTCCAAGGATGACAGCTTGAGAAAGGATAATTAAATAAGGCTGTAAAATATCTTCAAAAGAGATATTTAAATTCACCCAAACACCCAATTTTCATTCACGCACGACCTTGGAGTTTCATTAGTTTGCATGCAAAGTATGGGGCCGCTAGGTTTCATGGTCTTGGAGTTATTGAGGAGATGGAGGGACTGATGGATGGAAGGATGGACACCCACTGACACGTATTATTATAGATACAGTAATTATATACACATGTGAACACTCGAGAACACAAATAGCCTTTTTGGCACTTTCAAAACCCTCCATTTAACAGTACTTGGACAAAATATTATGGCATTTTACATCATCACAACCAATCAAATTTTCTGCTCGTAGACCTCACCCATATCCTTGTTTCTCAAGACAGCATGCCTCGGTGGGGTAATGTGTTCTATGAACTGTCTAGTACATTTTTTTTCAGCTGTTGTTTTCTTCAAGTTTAGTTTGAGTACAAAACGGATGCCTTGAATTTTGAAATGCTTTCTAGTTACTGGCTGTTTTCTGTTTGTGGTCTATTGTTATCAATTTGACTTGTATAAGATGCTGAAACATTGTTTTCAGTTGTGCAGAAACAGCTACTTGCTGGGGTATATCGTTCATGCACAAATATGAAAAGGCAGTGGGTGTTGGTCTTCAGAATTTAAATATGTATGTTTCTCTATCTTACATATCATGTTTCTCTATTTATGTCTTCATGTTCACTCCAAACTAGGAAACTCATACCATGCTCACTAGTTTAAAAATAATACAATAATTTGCATTCATTGATTGCTAATTCTTTAAAAAGTAGTGAATTGCAGTCGGAGTGAAATTTACAATGTTAAGATATCTATGTTCATGGTGACAAATTCACCAGTGTATGGCGTCTGTGTTGGTAATCCCTGAATTTAGCACTGGACCCTGCATTGTGCAGGTTTATGTGGCAAGTCAAGCTGAAATCACTTTGTCTGAGTTTTAACTATGATCATATTCTTATTGCCCTTTGTTTTCTTGGATCAGTTCCTTTTTATAAAATGTTGATAGCTCACTGCTGGCTTCAGTATGTGGCATTTTCAAGCAACATTCGTCGCTACAGTACATCATTCTCGGACAGCTAGTTTTCAGACAACTCTTTGGGATGGCAAAATTCCTTGTATGCTTTTCGAAGCAATTATAAACTTTAACTAGAAAGCATCTCAAAATGCAAAGCCCGTCTGCGGCCGCTTTGTACACATAACAAACTAAACCTGATGAAAACGACAGTTAAAAAAATTTGTACATTTTATTCATTTGTTTGTGTTCTCTATATTCTCATAATGATGATTTGTTGAAGATTTCATGACAAAAGCTCAATTGGTAATGTTATGGCTTGGACAGACAGACTGAAGCTCAATGGAAAATAAATAAAGAAACATGAAAGCGATTAAAACAAACGGGGCGTCTCACGCCTGACGTGTTGCAGCGGGGCTAATAACGGTTATTTATAGTCGCTATGACTTTTCCCTTTCACATTTTGATCCAATTTTTTCATTATTTTCTCTATATTTTCATAATTAAGGTTTGTTGAAAATTTGATGACAAAAGCACACACACACATGCACACACACGGTTGCAAAACCCTGTCTCCCGCTGTGCAGTTGTGGGAGGGGGGGCAGTCTTAGAAGGAGCTTTTCAACATTACTGCATGAGAAAAATTGATTATATCAACTAGCGACAAATGAACACTGCTTCATGGCACAATCATTGGAACAAGTTGTTTCTCTTTCTCATTAATAACATTGGGGCTGTTTTATTTTGGAAAGAATAATCAGATTATAAGTTTGAAAAATTCGTCATGTAATATAAAGTTTTAAAAAGGAGATGGTTGTATTATGGTCAAATGATATCACACGACACATGAAAATAGTTTAAATTGCATTATTCCTGTTAAAATTTATCCATATTGTTATTTCTATGTGCAGATAACAAAAGGCAGGAAAAAAAGAAAAGAAAAAATGGTCACACTGTGTAAATTAATTTTCAAAGTGAAAAGAAATGCCTGTATAATTAATTGTTTTTGGCACTGTTGTAGTTGTAATTAGCTTCCACCGAACTTTTTCAGCCGACTATTTGCCTTTGTAGTGCAGAAAACAGCTCACCACACAATCATAATGGAGGCCTCGGCAGTCTGGAGTGTCAGCATTGTTATTCAAAATCACCAGCTTAATTCCATTACTGATAGAACACAAAACACTATTTTGAGCATGTAAAAAATTCTCATCCATTGCCCTGCAGAAGCAGCATATGTAAGTAAACACAGTGGGGGTTGTGCTCAGAAAACCTGTTATCATTGGAGGAATGTAAAATGGCACAATATTTCATAAACACAAAAGAGTCAAAACTAGTTTAGTTAAAATAACATTTGAATGTGACACCGTGTATCAGTGTGAATTTGTCTGTTCTATCAGACCATCAGTTTATACCTTCACACCAGTTGCTATCCTTTGGCATTTGCTTAGGATAGCTATCCTGTAATCCTAAGCAAATGCCAAAAAGCAGCTTGTCTTTTTCTACTGGAAAACCAACCCCCTGACAGGAGCCTCTAGTCTCAATGCAAAGTTTGCAACCTTTGTGTTTTCATCCTCAGATGCTCCAGAGTTCATTATCTAGGCCACCACAGAGGTCCAGACTGGCAGGTCTTTCCACAAAAACGTTGTGGTAGTTCGTCAAGTCAATCTCTAAAGGATGCTCCTCTATTCCTTCACTCTTGAAGGATGGGGTAATGATGGACATTGCTCATACCCAGGATAACTGCCTTAACTCTGTCTTTGCATAAAAGGGAAATGTCCCTAATCCTTTTCTTACTGTACCCATTTGACTGTTCTTACTCTGAAATATGTGCCCTTGTTCTCAAATCCTACTCTTCTGTTCTTCCTCCACCTCTGTCTGCCCTATTAAGTCTGCCCTTCTCTTTTGGCCACCTCCCTTCTGCATGGAATTCAGTAAACATCGACAGGAAGAGTGCAAAAACAGACCATACAAACTATATGCCAGTGAATTTGCTTCCAATCACAAGCAAAGTCTTGGAATCCATCATTGATTCTGATGTCGTCTTTCCTGTTTTCGAAGAACCTGATTTCCAACAGTCAGTTTGGTGTTTGTCCTGGTCATTCAACTCCTGGACCTGCTTATGCTCCTCTCTCAGAAATGGTTGGATCCCTCAATCTCAAACAAGAAATTAAGACCATCTCCCTAGACATATCTCAGGCATTGGATGCAGTCTGGCATCCTCCTTTGCTTGCCAAGCTCTCTGCATGTGGCATAAAAGGCCACTTTCATTCATGGATTTCTGACTTCCTCCACTCATGGAGTCATTGTGTTGCTATCAATGGACCCTTCTCCTCCCCTCTCCTAGTGGAGGCCGGAGGTTCTAAAACAGTGTTTTGAGCCTTGGCTTTTTGCTCATCTATATTAATAACCTGTCTGATGATTTGCAAAACCCTCTCTTCCCTTTTGTAGATGACTTCACATTTTGTCGTACAGTACCCCATCCATCTGCGAGACAGATAGCAGCTGTGTCTCTCTCTGCTGATCTGGAAATTATTCGACTCTGGTCTGATAAATGGAAAATGTCCTTCAATCGTGGAAAATCCCAAAGTCTCACTATCTTGATCATAAAATGATCATAAACAAATGATCATAAAACAAATTTTTTTAAACGTATATCCTTAGTCATTCATTGGAAGAGGTTCAGTTTCTTGAACTTCTCGGCCTCACCATCAACCATGATCTTTCCTGGGACGAACACAGCAAAACTGTCCTCCAAAGCCAGACAGATTAGGAATCCTTCATTGATCCAAGTCTTTCCTTGGAATATCAGAGCTCCTCTCAGTCTACAAGGTCTTTGTCCGGTGTTCAGTAGAGTACTGCTTGTCGATATGGGCTGGTACTTCAGCATATCCATTTCTCCTAGATTCTGTGGAATCTAATACTCAATATTATTGGAATCTCTCATAATTAGTGCATGCCTGTCGGTGCGTGCCCATACGTGCGTGGCCGTACGTGCAAACAAACCAAAACAATTTCAAACCGCATGCCAGAAACAACTGCACAGGCCATTCCTTCGCTCTCACGTGCCCGTACCCGTTTCTTCTGCACGGTGCCTTGCCTCGCGTCCAGTGTTGTCTGCCAAGCGAGCAGTTTGTTCTTCATCCGTTTCTTCTGCAAGGCGCCTTGCCTCGCGTCCAGTGTTGTCTGCCAAGCGAGCAGCTCGTGCTTCGTTATATTCCATTGCACGTGCATGACGCGCAGCTTCGTTCCTTCATTGTCATAAACGACGACTGGATTGGGGCATTGTGTTTAACAAAATCGAGAAAGAAATCGAGAAAGAAAGAATACAGTAAGTCGATAAATCAAGAAAAAAATCGAGAAAGAATACAGTAATCGTCACTGACTGGATTGGGGCATTGTGTTTAAGAAAATCGAGAAAGCACAGAAATCGAGAAAGCACAGAAATCGAGAAAGTACAGAAATCGAGAAAGAAAGAATACAGTAAGTCGATAAATCGAGAAAAATACAGTACTCGTCACTATCCGGAAGTCCGGAAGTTAAGTCCTCACTGTCCAGAAGTTCGCATATCGCAGCCACGATTATTCGCAATTTAGTTTTAATGGCCAATTATTCAATTAGCGCCAACGTATTTTGCCTTTTCGCAATGTCGTCGCAAGGAAAACACAAAGAGAAGAGAAGAGAGGAAAAAAAAATTTAGTTCCTGCTTCGGAGCATACCAGCTCACTCTGATGTTACCGAAATTTATGCACCGTCTATTATGAAAACGATCATAACTTGGGGCAAAAAAAAATTACTTCCTGCTTCGGAGCATACCAGCTCACTCTGATGTTACCGAAATTTATGCACCGTCTAATATGAAAACGATCATAACTTGGGGCAAAAAAAAATTACTTCCTGCTTCGGAGCATACCAGCTCACTCTGATTGTACTGAAATTTATGCACCGTCTAATATGAAAACGATCATAACTTGGGGCAAAAAAAAATTACTCCCTGCTTCGGAGCATACCAGCTCACTCTGATGTTACCGAAATTTATGCACCGTCTAATATGAAAACGATCATAACTTGGGGCAAAAAAAAAATTACTTCCTGCTTCGGAGCATGCCAGCTCACTCTGATGTTACAAAATTTATGCACCGTCTAATATGAAAACGATCATAACTTGGGGCATTGTTTTATCTATAAATGCGCGTAAGAAATCAAGAATTATTAGAATACACGAAGTCATCATTATCCGGAAGTCCGACTGTTGTAACCCGTAATGGGGACACGGCTGAGGTTCCCTTCCCCCATCGGCCACGCCCATGCAGCAAGTGTCTTGTCATTGGTTGGTAAATAAATGGCCATAACTTGGGAACCGCTTGTCCGATTATATCAAACCTTGAAAAGGCACATCCTCAGGTCCCAGCAATATATCTGGCAAGTTTCAATTAGATCGGATCGGTGGTTGTCGAGAAACAGCGGTCACAGACCACACACACACACACACACACACACACACACAGACACACACACAGAGACACACACACAGAGACACACACACACACAGAGATTGCTGGAATTATAGATAGATGAGGCCGAAGCATAAGGTCTGTTGCTCTCACATCGCAGGCAGGTCAGTGGTCTCTCTGTTGTCTCTAGTCTATTTTCCAGCATTGCTCCTTCCACTCTCTCAATCCTCCAATCCTCCCAGCTATCTCCAGGATGCACATGCTCTTCCAGTAACCCCTTCCTGATTAAACCTCCAAAGTCCACGCTAACTGCACACCTAACTCTTTTATTCCTCACTTCTCCCATCTATGGAACAACCTTCTGAAGACAGTTCGGTCTCACTCTCACCTCCAGTCCTTCAAGCAGGCAATGGGCTGCCACCTTTTTTATGTACACATTTCAAACAAACAGTGAAAACAAGAAGACATCATGCAGAGGACGATATGTGCGAAATCCATAAAACAACTTTGACCTCAAAAATAATTGGTGGTTGAAGTCAGTGACCAAATATGCAACTCCTCTTCAAATACCAAGTCAATGGCATGAAAATTGACAATTTTAGAAATTTGGCCTATGTTGACCTTTTGGCCGATGTTGACCTCAAAAATACTTCACTGCTTGAATTCAGTGACGTGAAATATAAATCATCTTCAAATTTCAAGTCAATCGGGTGAAAATTGAGGATTTCAGAAATACCACCTCAGTTGTTGACTTTAGGCCTATGTTTCCCTTTTGGTCGATGTTGACCTTAAAAATAATTGGCTAGTTTAATTCAGTAACCTGAAATATATATCCTCTTCAAATTTCAAGTCAATCGGATCAAAATTGAGGATTTTAGAAATCTCACATAAGTTGTTGACCTTTGGCCTATGTTGACCTTTTGACCTCAAACAATAGGGTTTTTGCTTATGCCAAGCTGTACCATGGGGTGAAGTTTCATGAAGATCGGTTTGAAATTGTGACCTGGAGGTGATAGACAGAACAATAAAATCGACTGACCAATCTACTGTACTTGAAAAATCTTCGATTTTGCAAGTAATAATGTTTTCATATTAAACAGTGAAAACAAGTAATAAAAAAGAAAAAATGGTCATATTATGCAAACAAGTACTCGTGTACACGAAAAGAAATACAAATCGTTACACAATTCATTTCATACATTGTTATGTGGAGGAATCCAATATAAAGCAATCTTGCAGAATTTAGGTCCTGGATCCCCCATCCTGAATCCATGATCTTTATTTTTTTTAACCATCCAAGTCATGCCCAAATCACATGATGGGAATGTCATGAAGAAATAGAATACAGACAACATAAACCTTGAAGGTCGATCCTACAACCATCAAAATTACATTCAGAGAGATGAGGAGACAAGGAAATGCAAGGAAGTACATGGAACTTGAACATAGAGGAGGAGGCCATTTGGTATATCAAGCCTGTACTTTACCCACAACCATTAATTTAATTAATCAGTTAATGTACTTAATTCCACGTGGAATGGAAGGGTTGGGTAAGAAGGATAAGTGTAGCAGAGAAGAGTAGTGGCAGCCACAAGGACATAACTAGAATGGCACTCGATAGAGCGCATACCTCCGCCAGGCTGAACAGTTTACATTTTGTATCCCAATGAGAGGCCTGATTTGCATCCAAACCTGAACCAATATATAATTTGCTTGTTCTTGTCACATAACCAACTCATCCTCCTAGTTTTGCAATAATCCCTCCACAACTTTTTGAAATATCATGCTATATATATCGTCAAAAGGTCAACATAGGCCCCATCTCTCAATGGTGAAGAATCGCTTAAAGAATTTTTTAATTTTCGCATCCGAATTCGGCTCTTCACCAAAATTGAATAAATTTGTCCTTCTAACACACCCCAACCTGTCCAACAAGTTTCATCCGAATCCATTCCAAACTTTTCGAGATATCATTCTATATATCGTTTTTAGCCTGATTACACAATAGTGAAGAATCACTTTAAAAAATTCAAGGATCCAGATCTTCACCAAAATATAATCAATTCGTCATTGTCACATACTAAACCAGTCCACCAAATTTTGTCCGATTTCCTTTACAAATCCCAGAGATATCCTGCTATCTATCGCTTTGGTCCTATCTCTCAATGGTGAAGAATTACTTTAAAATTCTAGTATCTGGATATGGATCCTCTCCAAAATCTAAGCAATTCGTCTTTGTCACACAATCAACCTGTCCACCAAGTTTCGTCTGAAGCCGTCCACAACTTTTTGAGATATCCTGCTCAAAGACAAACATACAGACAGGGGTGAAAACATAACTTCCGTCCACCTTCGGTGCCGGAGGTAACCAGGGTGTTTTTTTATTTTTCTTGGGATGAAGGGGGTTGTAGGTTGCGCGATCAAATACAATGACAGCACAATCACTTTTTGACGAGACCCACTCACAGACAACAAAATTACTACGCATGTACACAACAATCTATTGTGTACATGTTTAGTAATTGTGTCCTGCCAATAATCAGTCCTGCCAATATCCATACATCGCTCCATCACAAATGGAATCGTGCAAAGGGTTTGATATTGCTCATATTTCATGAACACAAATATATGGAAGTAGGGGAGGGAGAAGATGGTGCCATAACTCCAACAATCGAGACCAAATACATAAGTCCCCGTTGCAGACTAAGTCCAACGGGGCCTAATTCATGTTTAAAACAACAGCAGGTCGGTGGTCTCACTGTCTTCTACTGCAGCCTTTCTGGTCTTGTCACCTCTAACCTTTCTGTGGTCTGTCATCGCCCAGCTATCTGCAGAGTGCACATTGTCTACCAGTAACTCCCTTCTGGTGAAACTCGCAAAATCTAGTCTCACTGCTGACCCCCACTCATTTGTCCCTTTTTCCTTGTCTTTTCAATGTCACTCTTCCCTCAAGGGCTTCAAGACAGGTGTTCACCACCATATCAGGTCACCCCCCATCTATCTCCATGATCTTTTCTCTTCCTATTAAAATTCCTTGGGCCCACCTCTTTCCAGTTTTCCAGTTTTATCTTCCACTTCTGTGATTGAACGCTTGTGGCTGTTTCCAACTTGTTCACCCCTTGTGGCCTCCCCTTGTTTCCACTTCCTCCCCACATCCCTTATTTCTCCAAGTCTCCCTCTATATGTCCCTTAACCCTGCTGTTGGTGTGTCCCCCTCTCTTTCTGCTCTTCTTTTCTTTCTAGTATACTCTGATCCATTCTGTGTTCTAGCCCCTCCATGAGCCTGGACACTGTAATTTAAAAAAAGAAAAAAAAGAA
>CM068952.1:97218744-97246971 GCA_035128595.1 Eptatretus atami
CTTTTTTGTGATTGGGGTAAATCATGATGTCATCTTACGAAAACTCCTTGCTCAAGAAAATGACCTTGACCTAGGAAAAGCAGTGAAGATTGCACAGGCGTGTCTGACAACTGCTGAAAACCTGAAGGAGATCTTGTCGAAGTCAGAACTCTTCAAGTGCAGATACTGTAAATAAGATTGCTCAATCTTCGTATAAAGCTACACCTAAGCCAATTGTGTGTTTGAAACCTGCTTCATCGGTAGCGAGAAGCCTCAATAACTTGTGTTGGCGTTGTGGTGCAAATCACGTGACTCACCAGTGTCGTTTCAAGCGGTACACATCTAACGGATGTGGCAAGATCGGGCATCTTTAAACGAGGTGTTCCCAATCCAGCAGTGGTAATAGTACGGCCACTACCCATCATATGGATGATGGTGAGCATGTTGCTTTCATCACTGCATGATGAGGAGTATGAGATGTGCACAATCTATGGCAGCACCGCACCGATAACTGTTGATCTTCAACTGAATGGCAAGCAGGTGTCAATGGAAGTGGACACGGGGTGAGTCAATCAATTATGAGCCAGGAGACATGTGACAAACTGTGGGACTGTGAGAGAAGTTGGTTTCTGAACTACATAGTACCCACCCTGGTATTGTTACAATGAAAGCTATCGCAAGATCTCATGTTTGGTGGCCTGGTATTGATTCTGAGCTTGAATCTTGTGTTCATTGCTGTGATACGTGTATGCAGCTCAGCAAGTCACCAGCGGAATCATCACTGAGTCTTTGGTTGTGGCCTTCCAAACCTTGGTCCAGGATTCATGTTGACTTTGCAGGTCTGTTCTCAGGAAAAATGTTCCTTGTTGTCATTGATGCATTTTCCAAGTAGATTGAGTGCTCTATCATGTCTACCAGCACTTCTGCTGCCACCATTGAGAATTTATGTGTCATGTTCGCTATTCACGGTATACCTGATGTGTTGGTGAGCGATAATGGTTCGTGTTTTACATGTCAGGAATTTCAGGAGTTCATGAGATTGAATGGTATCAAACATGTCCGTTCTGCTCCGTTTAAACCCGCTTCTAATGGTCAGGCAAAGTGTGCTGTACAGATTATCAAGCAAGGGTTAAGGCATGTTACTCAAGGTTTGCTTCAAATGCCTTTGTCACACATGTTGCTAGGTTACAGATCCAGACCACATACGTAACTGGAGTGCCTCCAGCCGAATTGCTTATGAAGCGAGAACTCGAAACCACACTTTCTCTTGTTCATCCTGACATCAGTGAAACTGTTGATAACAAGTGTCAGAGTCAGAAATACTTTCATGATCGAACGGCTGCATTGCGTGACTGCTGTAAACGATCCAGTTTATGTACTGAACCATGGCCTTGGAGCGAAATGGCTGCCAGGTGTTGTTATTAGCAAGGAAGGAACTCGTGTCTTTTTGTGTCGAGCTGAAAGATGGGCGTACAGTTAGGAAACATGTGGATCAGATCCAGCTGTGTTACATTGAGTTGGAGGATGATGCATGTCTACGATTATTGTTTCATCCAGTTATTGTTCCGTTGTCGGAGAATGCAACTGTTTCCGAGCCTGCATCTGAAGTTGCCAGTAATGCGTCGCCGAAGTGTCTGTACCTGTACCCGCTTTCCAGTCCAGTGTGTTTGTCCATGTCACCTAAATCTGAGTGCAACAACTCCTTTGTGTCGGTCCTCCCGTGTATCTAAGCATCCAGACTGGTTGGATTTGTAATTAAAGGGGAGATATTGTGATTCATCGCCCCTCCTTGGATTTGACGTGAGTGCCGTGTGGGCATGCGCGACACACGGGGCGAGCAATAGAGCTGAGTGTTGTGAATAAAACCTTCGTGAAGTTGAGTGCATCGTGGTCCCTCTGATTGTTTGTACTTCACGACATCCTGGGGGCCTGCTGTTGGGGCTTGCCTGGAGGCCTACTGTTGGAGTTTGCTGGGGGGGGGGCTACTGTTGGAGTTGCTAGGGTGGGGCTACTGTTGGAGTTTGCCTGGGAGGTGGGCTACTGTGGAGTTTGCCTTGGGGGCCTACTGTTGGGGCTTGACTGGGGGGCCTACTGTTGGAGTTTGCCTGGGGGGGCTACTGTTGGAGTTTGCCTGGGGGGGCCTACTGTTGGGGCATGCCTGGGGGTGGCCTACTGTTGGGGCTTGCCTGGGGGGCCTACTGTTGGAGCTTGCTACATTGAATGTTGTGCTTGCTCGAACTTTGCTGTAGCTTCTCCAGTTCGGATCCATGATCTTGCCTTTAGTTTGGTACTGGAGGACACGGTGCCGCTCGCATACACAACATCTGGGTCTCTCCTCTTCTGACAGTTTTAGGAACATCGGACAGCAGGTCCTTTCTTAGGACTGGCCGGATTTCAAAGGGGTTCCATCTGGTCGCCACCGTCTTTTACACGAACAGCACCCTCCAGCTCCCTGGGTGCCTACTCCTTCGCCCTTGTGCTGGCCTAATCGGGTTCTTTCCCTTTCTTCTTCATTATTTCCTTCTTCATTTCCTTCCTTCTTCATTATGTATATGTATATATTTATGATTGTTACAATCCCTAAATAAAAGCGGGTTGATCGTATGTTGGCTTGGTGTGCTGCAGGCCGTAACACTAATGCATGTCATGTGTGCGAGTTAAGGATTGTTACCTAAAACGGCTCACAAAGCTTCTAAAAGAAGCCAAAAATAATTGGAAAAGTACCTGAGACGGGGCTGTGCCTCTGCACAATGAAAGAGTTAGAGAACACTCTCAGCTCACCAACAGCGCTGAGATGTTATGCCCTTGCTGCACTTTTGATGGTGTGGACTCGTG
This sequence comes from Eptatretus atami, assembly GCA_035128595.1. NCBI lineage: Eukaryota > Metazoa > Chordata > Myxini > Myxiniformes > Myxinidae > Eptatretus > Eptatretus atami. The sequence goes on from CM068952.1 coordinate 97,221,559, forward strand.
CAAGGCCTGAGTTACCCAAACCTTGACTATCGCTGCTAGTCAGTGGACTTTGAACTTTGTGGGACTACCTCCTTACCAACAAAGTAAGGGTTGCCAACTCTGACGAAGAACATCTCCGTGACATAAAAATATGCAAAGCTTATGCCAGCTATAGTCACGTGGGAGCCTGATGTACCAGGCACACTTCCATGAGGGAAAGACCGTATCTGGTTTGGGTGCTCCTTAACACCGATGACAAGGTCGTATCTGGGGCTTGTGAATTCACAGGGTAAGTTTAGAATCAATGTTTTAAATTATGATATTTACTATTGATCATGTGGGGGGATAGAGTTGGGAGCTGTGAGAGCTCTGGGGTGGTATAGATATATGTTAAAAAGACTATTTGATACAGATTTTGCCGTAAGCAACAGCAGGTTTAATGTGCCCCGACTAGCAGAATTGAGTCCCTGGGAACACGTATGCAGCACATGTGCAAAAGGCCTCGTTACCATTCATACGTCATTTCGAAAGTCCCATATTGACATGAAATCAAAATGTACCTATAATTTAAACAGGTAGAATAGTTGTTCAGATTCTGATGCACAATGGGGAAACTCATGAGTTGATTATAAACCTTGGACTGGTCCATTGTTTTTGTCTATCGAGGCCCAGCATATTGAGTAAAGCACACAAGGTAAGATATGTACCCTCGCCGAAGGATTCGGAAAGGGTATTGCATTTGGGTTTGTCTGTCTGTTTGTTTGTTTGCATAGAACTTTCGTGTTTTTCTCCGCAACCGTTTGTTGGATTGAGACAATTTTCACCATTGGTGTGACTACTCATGTGGAATGTTTCAATGATAGTTATGACGTCATAGGTCACGTGGCATGGCATCAATATTGGAAAACTGGAAAAACTTTGGACCGCTGTATCTCGTACCACACCAAGGAAAAATTTCAAATTTGGCACATAGCAAGTACTCATGGGGAATGAGTGATTTTTTTAATGACGTCATAAGTGCCCTCATTATGACGTCATAATTGCATATGTAGAATGCCACGTCCGATCAGTATGAAAATTTTTGAGGGTCATCTAGGGAAAAAACGGTCCACAGAAGAAAAAATCATGACGTCATTGGTCACGTGATTCGGCAGCCATATTTAAAAAAAAAAATAAAAAAAACCTTTCATCTTCCTCTCTGAAATGGCTGGAAAGATCGAGGTGAAACTTTACACATATGACCACCTATCCAGGAGGAACAAATGTCTCACATATGACGTCATAGGTCACATGGTTTGGCAGCCATATTGGATTTACCTGAAAACCTATAAAAATGCACCACTCAAAAGAAGTCCTGGCGAGGGTTTGCAATCTCTGATTGCTCTTTTTCTTGTTGAGAATGTACCCAGTTGGTGTTGATAATGTATGCCTGGTGTTGGCTTAATGGTTAGGGGTGGTGGGCTTGAGATCCCAGGATCCTGAGTTCAAATCCCACTTGGCTGTTGAATTAATCTTGGCTGTTGAATGAATACCAGGTGGGGTTGACTCTGCCTGTCATTCTTCCAAGGTCAGCAAAATGAGTGGATGGATGGATGCAGATAATGCCCATTTTGTTTATTGGATACCCACAGTGCATCTGCACTACTTTCTTAATGGCCCCGGTTATTCCCAATTTCTTGTGCAGTTTGGCTGGAGAACATTTTCTGTCCAAGTCTTTCACAAACCTGCTGACAAATTGTTCAACATAACGTGGCAGGAATTTGTAATTTGTTCAACAACTCGCCTACTCTTCGTGAAAGACACCGTGAGATCATTGCCATCCACCAAGGAATGCTAACAGACGGGACAGCCAGCTTAAGGTCCTTAATAAGAGGGACGGTGCACTTTGTGATGCATTTTCAATTACCTGTGACGAACCAATCGGCTCAGGAATCGAACCCAGACTACACAGCTCAACTGTAAGTGCGCTACCTCTAGAATAGATACTTTCTATACATTTAACCTGAGCCAACTGCAACAGTGCCTGTCATTAATTAATTGATTTGAGCAATTGACGTCTATCCCAATCAGGAGTGTGAGATGTACGGTGTCATGGAATCATAAAATTCCACAATCACTATTTGTTGTCTCCAGAGAGACCAAGGATTGTGGATAAAAGATAGCATGCAGCACAACAATGAGTATTTGTGAAATGCGAACTGACCTCCATCAATAGCAACATGCTCCAGGATGCAACACCTAGAGTGGCACACAAAGTACCCAAGCTGTGTAATTGGTTTATTTTTTTAAAGATCCTTTGCAATAGTCAGTTCCCTCTGTTGTTTTTTTTTCACCCATTCTACGATATCACTTCCACCGGGTACAAAGACATCCCATCTCCACGTACCGGCCGTCGCTGCAATCAAACGCACGTATTGGATCACGACGGTTACCACGGCAACCGAGGCGCTGCTCGACGGCCAATCAGCAGCGGCGTGTTTATCCCACAGCTCTGCACGTTTCCTGAGTGGGAATGCCACGCTCGCCCGGACGAGGAAAAGGCAGGACGACCACAATAAAGCCATTTACAAACGAGCTCGCCTTGACAGGCCCGACGAGGGAGCACGCCATTGCAAGAAGTCATAGCAATGGCGTTTGGGCATGGTGGCGCGTGGTCGCGATGGTCTGCTGATTCAATGTGACAGATTCACCCCTAATGGACCGCAGAGGTTCGATTAAATATTTATCCTCGAAGGAATGAAAGTCCGTTCTTTCTGCGGTGGGGAGCCTGTGGTAATACGACAAATAGAATTTTGGATTTCACTGGCGATTGAGACATGACATTGGGCCTGCTGCAGGACATTTCTTAAAAAAAAATTCTGATAAAATTAAGATGTTGGGATTTCCAAGGCAAGGACGAGTCGCCTTGGCCTGGAGGTTGTTGGGGTGAGAGGATAAGTAAAAAGAGGTTGATTTTTTTTTAAAGATGTCGGTGCAATGTCGCCCGTCTTGACGGTCACACATTTGGCAGGCTTGGTGTTGGCCTAACGGTTAATCTGGCTGGCTTAAGACCTTCGGGTCTTGAATTCGAGCCCCTGTCGAACCGTTGAATTAACACCAAGTGGCTTGACAGCCTGTCATCCTTCCGATGTCGGCAAAATGAGTACCATACCGGCGTATGGGGAAAAGAGGGCACTGCATCAGCAGCACAGCCACGCTCCCAGGAAATGACGCAACCAAGCAGGCCCAGGTTGCGTGCAGATAAATAAACCAATTTGGCCAAAGAAACGTGGCCGTGTGGAGCAAACGTGGCCACCCACTTAATCGAGGATATCGAGAGAAAAGCAATGGTGGAACCATCGTGCTGCAGGTGGTGCATCATCAGTCAACTAGTAACCATGGGGAAAATATCTTCAAATGGACATTCTATCTTATTGTATTATATTATATGATCATTTTGATCGGGGTCATGTTGATCCGGCAATGATTTGGACGCAAGCCAAATAGTTGTGGAAGATATGTGAATTCAGACTGTTGGACTTAGCATTTTGAGTGCGATTTTTATTGCTGCCATAATGACCGTGTGACAATAAATGTATGTCACGGCCAAGGTCAAGGTGTGCACACACCACACAGTGCCTTGGGGCGCTCACATCCACTTGAGAGTATTGCTTGTTGAGAAACCTCTCTGGACAGGTACCCATAACAATTGCATGGTGTTATAGGTTAGGACAGCAGTAGAGAATTTAGGAGAGGAGCTGGCACAGAATGGCCTACTCTTGCGAAACACACAATGGGATCCTTTAGGTCCACCAGGAACTGCTTACTAGATAACACAGCAAGCTTAACGTCCCTCCGAAACATGGTGCCCTTATTGATGGAATGGCTTGCCTGTGAATCACCTTGGTGACGGCTTGTAGTCGCATCAGATACATTACCTCTGAGCTATCCTGCCAAGTGTGTGTGTGTGTGTGTGTGTGTGTGTCTGTGTCTGTAAGCTGATAGGAACATCAGCTCGATCATGCATTTTGAGATGGATCGATAGATTGATAAATCATGAGCTCGGTTATTAATTGTTAAATTTAATCTTTTTTTGTTTATTTGTTTGTTTGTTTTAGTTTTTGTCATTTCTATTACACCTGATTATTTTAATTATGATTTTATCATTGTTTTTATTGTCGGTGTAATTTTGTATTCTTATAATAGTAATAATAATAATTATTATTATTTTCGCATGTTTTAATTTTATTAAGTTCATTAAATATTTTGAAAAAAACGAAATCCCAATTAAAATCATTTTGACTCGCCCTATTCATGTGACCTCCAAGGACGACTCGAACCACCACCTTCGAAAGCAGCTTCCGAGCTGATTTCCCCTCTTGATGGCTTGTTTGACATTGTATTAGCCACCGTGGACCCCCCCTCCCTAACCCCCAGTCATCCGAACAATCCTGAGAGATTCTGAGCTTAATAGGTTGCATCCTCTTTCTTCGGCACTCCAATGATAATCCAGCCAGCCAGCTCGTGTATGACGGAAACGCACAAACACAAACACAAACACGCACAAGCTCGTGAAGACAAACAGTCATTGAGACGAGTTTTTCTCACACAATTGCAAGCTGGGGATGCATGTTTATTCCTTCATTTTTTAATTTTAACTTTTTCCATCATTTCATAAAAAAATTCGTCTCAAAGATTATTAATCTTGTTGAGATTGTCAGCTGGAGATTGCTTTGTGATGTCGTACTTGGTGACCAGAATGCATTTTTGTTCCAAGAGTTGGAGGCCAATCTGATGTCTCTAAATTATGTCCAGTTACAGTGAGCTTCCAATGATGCCTCTTGTGTGCACCGACCGAGCATCATCATTGCATTTCCAAAACTGAACTGTTCGAGAGAGGGAGAGAGACAGACAGACAGACAGACAGACCCATGCTACAGACATGCTTATCACACTTTTACATTCGAGCACATAGTTACGGCAATATATGATCCAGGAACACAAACAAGCCATTTTGTTATCATCTCAACTCTCACTTCTACTACATCTCTTATTAAGAGCAAAAATGCATCGAATGGCCACCCTTTAATTTTCCATTTTTCTCTATCGTGCTCTGGCACGATGGAAAAATGTCACGAACTGAACCGTTTTCGATACGGCAGCCTGAACATGAATGTAATGTAGCGAACCTGTAACACGGAAGCCATTTTCCCAGGAGGAATTTGGGATATGTGAAGGTGTTGCCATAATGCTCGATAGTGGTTATATGTGCAATGTCGTTTAATCGGTAAATCGAACATGATTACACAGTGGATGTTTAACTGACGTGTGAATTAGACTTCGATTCACTGTCCAGATCCCCACAGCTAATTCCCAAAAGATAACAGCCAGGAAGCCTCGTTGAACCTTCGCCCAACACATCGGAGATATCTTGCATGAGTTAATGATAAATAAAAAAATCCACCTCGTCTCGGAATGCCTTTTTTTCTTTTTGGACAATCGACCAAATTGAGGGAATAAAAAGTCCCAATGAACACAGGTACTGAGCATAAGGTGTGAGAACAAGGCCTTCGTGGGGGCAGAGGAACACTGAGGGCAAGCGAGAGGCAGTAAGGAGGCAAAACCATTCTTTTCAATTACAGGCGGCCTGTCGGGACGTGAGGGGACCTCCGTCTATCCTCGTGACTTTTGCTGCTCGTTTGCCTAATAACCAAGCCATTGCCTTTGCCTCTTGTCTGACAGATGCCATGCATATTAAGAATATAAATGGGCCTGGCTGTAATTGGCATTTTTTGAATTGGGAATCCTGCTCTAACAAGATGCAAGATTTATTTCTCGGCTCTTGTCTTTTCTCTGAAACCAGTTAACGGTGCTGCTATGTATTTATATCATTCCTATCGATATCTGTCTGACGCTGGCTCAGCAGGCTCGGAGCACGCACAAATACATCTCTTTGGCCAACAGCAATCTGTTTCGCCAAAGGCCATCTTACATGGTTCGAGTCCAGCTTCGCTGGAGCGGGATGCAGACCCCGAGGCTTCTAGACCACAGTGCTTAGTGGAACACCGCGATGGATGCTGTTGTGGTATAGCTTGCGAGACAAAAATGAGAAAAAATGTTCTGATCTGACACATAATTGCCAGATACCTCTGCATGTTATGACGAAGGTTCATTATATTAGGTAGCGATAGGAACCATTTTAAATGTGGTGACTGGTGGCTTTCATCTTCTTCTCCAAACTAATCCCAATCATACTGAAGATTTGGGGTGAGGGATCATTTGAGGATCATATTTTGAGCAGCGGGTTGTTATCTTCCGGATGTGTAATCATCTGAATTGACGGACTGCATTCACGCCATTACCCCTGTCCCTCCTGTTCCACAACCTTCCTTCTTTATTGTTTGCTTCTCTTGAAGTGCATACATTGAGTCTTCATGTAAAGTAGCATCTTCGTACAAGGCACAAATGTTTTTAGTTTACATTATATTTAATACCAAAAGACTTGGGAGAGTAAGGAAATATGCAGCCGTCGTCGGTCACAACGATTTATTCAATTTGTCAGAAGGTGTTGCTCTGCTTTGGGCAACAAGCAGCTGGTAACCTGTCACTCATCTATTTTGTATCAAATTTTGAAAGATATCAAACATAGTGTTCCATGATTCCACGTTTTAAGGTTGTTTTGATTCGGTGTGTTCATGATTCTAGCCTTTCTGTCCTGTTTTCAACATTGGAAGAAGTATGCGAGTTGGCTTTTTGGCAACTACAGTTTAGTTGGGGGAATGTCGTGAACCTCTTGCACCCAACAACTAATAATTCCACATTGAAGGCCAGTCAGCTCTTCCGTCATGGCATCTTGATTTGAAATGCATTCAATACCTGATGCACACCTTTAATAAAGCACTGTATCGGTGGTGTAATGGTTATCATATCTCCTCGAAGTCTGGGAGGTCGGCAATTCAGAACCCTGGCCTAGCCATTCCAAAAACTTTAAAAATGGTACGCGCTGCTTCTTTGCTTGATGCTCAACATAAAACAAAGGATAAGACATGGACAAACAACCATAGGTTGGCAACCATTTCATACGCTTTTGTGTTGAAGTTCCTAATAGGGACATCAATGTTGGGAGGATTTATTTCAAGTTCTGGGGTGCTGTTCCAATACTTCTGGAACTGTATTTGGGGGGGGGGGGGGGGTAGAGTGTAAAATTATTTAATTGAACCAGGTAAACACAAAACTTCAAGACATGCCAACTTCTTTTTTTCTCAATGCATAACTACACTACATACAGTAGTGGACAAAAAATTGAAACACCTCATGGGTAAATTAGGGACACCAAGTAACGGCTTCCACACAGGTGTGGCCTGTGTGTTAAGCAAATAACATCCCAGCATGCTTCAGGGTCATGTATAGAAATGCTGCACAGGCCTAGTTACCTATAATTATGACTAGCATGGCTGCCCCCCCCCCCCAATGCCCCCATCCACAGAGCACATGTGGTCACCCAATAGTTTGATGAGCATGACACTGATGTTATCCATATGTCATAGCCTTCTCAGTCACCACATCTGAACCCAATCGAGCATTTATCGGATATTCTGGAAAGACGCCTGAGACAGCGTTTTCCACCTCCATCAAACAGGTGTGAGTTGGATTAACTTTCTCGTGGAAGAACGGTGCCGGACTCTGTGCCATGGCACATACAGACCAGACTCGCCGCACGTAGTGGCCCAGCGCCCTGTTAAGTGACCTTACATTGGTGTTTCCGGTTTGTTTTTTGTCCAATACCTGTATCTACAATTAGTAGGAAAATATTTTTCTTCGTAATCAGAAAAATATATATTAGTTCAACGTTGGTGCAGTCTGCACCATGCAGAGGTTTATGTATTGGCTCTTGTCGTTTCATATTTTATCTTACCTTTGAGATGTTTAGTCTGGGTTTGATTCCTGACCCGACTATCAACTTTCACATTGATGCTTCACAGGCAAGGTGTTGCATAACAAAGTGTACCGTCCTTCTGATGGATGTTGAGATAGGTGTCCCTTCTGCTAGCATATGTTGGTGGACGTTAAAGATCCCTCGGTGTGTTTCGAAGAACAGTAAGTGAGCTGTTTCCAGCAACCTGAACAAATTCCAAATTCCTTCCCTCACCTACAGGAAGCACTTCATCACCAGCACAACGTCAGCCCTTAGAGAATAGGTGTGCACCTGCAGGCTGAAGTCGCAATTGATTCCTAGTCCAATAAACAGACGAACGAACCTCCATGGTGGAAAATAAAACAACATGCTGGCATGTCATGCACTAATGTGAATATCTTCTTGTTTGAACTTCTTGAATGCCCCTTCTACATTTCAGTTCCGTACTCACGCATATATTTGTGGTTCAAGACCCACCAATTACATGACCACACGATCAGGCTTCTAAAATCACCTAATATTGCCAATAGTATTAGTAAAGTAAGTATAAACGAACAACGCCATGGAATACCTGGGACTGTTAACCGGACACGCAAGACGTGTCATGAGCTCCCAAAGCATCTCTTTTGAATCGCTCAAACATCATCCATATTTCTATTTCACCAACCTTGGCCTCTTTGCCCTCGGATATTTTATATGACTGCTTTCTATCGTGTTACTGTTACCACATTGATGGATGGGATACTCAAGGTGTTAAATAACCTCACCATCTTGTTTTATTTCCTGACCTTTCTGGCATCCAGCTGGTCCTGATGGCACTTTTATTTTTTTTTTGTAGCTAATTCAGGCTTGCGAGCTGACAGGATAACTGAGAGGTTATGTACTCTCCTTTGAGCTGTCGAGTTTGGGTTTGAATCCTCGTCTGCCAATCAACTGTTATTGTGGTGCTGTGTAGGCAGGAAGTTGTAGAAACGAGCTGAGCCAGCTGTCTTACATCTGCCCCCACTTGTGGACGGTAAATATCCACTTGTACTTTTGGCGAAGAGTAGGCCATTGTATTGGTTTGGCAAGATGGCCTAGAAATATGCACACTTGCCTCTGCGCTGTCTAGCCTGGGTTTGAATCCCGACCCAACTATAAGCTGTCATCCTGGTGTTTTACAGGTAGGAGGAGGAGATTGGGACCATACTCTGTGCAGAGTATTGGTGCTGCTGAAGCAGTCTCCTTGGCTATTGGACACAATCTTGGATGGGTCACCACTCCGACACAGTATACCAGCATGCTGGCACTCATTTTGCCGACCTCGGAAGGATGAGGCCGAGTTAACCCCACCTGGTATTAATTCAACAGCTGAGCGGGATTTGAACTCAGGACCCTAGGATCCAAAGCCCGACACCCTAACCATTAAGCCAACACCAGGCATACAGGTATGGCGATTCATCAATGTGTGTGCCATCCCTCGGATGGACCTTAAACTGGGTGTCACGTCTGCTGTCATAAGCTGGTGGGCGTTAACGTCCTTCGTGAAGAGTAGCTGAGTTACCGACTGGCTCCCTGGATAAATTACAAATTCCTGCCCTGCCTCTCTGCGAGGAAAGCAACGGCAAACCACCCAGCATAACCTTTCGCTGGGCAATGCTTCGGTAGAACCAACGCTTTGTGAACAGTATGGTACATTTGATTGAGGTCACTGCGAAACATCAAATTGTAAATTTGTAGCTTAATATCCAGCGGCATTCTTTCAGCAGCATAGCTGTGCCCCCCACTAATGGTGCAAACCAACAGACAGGTACTGCTTGAGGATTAATGAAGAAAGCTTGTTGGGATGAAGTTACATAATGCCACCATGGAATACTGAATAAACCATTTCTTGTGGCAAGCTTCAGCATCAGCATGTTAAGACATGTTCATTCCATACATGTTAATATGTTCAATCCAGACATTGCAGGTGTGTACTAAATTTGTCATGATTAATATATTCCATTACATGGTGATTTTAAACATTCATGCAATAATCTAATTTTCTGTTAAACAGAAATTATATATTTTTTTAAAATATTCAATACACACACAAAGGAGCCCACTATAAGTTGATTTAAAATGTTTGTTCTCTCAAGATGACCACAGCTTATTTCTAAAGATATATCATAGGATGAAATGCTGACTCTCAAACACAAAAGGATTTTTAAATTGACCATAAGATGACTTTTAAACAATGGATGAGGAGCAACAGAACATAATGTTTGTGGCCTCAGTTGTATATCGTAGAGCCTATACAGTGCCCAGCAAAAATACAATGTGCACACTTGATTGTAAACAAAAACCTTATTTTACTCATCTCTTCTGTGAACAAAATCAAATGGACGACATATATTGGTATCTGATAGCATGTAGTCGTGGCCCAGCTATTCGCCATAATGTAAAAATGTGCAGAAATAGTATCTTTCTCCTGCTTGAATCGCTATATGACATTATACATCTTCCAGCCACGCAATCACATTCTTCACTTACCAACTGAAAGATTTTAAAACTTTTTTTTTTTGTTATACATGAAGTGAATATTGGAGCTTTTATTTTAAAGTCTGCCATTTAAAAAAGTTGTTTCATCCAAAAGTGTAAATTTACAAATACCTTTCAGACAATGATGCTTCTCTGCAGCCTTGTGCTGGATATGAATTAAGAAAAAGAATCTTTGAAGTTGAAAGGACATCAAGTGAACACCACCATCATTCAGATATATGCTCAAACTTCTTCAGTAGATGGCATAAATCTCAGATTGCAAAGACCTGAGTGCCACATGGATGCCATTCTGTTTGGAGATGAGGTGTCAGCATAATTTATGTGCATGACTTCAGTGTCATGTCACATCTAGTGTCAGTGTGCTCCTCTCATTTAGTGTCATCATGGAGCATGGTCGTACTCCATATAGACGGATGATACGGGAAAAAATGGCCACCCATTCAAATGTGTACAAAATGATATGCTCATAAACTACTTTAGAATGAAGTCGTAGACATTTAAAAGCTACACCTTTTATTCTCGAGCGTTTTCTGAATTACCGAGACTTAAAAAGGATGCCAGAGTATTTCGCTAAAGTACCACAACGAGAGACTGCTAAATCGCCAATTTGTACTTCTGCTTCTTCCCCTCTAAAAACAATGTAAAACTGTAGCCCGCCCTAACTCAATAATTGCTGAAGCCATGGTCGTGATTGCAACGCGAGGAAGTTCCTTTGTCTCTGGGCTAGTGCATACAATCCAAAATTTAAAAACATTAATCGTTTAATTGCAAAAAGAAATCAAATGTTAATGTAGACTCAATCAAACCAGGCCAGGATCATGGAAGGGGGGAAGTTGGACAGCACCATTCCAAAAGCGATAAAAATCCAACTCATCCCCCAAATCAACTGAAACAATTATTAAAACAATTTAATAACACAGATGGATTTAATTCACACCAAAATAACAAAATGTATAAAACATAAAGCATTTTATTATTTTTAAAAGCAATAATCACATTGACATTTCTGCATACAGTGCCTATAGAAAGTCTACACCCCATTTCAAATTTTTACCTTTTGTTGCCTAATAGCCTGGAATGAAATTGCATTAAATGAGACTTTTTCCACCTTTTATTTTTACATGTAACCCACAACTTCAAAGTGAAAAACAAATTTCAGATAATTATAAATACCAAACTGGAATATCTTGCTTGGATCAGTGTGTACCCCCCTGACTGCCCTGAGTTAATACTTGCTGGAAGCACCTTTGACAGCAATTACAGCTGTGAGTCTGTTGGTACAGGTCTCTACCAACTTTGCACACCTTGATTGGGCAATATTTGCCAATTCTTCCTCACAAAACTGTTCAAGCTCAGTCAAGTTGCGTGGGGAGCGTTGATGGACAACAATCTTCAAGTCACGCCACAGATCTTTGATTGGATTTAGGTCGGGGCTCTGACTGAGCCACTCGAGGACATTTATCTTTTTGTTCCTTAGCCACTCCAGTGTAGCTTTGACTGTATGCTTCAGGTCGTTGTCATGCTGAAAGTTGAACTTCTGTCCCAATTTCAGCTTTCTTGCAGAGGGCAGCAGGTTTTTCTCATGGATTTTTCTGTATTTTGCTCCATTCATTTTCACTTCTATCCTGTCAAGTGCCCCAGTCTCTGCTGATGAGAAACATCCCCATAATATGATGTTGCTACCACAGTGCTTCACAGTAGTGATGGTGTTCTTTAGGTGATGTGTTGTGTTGAGTTTGTGCCAAACGTACCGTTTTGCATTTTGGCCAAAAACTTCCATTTTGGTTTTGTCAGACCACAAAACATTTTGCCACATGGCTTCAGAATCTCCAGATTGTTTTTTTTGCATACCTCAAACGGGACTCAAGGTGGGCTTTTTTGAGTAATGGCTTCCATCTTTCCACCTGACCGTGCAGGCCAGACGTGTGGAGTGCTTAGGATGTTGTTGTCACAGGCACACAGTGACCGATCTTTGCCATAAAAGCCTGTAGCTCTTTCAAAGTTGCCATTGGCCTCTTGGTAGCCTCTCTGATCAGTCTCCTCCTTGCTTGGTCATCCAGTTTGGAGGGACAGCCTGATCTAGGCAGGGTCTTGGTGGTTCCATATGCCTTCCACTTCTTAATGATTGGCTTGACTGTGCTCCAAGGGATATTCAAGGCCTTTGAAATATTTTTATACCCATCCCCTGATCTGTACCTTTCCAGAACTTTAACCCGGGAGGTGTTTTGAAAGCTCCTTGGTTTCTCATGGTTGAGTCTTTGCTGTGAAATGCACCTAGCAAAGGAAACCTGCAGAAACAGCTGATTTTATTCTGAAATAATGAGAATCACTTCAACTTAATACAGGTGGAGGCCAATTAACTTGGTGTGTGACTTTGAAGATGATTGGTTACACCTGAGCTTATTTACAGTGTGCTATTATTAGGGGGGGTGGATACTTATCTAACCAAGACATTCTCGTTTGGTATTTTTAATTAACTTTCTGAAATTTGTAGCATTTGTTTTTCAGTTAGAAGTTGTAGGTTATGATGTGTAAATAAAGTGGAAAAAATCTGATTTAATGCAATTTAATTCCAGGCTATAAGGTGACAAAAGGTGAAAATTTTGAAAGAGGGTGTAGCTGTAGACTTTCCATACGCACTGTGGATAAGGAAGAAGTTTTGGAATTTGTCCATGGTGCTTTCAGACATTGGTTTGTTCTTTTTGAAAGGCTTCCTGTGTTTTTTGTCTTTACATCCACAAATGCTAAACATTGGCCCAATGTCCCCCCAAAAGCAGTGGTGTACTGCATTGTACAAACTCCCTGCCCGATGAGCAACAAGACAACCGTTTGCAATGTCGTTGGATTCTCTTCATTTGAAAATCGAACCCCTGACTCGACAACTTAAAGGTGAGTATGTTAGCTCCGAGTTATTTTGCCAACACCCAATTTGCCCAAAGCACGAAAGCATCGATTCATGAGAATTAAGTCAAATACTTTCCACTGTTGAGTCAATATCCCTTGTTCTTTTTTTTGTTTTGTTTTTTTCTCGATGCATAGGCCAATTTGTGAGCAGTTTGGCAGGAGAATTATTAATTACTATTTCACTTCTTTTTCACCAACAAGGATTGCTTTGGGAGACCATTTTTCATTCAGTCCTGGGGAATATTTAAGGCTCCACATATGTGTACATCATCAACAATTCTGCTCAACCCACATCGAGTTGAAAGGATGTGATCTTCAATCCGATTGTAGGACAATTTGCTGGTGCTGTTGAGTCACGTTTCATGCTAATGGAGGAAAAAGCTCATCTTCTTTGGTGACGAGTTGTCATCTAGTACATTCAAGATGAGACGAAATGGAAGAGCTTTCCAAATCTACTGACATTGACCTAATATGATATGGGTAAGACATGGAAAATGTTTGCAATTCATTTGAACACGTCATGACATTGGCAGTGAAATTTTTGTAATATCAATCTTCAATACTCTCAACTCCATGCTGTATTTTGATTTTTTTTCAAGTAAACCTCCCTTTTATTATTTTCACCTACTCTTATCCGGTTTTGTCTCCCCATTCTTAAGAATGCTCTTCTTATTCTTCTTCTTTTGATTGTAGCACAAGGCCGTGGAGTGGTATCATTGGCTGAGGGTGTGGCTGTGCCGCCGATGCAATGCCCTCTGTAGGTTCAAGCAAGAATTTGCCAGTGATGGCTCGCCGATCTTTGCGAAGGAAATCATGGGATATTTAATGCCCAACAACTAATGCTGGCAGACAAGACTCCCATTTAACGTCCATCTGATGGTCAGCACAAATATTGATAAATCACTGTACCTGTGAAACACTGGGATGGCAGTTTATAGCTGTGTCACGATTTAAACCCAGGCAAGACAGCTTGTAGGTAAGTGTGTGTACCTCTCGGCTATCCTGTCAGCCCCTAAGAATACCCTCATAATTGACCATTTGTGTTTGAAATTAATTATCCTCCAGAAACTCAACCTTATTCCATGAATTGCATTATTTATTTGAAATTTGTTGTGTAAACGACGCCATAACTTTGTGGCATTAAAAGAGATAGGAAATAATGTATGAGTGATTGTTCAGTTAAAAAATCAAAAACCGAGTAAAAAGACGTGGAGAAAATACCGCTACATTATATTCCACAAGGAAATGGAGCACAACAGTTTTGCTCATTGTCTTGGTGAACACTTCATTTCAGGCCACAGACTTGATGATCACCTATTGTGTGTTGCATTTGAGCTAGGGTTGTCATCATTCAATAGTAGTCTTTTTTTCTTTTCTTTTTTTCTTTGCATTCTGTATTCAAGCATACTGTATTTGAATGTGGGGCCTCATGAACCACTGATGGGGCCTCATGAACGAATGATGGGGCCGACTCCCAATGGGGCCTCATGAACTTCAGTGCATATTTATCTCATCTTGGACTATCCATTTATTGCTTACGAGCAAATACCACCTGTCGCTTTGCTGACGGTAATGGGGAGGGAGAAAAAGAGGGGGGGAAGAGGGAGAGAGAGCAGTGAGAGTGAAGAGGAGGAGGGGAAGGGAAGGCAGACGTGTGGTGGAGCGTTAATTACGTTCATACCGTCTCATAAAAATGATTCTGCATAGAATAACAGTGAAGATTGAATCAAAACAATGTCTGAAATCCATTTTCTACTTGTCATACTATAAACACGGCCTGGAGCCAAACTCCCGTCCAGACATAAATACCACCAGGACACGTCCGCAGCCAAGCTGTCCGGAGACGAACCCCGCCCGGACACGTCCAGAGCCGAACACTGCCCAGACACGTCCGGAGACGAACACCACCCAGACGCGTCCGCAGACGAACACCGCCCAGATGCATCCGCAGACGAACACCACCCAGACGCGTCCGGAGACGAACACTGCCCGGACGCATCCGCAGACGAACACCGCCCAGATGCATCCGCAGACTAACACCACCCAGACGCGTCCCGAGACGAACACTGCCCGGACGCGTCCGGAGACGCACACCGCCCAGACGCGTCCGCAGACGAACACCGCCTGGACGCATCCGCAGATGAACACCGCCCGGACGCGTCCGGAGACGAATACCGCAAGCACTCCAATTAAATAGTTGATGAGGAAAGGTTGGCCAGGCTGTCACTGCATACCATAAAGGATCCCTTAAACTTTAAAACCGGTCTTCACTGCGCACGCAGCAGTGAAAAATAAAATGAATTCATTCACATCATGACTTCATCCACAAAACAGTTACAGCTTAATGCAGAACATCCCTGGAGACCGCAAAATTCAATCACCCATGAAATATACACTGCAGAAAATCCGTTATTTTCCCTGCTTGGATGTGCACCTCACGAAACCTCTAAAAATACACACATAGATCTTGCAGATGCTATGGATAAGCAGTCCGTCTGGGGGACAGGGCATGAGGTCCGGCACTGAATGCATTAAATCATATAGCTCATTGAAGCTGGTTAATTTTGGCACGTTCCTAAAAAAAATTTTTCACTCAATATAATTCTCCAAACAGTCGAAAAAGGTAAGTTTAATGCTTTGGAAATTTCACATTTTCTTGTGTATGTATGGAGGAAAGTACGTAGCCTTGCTTGCTTAAAGTAAATAGGTATATCGGCTTCGTTATAAGACTCATTATTTCTTTATATTATCAGATTTCATGACAGATTTGAACACTTCTTTTATCCGGACGATATCCGATCCGCAAAAGCGAAATAAAATTTTGATCCATACATCGGGACCGTACTCTGTGTAGAGCATTGGTGCCACCTAAGCAGTCTCCTTGGCTATTAGGCACAATCCTGGATGGGTCGCCACTCCGACACAGTATACCAGCATGCCGGCACTCATTTTGCCGACCCCGGAAGAATAACAGGCCGAGTGAACCCCACCTCGTATTAATCGACCTCGGAAGGATGACAGGACAAGTTAACCCCACCTGGTATTGAGTCAACAGCCGGGTGGGGGTTTGAACTCAGGACCCTAGGATCCCAAGCCCACCACCCTAACCATTAAGCCAACACCAGGCATAATATTTCGATGATGTACTTTAATTACTCCATGAGAGTACATCGTGGAAAATTGTATCAAATAATGTATGAAATCACTCCAAGCTCGTGATTTGAAAACTTATGGTACTTACAAAAGCAATGTATACAGCGCTCCAAAGCTATGATGAACAGTCATTCGATAATATGAGTGAGTAAAGTGCAAACAACAACTTTATCGTTAAGAAATCGTTGCAGCCTGTTTCAAGTCAAGGCATGGTTGAGCAGGTCAAAAAACATGGCGGCTTCAGACCCCAGCGTGGTTACCCAGGAAACACCTTAAGACCCCAGACAGCAAGGTGGCCGTGAATTTCCTGATGAAGGATATAATTAACTACGGTCGTTAATGATCTTCATAAGGGGTGTTTTAATTAACCAAAACACCAAATTTTCATTCTTGCACTTCCCTGGAGCTTTCTTCGTATGCATACAACGTTTCAGGCTGCTAGGTTTTATGGTTTTGGAGTGATGGAGGAGACACACTGAAACACTGACACACATTGCCTTTTATTAGTATAGATGTACTGGGAAGATGGCCATGAGTAAATTGTAAAAACTAAATTGAGAAAAGGAATAGGAGCAGAGGAAGAGAGTGGAGAGAAGGGAGGGTGTGCGAAGAGCAGTGAAAAAAGGGAAAGCATGTTGAGACTGGGTGGAGTAATGATTGCAGTGTCCGCGCAAATCTGGGTGGTCGGTAGCTCAAATCCCAGCCGGGTTATACCAAAGACTTTAAAAATGGTGCGTGCCATTTCCTTGCTTGACGCTCAACATTTTGAAAGGATAAAAGCACAAGTAAACAACCAACCACAGGTCAGCATCCATGGGGTGAGAAAGTCAGCGCCATTGTTGTGACTTCGCTGTTACCCAGAATGTCCTAGTAAGTGACAGCATTTCCGCTAAGCTTGGTGTGTGTGTGTGTGTGATTCAGCTCTGCTACCAGCCTGAGGTCCTGGAAAATAAAATGTGGATCAGAGTAACAGTGTAAGGAAGGGGGAGGAAAGAAACATATGAGGTGCCGCGAGGAGGAGTGATGTAAGCGACATTTTTTAATGATATGATGATAATGATAGGCTCGGATGATAGGGGAAGGGTTAAAATAGTGCTATATGGCATGAACTCCAAAATGGCCGATGTGTCCCTTACATCACTCCTCCTCGCGGCGCCTCATATATGATCTGTGTGAGAAGAGGGGTAAGGGTCAGAATTCTGTTTTGCATACATCATAAACAGATGCTCCTTTGCTGAGTTTCATGAGAGATAAATTGGGCGTGTGCCGACTGCTGGTTTGTTTTCATGCTCGGTTTGGATTGATGTTGAGTTCGAGCTATCCTTTGTGCTGATATCAGGAAAAGGCGTATCTTCGATTATAAATTATTCTTCTGAGACTCTGTTAGTTAAGCCAACTGATTATTTATAATTTTTTTTGAACAAGTCTCCTCAGTTATCTATGTAGGGTGTAAGGAAATCTTAGTATTATAAATTGAATATTGAAAAAGCTCCACAAACCATAGCTAAGCAACACTTACTTTGCATTCCATTTTTTGGAAGTTACTGTGGAAGTTCTTCGTGGTTGTTTTGTTCTGATGACTTTATAGAGTTGTCATTGGTCTCTCACATCTTATTATTAGTGATTAATTGTTTCATAAAATTATATGTTTAGTTTTTTAAAACTTTGTAAAGCTTGTTTTTGGAATGTCTGTCCAACCCAAATCAAGTGGTATACAGAGATGTTGTCTTTTATTTCCATAATTTTGTCATTTCATTTTTGATGTTCAGGCACTTTATTGTTCCAGTATTCTCTACTCTTGGGCTGGCAGGATAGCCTGGAGTATGGGTGCTCGGCTCTGAGCTGGCTGGCCTGGGTTCTAATCTCGACAAACCGTCATCCTGTTGTTTCGCATGCAGAGAAAGCCATCAATATGTCCACTGTCCCTCAGATGGTCCATCCATCCATTGGGACACATACTCTGCGCAGAGCGTTGATGCTGCTTAAGCAGTCTCCTTGGCTATTGGGTACAATCCTGGACGGGTCGCCACTCCGACACAGGATAATAAGAAGCTGGCACTGATTTTGCCGACCTCGGAAGGATGACAGCAGAGTCAACCACACCTGGTATTAATTCAACAGCCGAGGGGGATTTGAACTCAGGATTCTCGGATCCCAAGCCCACCACCCTCACCATTACGCCAATACCAGGCATTCTCAGATGGTGATGGACGTTAAACTGGGCGTCCTGTCTGTTAGCATTCGTTTGTGAATGTTAAATATCCCACTGTGCTCTTTGTGAAGAGTAGGTGAGCCATCACCAGCACTCTGGCGATATTCCAAATCCCTGCCTGGACTCTGGGTAGCAAGTGGTGTGATGTTCTTTTAGGCTCTTTCACACTGGGTTATTGGAAGCTTCTTGTCATCTGCATATTATCTCCAAGTGTGGTCGTCGTCAGATCAGCAGCTTCTGCACTATAAATGAATTGGCCAGGTGATTCACACGTTTCATCTGAACGCCTTCTTTGGATATGAAAGTCAACGAATACTCTGTACTCTGTTCAAACCAATTTTTTTTTCAGATGAGTTAATAAATGACTGTGAATGTCATGTCTTCATGGGTGAATGTGTTCAACATTACCAGTTCACACCCAGAGGGTAAGGTAGCTCGCTGCTGATTACAGTTCTCTTCTGTGTAATTTTAAATTACCTCCTTGGCACGGTCCTTCATTACTTTGTATAAGTTATTAATGAATTACAAACAACTATATCTCTTGTTCACCTGAAACTATCCTTTGATATTGTGGGAATTAGATACGATTTATCTTTTGGAAATTTTCAATATTAAAATAGGAAATTGAGTAAGTGAAACTCGCTTTTCTCTCCTGACCGATCTGTGACCTCCCCATCATGTAACAATGGGGCGACAAGTGAGCATTTTTTGCTTTCCCAGTGCAGAAGATACGAATCATCAGTGAATTATTTCTAAATTTCAATGTTTTTTTTTCTCAGCATGTCACATCGATTTGTCTTAACAAAAAAATGGTTGCAGTAATATAAACAAAGGGGGCTTGGGGTCTTTGTGTGATTTGGGATGGATAAACTCTCTGCTTTGTGTGTGTGTGTGTGTATTTTTTCAAAAACAGAAAACATGGACACATCTTGGACTAGAGTGTACCATTTGTTGAACTTCTTGAACAGCACAGGTACCTTTACGTATGCATTTTCAAGTCAAGTAAGTGAAGCTAAAGGTCGGTTGGATATGCCATGAGCTTGTCGGAATTTGTGGATCCCACAGAACTGCATTTGTGGCAATTCGCAAAAAGGCCCCTGCTGTTTTTGGAAATGTGCTTTCAATGTTCCTTAGCTGCTAATTAGCACACACAAATTTGATCCAAACAGTTGGTGCAAGTGCACGGTGCAGATTACGATGAGGTGAACCGAAACAGCGTGATGCTTTCGGCTTTATTTCAATTTTTTCAGCATCCCCTCCAGTCCTTCCACGTTATAATTCATTTCCTGCTCGCAACCTTCATATGATACCCCATCGCAAATACATTGAACATTATTTTCACCCAACGCACACGAAGCATAAGGTCAAGAACTTTAAAACACTGGAGCTCTTTTAGGAGCAGACCATGGAAAAAGATGGATGGCTTCGTTTGACAATCCTTCTGAGATGATATGGTGAGAATTGGTTCACTTCTGTCTGTCTGTCTGTCTGTCCACAAATATCAGTTTATGATTGAGGAAAAAACCTATTTTCAATTAAATGTTATATTTTGAATGCAACACATGAATCGGAAAACGAACCTGTCGTTTATCAGTACTTTACCTCTAAATGTGTCCCGATTGTGCATGCGCAGAGAGGAGCAAGATAATTTTTTCCAGAAGGTGAAGGAGGTTATGTTTTCACCTCTTTATCTGTCTGTCTGTTTGTTTGTTAATTGCCAGAATCCTTCGGATTGCGACAATTATGTTGGTCGGTTGTGTGTGTCATTCTGTGTGTCTGTCTGTCTGTTTGTTTACCCTGTAGCAGCCACACCGTTTCAGCGATCATGACCAAACTGGGTACAGACGTCGGCCATGGTCCAACTTAGACACTTGTCGTTTTTGGTGAATATACGTAGGTCAAAGGTCAAGGTCAAGGTCACCGAAAAACCGAAATTCTTATTTTCGCAATAACGTCCGCTGAAATGGCCGTATCGACTTCAAACCAAATCCAAAATGTGCATCTTCCAATTATGCATCCAACCATATGTCTCATTGGAGTGTCACACCAACACCCTTCTTGGCGGTCGGGGGTCGAATGTCTGGTGGGTCGGGTCAAAACTTTAAAATTGCGATTAAAAACGCCATTTCAAATCTGATTGACTTCCAAGTTATGATCATGACCAAACTTGCTACCCAGCACTATCGACTGATAAGAACCAAATTGATTTCCAGGTTTTTTGTTTTTTCAGAGATCATGGAGATATGACAAAGTTATTCCGGCAATTCCTTGCTCAACGAGCAATTTCACTTGTTTCTTTGTTTAGTGTACAGGATATCTCAAAAAGTTGAAGACGGATTCACATGAAACTTGGTAGACAGGTTGGGTATGTGACAAGGATGAACTGATTCAATTGTGGTGAAGATCCCAATCCGGATCCAGATCTGATAATTTTTTCAGTGATTCTTCACCATTTAGAGATAGGGCCAAAAACGATATGGTACTGTATAGCATGATATTTCAAAAATGTAACGTGCCCGATATATTCTCATGGATCAGGCATTACGTGGCGGAGATATGTGCTCTACTGAGTGCCCTTCAAGTTTTACTGTCTGCCTGTCTGGCAGTCAAACAAAATTGAAAATCATTCCAAACAGGAAACCTACTGTTTTGAGGACGTCAAAAAGGGCACAAGCAACAGGCACGAATAACTCATGTAATGTGTTAAATAAGGTGGTGTAAACGACACTGGGTGAAACGGCAGTAAACTTCCCCCCCAAAAAACCTCTAAAACCTTTCTACGACATCAAAAATCTTTATTTTATTGTAATTGAATTATACACTTGAACACTGAAGAACACAAATTGCCTTTTTAGCACATTCAAAACCCTTTCATTCAGATCAGGTCAGGTATGGGAGCACGCGCAGGAGCAGCGTGTCGCTGCTTCCACTTTCCGCCGGTGCTCCAGGGGCCTCTGTCTGGCCATCCCCCAGGTAGATGCCTGGCCCATCCCCATCTCCTTGAGATGCTGATCAACCTGCTGCAACCATGAGGCACATGGTCAGCCCATTGGCCAACTCCACTCACAAGGCTCCCTCACTGAGATAATCTGGTGAACAGGATCAGCGTCAGGAAAATGAGCCACATGTCCATACAGCTGCAGCTGATGCTCACGGACTATGCAGGTAACAAATCTCATTTGAGTCTCTCTCGGCAACCGCTCGTTGGACACAATGTCCAACCAGCGATAGCCAAGGATTCTCAGAAGAGACCTGCTATCTTGTCTGCTATCTTGTCTGTACCTGTTTGTGGTGAGGATGTTGAGGTCTGCTATCTTGAGGTCTACCTGGTACCAAAGGAATTAAGTCTCTGTCTCAGATCCCTGGTCAGAGTTCAAGTCTCACATCGTAGAGCAAGAATGGAAGCATCGAGGACCTGAAGACTCGGACTTTCGTCCTCCTGCACAGGTACCGGCAGCGCCACACCCCATGATCGAGTGAATCCATGACTCCCCAGGCCCGACCCAGATGTCTCTTGACCTCTGGCTCACATCCATCAGAGACATGAATATCACTGCCAAGGAAAGTTAATCTTTCCGTGACCTCAACATCCTCACCACAAACAGGTACAGACAAGATAGCAGTATCCAAGATGTCAATGAAAGCCTGGATCTTGGTTTTGACCCAGGAAACCCGTAATCCCAGTGGCTCTGACTCCTCATTCAGCACCTCGAGGGCCCACAAAAGGATCTCCAGAGTCTCCGCAAAGATGACTGCATCATCTGCCAAATCAAGGTCAGATATCTTGACATTCCCAAACAATGCACAGCAGCTTAATCTCTTTGACATCCTCCACAGAATCCAGTCCATTCAAGCGCTGAGAAGTGTGGGGGCCAGTGCACACCCCTGACGAACTCCAGTAACAAGTGGAAATAAGTGGGAGATGGTATCACCACATCTCATTGCACTCTCAGTTCCAGAGTATACTTCAGACATCAGATTGATCAATCTTGGTGGCACCCCACGAAGATCAAGAATCTTCCAGAGGGCATCCCGATTCACTGAATCAAACGCTTTGCAGAGATCAACATAGGCTGCAAGCAGCCCCTGCCGAAACTCTCGTCTGCATTCAGTGAGGACTCGAATGGCAAGGATATGGTAAATTATTGACCTCTTTGGTATAATGCCTGGCTGCTCTGGGCGCAGGTGCTCAAGTAGTTGTTGGCAAACCCGATCAAGAATTATCCGAGCAAAGACCATGCCTGCCACTGAGAGTCTTGGCGATCGCCCTTCCCTTTCCAGAGAGGGACAACAAGGCCCCTCCTCCATTCGGGTGGGATGATGCCTGTGTTGCAGGCAGAGCACAGGACTGCAAGCAATGACATGAGTTCAGCATTTTCACCAGCCTTGAGAAGTTCAGCATGGATGCCACAAATCCCAGGAGCTTTACCCATTTCAACCAGTTCACCACAGCCTGTGTTTCCACAAACAAAGGTGGGCCACAGTTGATTGGAGGGTCAGCAACAGGAATAGTAACACCCCTGACATCCAAATCAACAGCTGGTGGATCAGCCTGGTACAGTCGCTCAAAGTAACTGGCGCAGCGGGCCTTCACTTCAGACTCCTCTGTCAAGAGCCCTCCACGCTCCGCTCGAACTGCATTCCAACAAGGGATTGACTTGGAGGAATGCAATGCGTGAATTCCCCTGTAAACAGGATGAGAATCATCTGACCACAGGTGATGCTCTACCCCCTCATAGATTCCTCACACATAGGCCTCCTTGTCCACCCTCGGTGCACGTACAGTTTTATGCCTCAACTCCCAGAACAGCTCAGCTCTGCGTTAAGCCTGGCCCTGCGACTCTGGTCAATCGTATCCAGTGTCCCTTGAGAGACAAAATTCTTCTTCGCCCAACCATGAGTTCCAAGACATCTACTGGCAACATCAACGATGGTGGTCTTGAAGGCACACCACAACTCTTCAGGATTCCCCCAAAGCACTCCCACCCCCCAAATCCCTACTCAGCCTATTCGCAAACTCCTCAGCTACCCTCTCATTCTTAAGCTTGCCAACATCCAGCCTTTGCTGGGATGGGACCATCTCCCGGATTTAAGCTGCAACTTCAGAGTTGCTACTACAAGCCTGTGTTCGGTATTGAGGAACTGAGCACTCCGGTGGACCCTGCAGCTCTGGATCATTCTCCAGCGACCATCAATGAACATACGGCCAATCTCCTTTGCCACACCACCAGCGTTGGAATACCAAATCCAGCGATGAGCCTGTGGCCCTGAAACCATGAACCAGCCACCCTAAGTCCATGCCTTCTTGCAAAGTGAAGGAACTTAGTGCTATTCTGGTTCACAGTTCCAGAGCCATGGGGACCAACACATGTTCTCATAACCGTCCCTATCAGTTCCAGTCGATGCATTTAAATCCCCCAAGACTAGAAGAGTATCTTGCCTGGGACACTGATTCAACCACAGACTCGAGCGTGGCATAGAATGCGTCCTTCACGGTGAGATCACTTGCCTCAGTCAGAGCATAAACAGAGACCAGAGAAATGACACCCAAGGAGTGACAAATCCTTAGTCTCATAATACGGTTGTTGACCGGTGTTACCTCAATTACCATTGGAATCAGTTTATTGGACACCGCTACAGCAATTCCTTGGGAATGGTAACCATCAGAGCGACCAGACCAATTGTAGGTGTAACCACCTGCCATGATCTCGCCACTATCCGGTCTCCAAACCTCAGAGAGGGCTGCAATACCGATGTCCAAATGCTTGAGCTCTGATGATAACAGACAGATGATCATCCTCTCGTCAGGATAGGACATTGCAGGCACCCCCCCCCCCCGAAGGGACCGCCTCAGGTTAACCCAAGGAGACCGCCATTTGGTGGACGACACCTCAGCACCGCCCTGACACACACTACTGCAATCAAATTTGCCACTTTTTAATTTTTTTTACGTCATGACGACCAATAAAATTTGCCACTCGTACACCCCGCCCATGTCCTTCTTTCTCAAGATAGCGTTCCTGCACGGTGTAAGGTGTTCTATTAATTCTCTAGTTAGTGTCTGTTTCCAACACCTCCAAACGATTCCAACATGTGACAGTTTCCATTGTCATATGAGGGTTTGCTTGTACGTTTTGACAATTAATTTTCATTACCAATGTTGAGAGACGTCATCTAACCACTGTAGGAAAGATGATGAATTGACGTTTCATGTGTGAGCGCTTTTTCAAACCAATTAAGTTGAGCCTGAACAAGAAAGATATGTTTGGAAAAAAACATCCAATATTAACCTTTGTTTAGGGCAGTACTTTATCAAGTTTCTGTCAAACAGCTTTAAGCCGCCAAGCACCCATAGTAAAAGGTTTTTTTTTATTATCTCAGCACTCAAAATTATCTTCTGCAGTGTTGATAACTTTGTCGTTACTGTTAAAGACGCATCTAAAGAACTTAAATTGCTTCCATTTGTAAATAGGAATAGCCGGAGGTACTAAGTTTAGCGAATAGGGGTGAGGTTACCAGTTTAAAGTCGTATTTGAGCCATCCAGGTATCAGGAAATGACCATCTCCAATAGATTCGCCATCGCCCTTTACATGTTTGAGGCATCCTTCAGAGGAGATGCTAACCTCATGGTCCTATCAGCGACCCTTCCTTGCAAGCGGATGTTAAAGAACCTATCGTACCTTTCTAGATTCGGTCCCTAACCTGCAGAGGGAAACAGCATCAGTGATACACCCGTGCCTCAGTAGTGAT
>CM068952.1:97251933-97288227 GCA_035128595.1 Eptatretus atami
GAGAGACAGACATAGGGTCTGGTGTGATAGGGAGCTCTCTATATACTCGATCCTGACAATCACGAAACAAGGTGCTACAAAATGCCTTTTGCTAATATTTATAATGAAATATAACTAAACTAACCAATTAATCCATTCATTAACCCTTCAGTCATTTTCGTAACAATACACTGTATTGGAAAATCAAATTGTTTACGTGTGTCGGACTATTGTAAGTATCTCATTTCTTAGACATTTTTAATTCCCCTCATTCATTTTATACTGCAACGATTTTTCTTGAGTTCTTGAACATACCCATCACTCGAAGGCCGCCCAGATGTCCCGATACATTGTCCTCAAATTCCTCCATTCTCGGCAACCTGCCATCTTTTTCTCTCCTCATTCTAACTGCCGCACATCATCATGATGATGATGATACTAACTCCCTTACCCATCCTTTTTTAACTGTATATGTAGGTTGATGTGGCAGTACTATCTTTTACAAGCTGCTTTTAAATGCCCATCCCAAACTGTCCTGAAGCATTTATAAGTCAACCACAACGTATGGACCGGCAACACCTGCAGACCATAAATGCAGGCCAAGCAGATTGGCTGCCTCCTCCTGAAGGCAGGGATGCAATCAGAATTATTTTTTTCACCTAGGGAAGGGGGGTGACAACACATTACCTATTACCTATCAGGTAGCAGAAAATAAATATGGGTCAATGTTTTTTTTTTCAGTGTTCCTCTCTTCTTTTTCCGTGACCTGGCTGATGTTGATCACGGAATCACAGCAAACCTTGCACATTATTTTTTACAACGTTTTTTTTTATTTCCAGACGAGGTGCAGCAGGAATTTGTTTCAGAGATTGAGCAAGTCACCTCACTGAGTGAAAAGTATAAAAAATAAAACAAAAGAGCATTTCAGGAGGAAGAGGAAGACCCTTATTTCTGACCCATGCACTTGTAGTGAGTGACTAACTCAAAGGAAGTTACAGTTACAGCCCAGTTAAGAAGTTATTGTGTGGAGGAGAGAGAAATATTCACCGTTGGATTGGACAACAATAGATTTGTTACGTAAAAACATCAAAATATGTACACTTATAAATTTGACTTTGGTGGGGGGGAGGAGGGAGACTTCCTCCCCTTTGTTGAACCGATGCTTTAAGCTCATTAATTCATTCATTCTTACTGACAATCCTATAGTGACAAAGTAATTATCCTGAGATAAGCTAAGGTTCAATCAGAAGTCTTGTTACTGCCTCTTTCAGCTGGATTTAATCAGGTAACCACTGAGTTTCCAGCCCCACGTCTTCACCATTAGGCCACCGTACCCACTTTTCTTCCATGGACATCTCTTCCATAACTTTTTTCAATTTATCTGCACCCTTCATACATATTATAAAGATGGAAATGCTGGAGCTATGCCACTGCTGAATCTGATGAGAAAACCATCAAGAATATTTCTTCTTTGAGGAAAAGGCAACATTGTCGATCTCATCAAGTTGATGTATCGTAACTGAAAATAATTGGTGGCTTCATCAGATGAAGTGGGGGTCGAGAAAGGATTATTTTTCCAACAAAAATACAACAAAGCATCCATTTCAATCATTAAAAAGTAAATCCCAGAGATGATAACGGCTTTTCGGACTCGCAGACTTCACCTTCAGCACTTTGTCTCAAATGGACTTTCAAAGGGATTGTCATTACATCGACATGATGAATATTGAGCTATCCACTGGAGTTGAAATCAGATACGATTACATGTTGGAACTGACTTGCCGATAGAATCGACGTATGATGCTTAAATTGTAAAATAGCACAAAAAAATAGCAGTTATGAAAAGTCTTTCTTGTATGAAAGCTCGCCTTGAAGTGGTGTGTGTGTGTGTGTGTGTGTGTGTGTGTTTCTCAGAATTGTTTTGTGACAGGAAACAGTAAAATGCTGACGATACCACATGAGTGTCATCACGATTTGTTCTATGCCTGTGCGAAAGACATAGCCAAGGTGGTCAGGGAGTGCTCGATTGGCTTCTCGTAGTGTCCCTGGGCCAGTCACACTCTTGGCTATTCATCTTGCCGGGTGGCCACCGGCAGGGTCACATTATGCCATCCAGATGAATGTCAGGCAAGAAGGCATCAAATTCCTACGCCAGTATTTCACTTGTATAATAACATGGCATTTCACTTATACATCTCATAATATAATATAACAGGGTTGGGGACAGAAAGAAAGACAGACAGACAGACAGATATGCTGTTCATATGATGGTAAGACAAACATTTGTCACGTCATTTCTGCAACGGTGAACTTTGTTACTTTGGCTCTGGTCATAAGTCATTCACCATCTGAATTATTTTGCTTCTTTGATATAATAGATCATTTATTATGAAATTGACACACGTAGTCATTGCACTGGTGCATCTGCCAGAGGCACGTACTTGTGACCTTGAATTTGCCTTTTCAATTGCTGTGTATCGTCAGTTGAAAAATATGTCCCACTCCATAACAAATCAAACAAGACAGTGTTTACGAACAGTGCCTCACGGGGGTATATAGATTACAGTCGATCTTAGAATGTTCTCGCTCTTCCAGGAGTCTCAACTTTGTATACAAAAAAAAAATGGATATTTATCTTGGGATGAAGAAGTGCATGAAGCGGAGTGAGGTGATTTGCAAGTTGAAAGACACTTTTTGTTCCAAAGAAACTGCCAGGATGGTGATATTCACATGGAACGTATGAGATGGTGGATAAGAGTATTTAACATTGTGCTCCCTAAATGACACCTGTGCATTGACACTTTAATACAGCATGCTGGGAAAGAAGGGAATGTGGAAATGAGAAATCTTAAAGTACATTTGTTCAAAATAATAAGAACACGATATTGTTTGTTTTACCTCTATCTCTGTCAAGTTAATACGAAAGTGTGGATGCTGCATGGCACTTCTAACAGTTCATCTTTAATCCTGACCTCCAAGGGCCTGATTACATGGAGTTCTACAATTCATTGCATTCATAGCAAATACAATAAGGCATATTTTGACTTTAGAAGAGCAAATAAGCAACCACTAATGCATACTTGGGCTGTGAGGATGGCCTGGAGGTACGCACACTTCCCTGTTGGCTGTCTAGCTTGGGTTCGAATCCCGACCCAGCTGTAAATTGTCATCCCGGTGTTTCACAGGCAGGGTGATTCATAAATGTGTGCGCTGTCTCTCAGATGTATGTTAAACTCGGTGTCCCATCTGCCGGTATTAGTTGGTGGACATTAAAGATCACATGGTGTCCTTTGCGAAGAGTAGGTGAGCTATCAATGGCACCCTAAACAAATGACAACTTCCTGCTCTAACTACTCTGAGGAAGGCAAACCACCCATTATAACCCTTGCCAAGAAACTGCTTTGACAGCACCGACACTCTGTAACAGAGAATGGTACATCAGAATCAGAAATGCATACCTAAAAGACAGCTATTCAAACTATGGAAGCTTATTTGCTCACTCTAGGTTTAGCTGGATGTGTATGAAGGCAAGCACTGCCCATAAGATGGAGGATCATGGAGCACAGCCTGTTTGGTGATGAAATCCACCATTTTTATTTTTCATGTCTGCTTTCATCTTTCACTCATCAGTGGTGATCATCATTGTCGGATCGATAAGCTGATTTTTTTTTTTAAATAAAAACGGAACAAACCAAGGTAATCTGATCGCATGACATTACCCAGCCTATTGGGTGACATTTACAGATGAAGTAAGCAAGTGAAATGGCTAAGCTGAGAAAATAAATTGAGGAAAGGAGGAGGGGGATTCGGGGAGAGAAGGATGGGTCGGTGAGAAAAGGAGGAGGTTGGGAGGAGGTCGCCTTAGTCAAAGGAGAGGAGAAAAGGGTAGGGATATATGACATAGGTGATAGGGAAGGACAGAGGGGAGGCAAAAACTTGCCAAATTTGCTGATGTAATATGGAGATAGCCCCTGACTTTAGCAGCTTATACCAATAGTGGCTTAATAGCAGATCCATCACAGCAAAAACACTGGTCTTGCTTTTCCCAGTTTGTGGTTTTCCTTTCAAAATGTCGAGAATATGCAGGTTAATCTCTTGACTTGCCATCCTAATTTTTGTAGACCATGATGATATTTATGCCTGGTGTTGGCTTAATGGTTAGGATGGTGTGTTTGGGATCCAAGGGCCCTGAGTTCAGATCCTGCTTGGCTGTTGAATTAATACCAGGTGGGGTTGACTCAGCCTGTCATCCTTCCGAGGTCGGCAAAATGAGTAACAGCTTGCTGGGATGATTGAGTCATTTGAGTATCCTGCGTCGGAGTGGCAACTCATCCAGGATTGTGCCCAAGAGCCCAGGAGACTGCTCTGGCAGCACCAAGACTCTGGACGAGAGTATGGTCCCAATGGATGGATGAGTGCACTGTTTGTAATGTTTACCTGCATACAGACAATGACATTTATATCCAGGAATAAAAAAATGCTTGATGCATGTAAGGCATGTTGATCCAATTTTATAAACTACTTGCAGATTTACCTGCCATTGCACGGGAAGAGGAATGTGAATAAGTAACATTGTAGCAGAAGGAAATTTGGAAATTGTAATACCCTCTGCCACCATCACCAGGTGGCACTACACGGTACACATTTACATGGAGCCCTCCCCTCCCCTCCCCCCCCACATCCCCACGTGAAGCCTTGGCCACATATCCGATGTTCCCCCCCCCCCCCCACGCAAAGTTGTATTTGTACCCCGAGTTTGGAGTTTGTAACTTAAAAGATGTGGCCTTGCAAGAAGAGAGAGAGAGAGAGAGAGAGAGAGAGAGAGAGAGAGAGAGAGAGAGAGAGAGAGAGAGAGAGAGAGAGAGATAGATATATTTGCCTTTTTGTAAGTATAGATCAGTGTCTCTCAACCTTTTTGTCCCACGCCCCACTTTGATGTTCAAAAAAATCGTACGCCCCACCATGATTGGAGACACTACAGTATATTGGGTCGCCGAAATAGGTGACCCTTATTGTCAGTAATTCTGTCTGTTTGTTTGGATGTTTGTTCGTTTGTCATCAGCATAATTGCTAGTAAATGTGCGCGATTTGACCAAACTCGGGTGGTAGGTACATCTTATGACCTAGTGCTTTGGAAATTGTGATGGTTGCTAGGGATGCTTTGGTTCCCTAGCAACAACTGAAAAACCTTCAAAATCGGTACCATTCACGCGAAATCAATTCCGAAAGACATTATCCCACGTAGGGTTAGAAATTGGCACGAATGATCTACAGGTGATGCTCTATCAATATTTCCGTTTGTGATATGAATACTTACCCGCAGCGCCCCTACAATTAGGTATGCGAAATTGCGAAAATTGAAGGCCCCTAGCGACCAGGTGAGTGCATCGATACGAATAAACTTTACAGGTTCATGGTACTCAATGAGTACTACAACTTTGTCTCAGGACATATTGACGGATTTTGCTTAGGTCAGGGGTCAAAGGTCAATTAGTGCAAAAATCGATAATATGTGGAGCTGGAGGTGCCTTCGCGCCAAATGCTACTCCTCCTAGGGTTATGATCGGATGGTCATGAAAATTCACACTAATCGTCTGGAATAGATTGTGCACAAACTATCGAGCCGAATTTTCGATTTAGATCTTTGTTCACCCACAGCACCCCCTCAAACTTGTGGATTTCCGATTTCAAACCGCATTTTAGGTACTTTTCATTCAAATGGATACCGAGTAGTTATCAGTAGATGGAACGGATGAGATTTGATATGCATAATCTTAAGGTGATTCCCATCCGCTATATGACATCCATTTTGCTCTGTATCTTATAGTTTCCATGCCCGGTGACCCATCGCCGCCTACCGGCTTGTACTACATATGTATTCAAAAGACTTTATTAAAACTTTATTGCAAATTTTATTCAATTGCTACTCACTTCAATGGAAGCCCGGCCCTTGACGCTGGCTGCAGATTTGTTTGATTTGAGGAACCAATTTTGTCAGTTTCAGCCTTAAATCACCACGTTTCGTGATTTCCAGTCGATTTCTCTTCGCTTTCTTTCTCTCTTTCTCTCGAAAGCGATCATATATTAATTCATTAATTCTGAATCCTCATGCCCCACCAAAATATTGCCATGCCCCACCGGTGGGGCGTGCGCCCCACCTTGAGAAACACTGGTATAGATGATGAATTCACCGTTGGATTGGACAAGTCCAATTCCGCAATATCGTACAAAATCGTACTGCCTTTTAAACACCCATCAAACATTTACACAACAAACAAGCAAGCTGAAAACCTGTAAACCAACACTTTACCCAGAAAATAGCAAGTGATTGTCATGTGAAGTTGCAAAAAAACACGAACTGGTAATTAATGAACAAAACGTTGGAGAGAAATTCAAGAGAATCTGCGTTTATTGATTTTAGAACATGGTCTTCACTGAATGTGTGGGTTGGCTAACAGGTGCATAAATAATATTGTCGGGTTTAGTTTGAGTGTTACATTTTAAATTGATGATAAAGACAGGTTTTCATGGTGATCGATGACAGCTCCTCAGGGGTGTTCGTGCCAGCTTGGAAAAAGCACTTTTGGAAAATAAAATAGTGTTTTTGGCTAAAGGTTCAATAAATGAGATCATGAGTTGTCGAGCTAAGCCAATTGATTCTTAACTTTTGTGGTTGGAAAGGTCATGTTGATATGAGGTATCAGTCCAGGCTAAGAGAACAAATGAGGCGGGAAGAGTTAGGAAAACAAGCTTTGGATGTCAAGGCAGTTGAAGCACTCAGCCTTGCTTCAAACTTGTCCGCCATGAAGCCACCACAAGGTGAGGGGACATTCAAAAAGGAGGAACACACACCGGAGACAGACTTGACTTAAAGATAAAAGCAAACTGTGTTTTAAGCTCAGGGGATTGAGTTAAGCTGTAAGCTGAGGATTGATCTGCTATTAAAGGCACCTGAATAGGGAAGGAAAGCTTTGGACAAATAAAATGGATGCAGAGGAAGAAAACAAAGCTGTAAAAGTACTGAATTATCTCGAGTTTACAGAAAGATGGCATCAGCCTTTTTAATCGATCATATATATTTATGTATAACTATATATATATTTTTTGTGTGTGTGTGTGGAAATATATATATATATATATGTATGTATATATATATGTATTTATGTATAAATATATATGTATTTATGGATAAATATATATTTATGTATAAATATATATGTATTTATGGATAAATATATATGTATTTATTTATTTATGTATAAATATATATGTATATATATATATATATATATATATATATATATATATATATATATATATATATATATACAGATACAGTATGACAAATGCTGTCTGTCCCACCCTGAAACATGGAACCGCTCCTCGGGGAGAAAAAAAAAACGTTCAGTAAAGGTTGTTTCAAATTAATCAAAACCTGCAGGAAAATTATAATTTTTTCAATCAGCCAAAATATTTAACAGGGGTGATGTGTAGGCAACAGATCACTGCCTCGATCACTCCCAAAAATTTTTTATTTTCTGTTAAGAAATATGTAACCTCCCATTTTGGAGCTGTTTTAACCAATGCAAGAATAAAAGGCTTTCCTGTTTGTTTTTTTTTAATATGGTGGCATTTTTACCACGGGCTTGTGCTCGTTACTAAATATTAGGGATTTCTGACCGGTTGGTGCAGAATTAGCACTATAGCTATCTGTCTAGTCTATGTTCGATTCCCAACAAGATTATAAACCGATGTATGAGGGCGCTGTATCACCAAGTGTGCCCTCCCTCGGATGGGCGTTAAGCTGAGCATCTCATCTGCTAGTATTAGTTTGTGGACGTTAAACACAAGGAATTTAGATACAGGTGGAGGCCATTCAGCCGATCATGGCTGCCCTACATCAACACCACACCGATTTATCAACACAAGATCAAAATAAGGAAATGCAAAATGTTTTGTTTTTTAGTTAAATCAAGTGTTTTTTGTGGGGGTTTTTGTATTTTTTGTATACCCCCCAGGGGAGGGGGAATGTGCTTGGGTCAAAAAAACATCAACCACACAACACCCCTTGACGAGACCCCCACCAACAGCACTCTATACACATGCACACAAACACCCAAAAATATCCTCTGGTGTCCTCCATGAAGAGTAGGGGAGTTGTATCTGCGGCACCCTAAACAAATCACAAATTCCTCAAACGTTTCATTGATGCACAGTTGGCCTGGTCAGCCAGGTACTAGTAGTGGTAGGAGTTGTAAATGTAACAAAAATAACTGCCAGATAGCGAATGAAGAAGGCATAAAATAAACGTTTTGACTAACACTACCAATCATTGCCATGGCTTAAAAAAAAATATTTTTAATCCCAAAAACCTACTGGAGATCAATTAATAACGAGAGCGAGAATTTTGTTTGCAATCCATGTCCCCGACCGATGTGATATGTTTCTGAGTTCAAAAAGGCCGTAAACTGTGAAAAATTGACGAATCGCCCAGAAACTCGAACTTGTTCTCTAACTTATCATAATAAAGTCATGTACCAAGTTTCAGTTGATTATGTTAAAGGGTATGGGGGAAAAGTCTGAAAAACCACAGATGCGACGGACGGACGGAGAGCAAAACGAAATTCCTCTCTGGTGAAACCGGTCGGGGACTAATAACAATATGAGTTCCCTGACAACAAGGGACTTTAATACAGGAGACCATTAGACCCATCAAAGCCTGCATTTTTTTAAAGCAGACTCATTGTGCCGGCTCTTTCCTTCCTAAATGCTCAGCATCAAGCAAGGAAGCAGCACGGACCATTTTTTAACGTCTTTGGCGTGGACTGCTGGGGTTCGAACCGCCAACCTCTCAGGCTCAGAGAGCATTTATCAAAAGGAGAGAACGTTATAACGCGACGATCCTTGCAACCCCCAGTGCAAAGCTTCACTGCGGTTTCAAAGGCAATTTCTTAGTAATGAGACAGGGGATGAGACGCAACGAGAGCCCGGACACAACGGAACGGCCGCACGACGTCAGCACATTAAACAAGCCGTGAAAGGATGAAGAACCGTCACACAGCCTCACGGGCGCCCTCACCGTGCACTCTCCATCACCTCGTTTCCATGGCCGTGACCCGCACTTCACCTCATTAGACGCCGTCTCCATGGAGACGAACTAATTAGCTGCTGATGTCCCAGCTTGTCGTACGTGCAAGATCAATGGAGTGAAACTATTTGGGGTTTTTTTATTTTTATTTTATTCCAAAGAAAGAGACATTTCGGTTCGATCGCCATCTTTTCAGGCACACACGCCCGTAATAAGGCAGCACACGGCGTTCCTTGTGCGATTCCGGACGATTCAGCTATCTACCTGGCTGGCAGGTTAGCCGATGACGAGATGGTTGCACACTGAGCTGATGAGCCCGTGATGAGCCCGTGATGAGCCCGTCTAGCCTGGGTTCGAATCTCCATCAAGCATATAAACTGTCACCCTGATGGTTACCCCTGGAGAGATACCACTCACTATGTGGTATATTTTGCGAAGAGGGCGGTGAGTTATCCACGGCACCCTGAATTTTTTTTACAAACTCCTGCATGATTGGGAAGGGGGCACCGCAGCAGCAATGATGCAACCAGCAGGCTGAATGTCGGATTTGATCCCGGCCTCATGTGTGTTCTCTAACAATATCCACATCTCGTTTTTGTAATTAACTTCTAAATCATGCGGCCATCAGGGAATGTGGCGCGTCTACACTCCCTGATGTGACCAACCATTTTGGATGGATTGTTCATTTTGATATATGTCCCAGACTCTTTACATGGTCATGGTGCTACAAGGGTTGTACTGGGTGGTTTGTCCGTCCTCTATCGTTTTAAATGCTGAGCATCAAGCAATGAAGGAGCATGCACCTTGTCTTTTTTTACTGTTTAAAGAAAAATCTTTGTTCTGACTTAGCAAGGAGTTTGAACCAACGACCTCCCACACTCGGAGTAGACGCTCTAAACACAATGCACCGCCGAGCCTTGTTTTCGTTATGTCCATCGTCTTCTTCTTCGTCGGTATGCAGCACCAGACTGCGGGGTAGCATCATTGCCTGAGGACGCAGCTGTGCCACTGATGGCAGGAATTTGTTCATGGTGCCAGCGATAGCTTGCCTACTCTACAGAGAGGACACCATCGGGTGTTTAACGCCCACCAATGAATGCTGGCGGATGAGAAGCAGGTTGAACGTCCATCCGAGGTACCGCACGCATATTAATGAATCACCATGCCTGTGAAATACCAGGATGATAGTTTATAGCTAGGTAGGGATTCAAACCCAGGCTACACAGCTTAGAGGTAAACATGCATACCTCTTAGCCATCCTGCCAGCCATAGATCTACTGTGATATAAAATGTCTAAAATTACTATGAAAGCCAACATGTAGGCAGGACAACCAGATTTAGGTTTTTGTGTTTTTCTCCTTGTACACGTCAATCCCCTCTACCCCCCGACACCCACCCTCTTCACTTCCCTTTTTGTAGCTTGTTGTACATGTTGCCTTTTGTAGTTCAGCTCCTCCATGAGGTGAGACCATTGTGATATCCTTTTTTGAAGAACGATGTGCTTCAAGGTGCAACGCCACCTGATGGCTCCATACCGAAATGCCAGATTAGTATATTTGACTCAACAGCACAATTATTTCAGGACCAGATAGCTTCGAGGCTCGCAGGCCATAACTCGTGCAGCTATCCTGACATTCCTCAGCTTATACGACCTGCTCTTCTATGGAGGTCTCCAAATCAGTTAAAAGATCACAGTGTTCTTTGCTTGGATTACGTGAATTGGTGTATCACTAGCACCCTGGCTAACTTCCAAATCAGGCTTGGCCAGAGGGGTCATGAAACACAAGCCAAAGACCTTCCCTGACCAGCTCTACAAGAATGTGGGAATGAAATAGTAGAAGTAGTAGTAGCAGTAGTAGTTTGGCTTTGGAGGCATGCGCTCAGGGCGCAGGAAACCTCAGGCAGACAAGTTTCCTGTATAATGTCGCTCGAATTCCTCATCTCTCTGCAAGTCCATGGTTAGAACTGCAGTGGCCAATGTGGAGCATTTAAAAGAGAAATCATGACCAAGACAGATAACGAGGGAGAGAAGCTGAAACAAAAATTAAGTATCCACAAACAAAAGTGACCATTGCTTTGCAATACATGTCCCCTACCCATGTGATATTTTCTAAGTCTGAAAAAGGCATAACTGTGTGAAAAATTGACGAAATGCCCTGAAACTCGAACTTCTTGTGGAACTTATTGTGATGGTTCTCAGAACCAAGTTAATGGCACACAACATACAGTGAGTGGTTCCAGAGGTAGTTATTCCATCATTACTTGTTCCAGATAGGGTCCTCCCGTTGTGTCTTATGGATTACAAAGTGAATACGCGTTGTGAGGGATAAGTGAGGTTTTTTTGCCCCATTCTTCCCCATTATCTTCTCTGTACACTATCTTCAACTTATGACCAAGCACTTGCTGCTAGCAGACTAATTTGCATATGCATGCCAAAACCTTGTTTGAATCTGTGTGTCACAACCAAACTGCTATTTCAACCACAATAGCCTTCTTCATCACAATTCTCACACATGCCAGTGATCCAGGCTTTCAATGACATTTTGGATGCTGCTATCTTGTCTGTACCTGTTTGTGGTGAGGATGTGGAGGTCACGGAGAGATTCACTTACCTTGGCTGTGATATTCATGTCTCCGCTGGCTGTGAGCCAGAGGTCAATAGACGTCTGGGTCAGGCCTGGGGAGTCATGGATTCACTGGATCATGGGGTGTGGCGCTGCCGGTATCTGTGCAGGAGGATGAAAATCCGAGTCTTCAGGTCCTTGGCGCTTCCAGTCTTGCTCTATGGATGTGAGACTTGGACTCTGACCAGGGATCTGAGACGGAGACTTAATTCCTTTGGTAACAGGTCTCTTCGGAGAATCCTTGGCTATCGCTGGTCGGACTTTGTGTCCAACGAGCGGTTGCTGAGAGACTCAAATGAGATTTGTTTTCACGGATCTGTGAGATCACGGACCTGCGTAGTCCGTGAGTCAGCTGCAGCTGTATGGACATGTGGCTCGTTTTCCTGATGCTGATCCTGCTCACCAGATTCTCTCAGCGAGGGAGCCTCGTGAGTGGAAGAGGCCAATGGGCCGACCACGTGCCTCGTGGTTGCAGCAGGTTGATCAGCATCTCATTGAGATGGGGATGGGCCAGCCATCTACTTGGGGGATGGCCAGAAGGAGGCTCCTGGAGTACCGGTGGAAAGTGGACGCAGCGACGCGCTTCTCCAGCACATGCTCCCATACCTGACCTTATCACCCTGCCTGCTTCAGACACACACCAGACTTTATTTCCATTAAACACCACCGTTCAAGCTCGCTTTTCCAGCCTTCTTCCATAGTCCACATTGCTATCACCCAACAACGACGCTTCGACTCCATAACCACACCAGTCTCATATGTCTCACCATTGCAAACTGCCTTCCCGCACATCGTGCCCATCATCTGGCCTCGTCCACAGACACCTTTGGTTCACGCTCGTACCCAGGCCCGGCACCGCCACAAACAAAGCCTTTACACCAAGGCGTGAGTGTGTGCTCACCGTTCCATCACATTCCTCTGTCAGCAAGAACCGCACTGCTATCCAGCAAGCCATCTGCGCCCTTCCCGGGCGTTCGAGTGACAGATGGGGACTGCTGAACGTTAGCCCCATGTTAAGTCAGGAGCTCTTGTGCATGGCACATTCAGAGAACGAGTGAAAGTGATTCTAAACCAGCGAACTCATGGAGAGGGTGATGTCACCACGGAGCACGTCTAGACCAATGAGCGTGCCACACTAGGAGCAACGAGGGCGGCATGTGACTCTTGCTCCCAAGAACCACACCGACGAGAGGCGGTGATTCAGCCTTGATCCCCACCAAATTCCACCTCTCCCGAGTTCCTTAAATATCGGAACTGGTCAATGGAAAGAGCTGGTGCGGTGGTTGCTGGGTTCTTGCTGGATGCAGTGGCTGCTACTGGAGTAGTAGGTGCTTTCTGCTGAAACAGAATGAACGGAATGGGATGCTGAGGAAGTATGCGGACCAAGCACCATCCAGTCCGGATGCAGTATTGGGCAAGAGGTGAAATCGACAAACACCCACGAGTGGTAGTTCCAATGCTTATGCGTTCTTTCTCTGTTTTTTCCGACTAGTCTAATGTGGATGCACAAAGAGCTATCGGTGAGGGCAAAGTTTTAGTCAAATATATTAAAGTGTTTGGAAAAATTTCTGAAAAACAACAGGTGGGACGGACGGACAGACGGCAAAAAACCTTTCGCCTCCTCTCGTGAAACCCGTTGGGGACCAATAATAACAAGAGCGAGAATTGCTTTGCAATACATGTCCCCTACCGATGTGATATTTTCTAAGTCCAAAAAGGGTATAACTGTGAAAAATTTATGAAATGCCCTGAAACTCGAACTTATTCTGTAATTTATCATAATAAAGCCATATACCAAGTTTCAGGGGAATATGTTAAAGGGTATGGGAAAAAGTCTGAAAAACCACAGGCAGGACGGATGGACAGAGAGCAAACCTATCGTCCTCTCCGGTGAAACCGATAGGGCACTAATACTAACAATCATACAAGTAAAAGAAAAGTACCTTGTGGGGAATATGGTAAATTTCTTTCAACCACCCAATAGTTTTGGAAGATTGTGCCACCTTTAACTCTGAAGTGATATGTGAGCATATTGAAGTTTCAGGCATGCAAAACTATGCTTTATCACATCACTTTCAATCTTTGCCTTTCCGGTTTTGTATATTACAAGTTTTCCAGAGACCACAATAAAGTTAAAAAGGAGATCCCATGATCCACTCTCATTCTTTACAGGATGAACAATAATAAAAAGTGTTGGGGAAAAATTAAGCCAAAAGCATAACGTCAGGTTTTTCACCAGCAAAAAACTCGTTGAAAACATTGGCATTGTAGGTATACATGTGAAAGATGATTTCCGTTTCCAGATAGAAGCAACATCCACCAGGAAAGTTTGCGAAGTGTTGCAGAAGAACTCCAGAACTCAGTGTCCCATGAAGCAATCTCCAACTAAGGTCTCTCACCATCCTTGGTGTTGAGTAGAGATAAAAAGATTCCCAACTTGGATGGCCAAGCAATGGACGCAGAAGTACCTCATGCCAGGGAGTGTCCAGCCGATTTGCTTGTGCAACAAAGTGGAGTGAGTAGACAACAGGCACATACATTTCCTTCCTTGACAGTTCACAGAGGACCCCAGCTGTACCAGGGACCTTGCTCATATTATGTTTGGGTGGTGGTTGGGAGAGATTGTGCTCTCGTGGTATAAAAGTGATGGAAGTATGGGGGCAAACCTGCATGTCTTCATCACCTTCACAAGGATTCTCCAGGTAATCCAATCAGGAAGAAACGAGTTCTTAACCTCCTTGAGTATCCTAAAAGGAACTCTGATCATCTGTAGGTGCATCTTTGCTGCAAGTTCATCAGGTGAGAGAACATCATTCTTCCTGTCCTTGAAGAGATCTCTCTCTATGGATATACCCTTAGACAAGAGTTTTCTCCTTATAGTGAGGTTAGCTCACGTTGGGGCCTGTAGAAGTGGGTTGAGGAAAAGTGGCTCCTACAGCAGGTCTTTCCCTGGGTGAGGACCATTTGCTCTTTTCATATGAACTGCATACCAGA
The DNA here is from genome assembly GCA_035128595.1 of Eptatretus atami. Classification (NCBI taxonomy): domain Eukaryota; kingdom Metazoa; phylum Chordata; class Myxini; order Myxiniformes; family Myxinidae; genus Eptatretus; species Eptatretus atami. The sequence continues at coordinate 97,266,619 of CM068952.1, forward strand.
CCTTCAGCATTTTGTGATGAAAAAAATAAGGCAAAAGATCACTGGCAAGGTTTTGGGAGATGATAATGAATATTTGCCTTTTATACCCTACACTGAGTGCTTTACTGAAAAATAATGATGCTAGCGACTAGCATGCACCATTGTGGTATTAGGTTCACATAAAGGTAACGCTGAATTGTCTGCAGCCGCAAGGTGTAAAAGTGGCTACAAAGGCAGCAAAATTCTTGTCCACCTTCAGCAAGAGGCATGCTCAGGATTCCAAGAGAATCAATGCTTACCATTCCAAAAGCAGTCCAACAACTTCCTTTGCATCTTTGCCAGAAACTCATCTTGAATTGTTATGCAAGAAAGCTTGAACAACAGTTTTGAAATGACAAATTTCTTCATGAAAAGAGCTCTCCCATCCAGAGACAGGATTTTTAGTTGTCTATTCCAGTTTCTCAGCTTCACCAGCATTTTATCCTCTAAAGTGCTTCAAGGTGTGAATTGATGAGAGATTGACAAATAGACCCCCAAATATTTAACTTCATGATGACTCCATGTCAATCGCTGAAACAGTGTGGGGAGTTCATCAACCTGTATAGGCTCAACCAGGAGTCCAGAGCTCTTCTGCCAATTTATTTTTGCGGTTGATGTCACCGAGTAGATTTGCTGACAGTCATAAACGATTTGCATGTCTCTTGCACTCCCCACAAACACTAGAACATCATCGGCATAAGCAGAAAGAATGAAGGAAATATTTATGCGCAGCACCACAATGCTGGTTAACCTTCGCCTCATCAGAGAAAAGGCCCAATGCACACTGCACAGGGAGTAGAGCTGGCCAGACAAGGAATATCCTTGCTTTATTCCACGCAAAAGGAAAAGGTACAAGCAACGAACCATTGACTTCAATGAGGCACTCTGTGGACATATACAGCATGTCCACAAAGTGCCCGGCACTGGGAGCAGCGTCACCCCCTCGGTAGTTGTTGCAGTCCTGGCGATCACCCTTCCCTTTCCAGAGAGGGACAACAAGGCACCTCTTCCAGTCAGTTGGGATGATGCCTGTGTTCCAGGCAGAGTACAGAACTGCATGCAACGACACAAGTGCAGCATTTCCACCAGCCTTGAGAAGTTCAGCATGGATGCCACAGATCCCAGGAGCTTTACACCATTTCAAGCTGTTGGTCACCGCAGCTGGCGTTTCCACAAGCAAAGGTGGTTCACAGTTGATTTGAGGGTCAGTAATTTTAAAGCCATAACTGTTAAAGCTTCAACGATGTCCTTCCAGAAATGGGTCCATTCACATTTTTTTTTCGTTTTTCCCTTCTCTTCCGACGTGGCTAACCTTATCGTTGTGAAACAGAGCATGATGATTCATGACGTCATGTGCAAAAACGAATGGAGCCTTTTTATTTCATTTCCATCCAGGTGATGAGATAATTAACTAATTCACTCAAAATGTAGTTTATGTTTGTACGTCCATCACATATCACGAGATTTCGTCATCGATGTTTCCTCGATATTTAATTTTAACCTCTCAATTTAATTTGATTTCAATCAATATTTAATTTAATTTTACCTTCTTAATGTCATGAATGCCCTCTTGCTTTGAAGAACGGGAAAGAAAGGGGAAGGGGAGGACATAGAGTTGGGGTGTGGGCAGAGTCCTTTTCACAGTCCTTATTAGTCTCTACTCTTTTAGTCCTTTTAAGACTCTTTAAACACTTTGGACCCTTTTAGACTCATTAAGACCCCATAAACCCTTTAGAACTCTAAGACCCTTTAAAACACTAAGACCCACTATATCACCTAATACAGCTCATCGGCGACTGCTGTCCAACAGGAGACGAGCGTCTAACCCACTTGGGACTATTCGTTTTTATGATTAGGATGTTATTGAATGTTAATGTACAAACATATGCTGTCTTGCTCATTTGAAGGTGTTTTTAGTGCAATTTTTTTTAGACTTAGGACACATTAAATGTTATTTACATTAATGTCAATGAGCAGGGTCCCACAACATCTGCACAATGTAAAATGAGACTTCAAGTCCTCAACTCCCACCACCCCCAAAAAGATCAAGTCAATACCCCCCCCCCCCCCACCCAAACCCAAGTCCACAACCTCCCCCTCCCAACCCTAAGGCTTCAACATGGGTGAAACTCTTCTGTATCTGGACGGAAATCCGTATTTGTGTAACGACTCAAACGTAGGTTTCCATCGATTTTTATTATGTAAACTTTTTTAATTATGAGGTATTTTTGTAGAAGTTAGCTGGGTACAAAAGCTTGCAAGTGCGTTACCGTGATCAGATTTCCGCCAGGCAGGAGAATGTCTGTCTATGTCGGTAAATACAGAAATAGCGTTCATTGTTGGATTTTCCCATTGCCGTTCCCTTCCTTGAACTTCCCGGAAAATACTGAAGTGCCATCTTGGCATTGTATAAAGTGAAGATGCGATTCTGCTCCATACAAATACAAAACCTGATAATGTCTGTTGGTGGCGGTGAAGTTTGTGACCACATCGATCTACATCAATAAATCTCAACAAGGAGCTTGGATGCAGGAGAAGGCCATTTGGCCTATCATGCCTGTGCTGCACCACCACCACATTGAATAAATTCATCAGGCTCTCAATTCTGTTTCACTGCAACGAGGAGTGGGGATGAGAAAAGTGTGATGGGCATAACGACTTGAGTGTGATATAATCAATTTTTAAAAACTCATTTGTTTATTACGACTTACAACTTTACTTGTACACGTCACACATGACGTGGTGTGTGTTTACTAACCCATTCTGGAGAGGGTGGTTGGAATTGTTAATTCTGCCAGTCTCTTTTTAGAGAACATTACCAATTTTAACCTCCCCCGGGGATTTGCGATTAAAATCGTGCAGAAATGGTTTCTCACATGTTAAATCTGCAATGGCTGGCCACCATACCAAATGTGTTCTTACAGAATAACTGTTTATTATAAGAAGGCACAGGATGATGAAAATGGAGAATCCCAGGACAAAAGATAGATGGACGTGAAAACGGGCACATAAATAAATAAACAAGAAAAAGACGTCGTGCAGCGCACGATACTTGCAAAATCCACCCCCTCTCCAAAGGTTGCCATGGATACATCAAATTGTCCATTTCATTAAGATTAAAATTGACAATCTTAATCAAAGCTCAGGTCATTCGGATGAAAATTGACAATTTTTCAGATAAAAATTGATTTTAGTTTGACCTTTGACCTTTTGATCTCAAAAATAGTTGGTTTCCCAATTCAGTGATGCACTATGCAATTGCTGCTTAATTTTCAAATCAATCGGATGAAAATTTACGATTTTTCAGATAAAAATTGATTTTCGTTTGACTTTTGACCTTTTGATGTAAAAAAAATAGTTGGCTTCCCAATTCAGTGGCACAATATGCAAATCCTGCTCAAATTTCAAGTCAATCAGATGAACAATGACGATTTTAGAAATCTGATCTCAAAATGACCTTTGACCTTTGACCTTAAAATCAATAGGCTTCTCAGTTGAGACTACCTCTACAACTTCGTAAAGTTTCATGACAATCGGTTTGGAATTGTGCCTTGAAGGTGGCAAACAGACAGACGGACAGAAGAACAAAATCGACTGACCAATACAATTGAAAAATCTTCCATTTTGCAAGTGACAAAGTACACTCGTGATCCGACATAAGAAAAACCGACTTGATACAGGAAATATAATCTAATCAAAATGGCCGTGAGCGCACAAAAGGGGGTGCCAGGCGAGGTCTTTTAGGCAAACATTATGGCGTTAACGAGTCCAATATCTGCCAAGTAAAGAAATGCACAGAAAACACAAGGCAGTAATAAATCCTCTGGTTTACACTGGAGCGAGGGTGATTCCGGGAAACCGCTCCAGTATGTGACGTGTGTCACCACCTCCTCCCACCCTTCATAAAACACTTGTATTATAAGTCCTGAAAAGGTATGTGGTATTCAGTATTCATTTATTTTTTAGACAACAAAATGCTGTACCAACTAACTGAAAATAATTTTTCCAGCAATGGATGTTCAAGTGAAATAAAAAAAATTCTTCCCCAAATGTCACTTTCATTTGCATAGTTTTTGTTAGAATTTGGACAGCATCACCTCCAAAATGCATATTTTGTCATCAATTTTTCAAAATTTTATGGGGGAGCATGCCCCCGGACCTCCCTAGTAAGGAGTCATCTTGCTTATTACTTTCCTTTTTTCAAAAGTTCTGCAAATTCACCCTATGCTTCAATCCCCTCCCCTCTCCAACCCTTCAAACCCTCTCTCCATGCCCCCCACCACAACTCTTCAACCTCCCCCCCCCAAATACTCAACCTCCCCCTCTCAACTGTCGTATCTTTACTCACCCCCTCCCAACTTCATCCCTCTGTCCTCCCCTCACCACTCCTCAAGCTCATAAAAGCAAAGGTGCATTTCCACATTGATCATTACTCATTTCTTCATCACCCCATCGAAACAGCAGAATATTTAACTCATTCCCTTCCCCATCATGCTGTCACCGACTTAACAGAAACCACGATTGAAACAGCAACAGCACTGCTCCAACATGTCATTGTTATCACGGTTGCCTGTCCAACTGACGATCCTGCAAGATATGCAGAAACCCCGTGTAGTGGAATTGTATCTCTAAAGTCTAAAGTGACCATGAGCAGCCTAATTGTGTCAATAAACGACCCTAAAGTAATTTTCTTCCTGATGAGTATACCGTAAACCCTCAAATATCATGGTTTCAAATATCGTGGGTTTTGACCAATCGTGTGCAGCCTATTAATTATGTTCCGATTGACTTATCGCAGGATTTCATTTTGGCCAATCACAGTTTTTGAGCTGAAATGAGTAATTGTTTGCATCCACGTGTACTATTACCTCCCAATACGAGCCTTTTGTTGTTTCTCGTGCACCATTTTTAATGAGCCCAAAGGTAAAACGATGGACAAAATTAGTTGTGCCAAAAGGCAGAGAAAGTTTATGATGTGTGAAAAAAACAGAGTTGTTAGATAGGTTGGCAAGAGGTGAAAGTGCAACATCTGTGGACCATCACTACGGGATCAATCAAACTACTGTGCGGTATATCTGTAAAAGTGAGTCAAATATCTATGCGAGTGTTGCAGCCAGCGTTCAGCAAAGGGCAAAAGTGTAATTCCAGTCCCATGATCCTCATTTTGAAAGGATGGAAAAAACGCTTAATATTTGTATTGAGGACCATAAACAGAAAAAATTGCCGTTGAGTGGACCAGTGATACATGATAAATCATTGTGCATTTACCAATGTTTCCACGAGGCACTTAGGGCCGAACCCTAAGGCTCCAGTTCAACCACAGCTACCCACGACTTCCGTGCCAGCAAGGGCTGGTTTGAGAAATTCAAAATAAGATTCGGCCTCCATCATGTAAACTTAGTCGGGGAAGCAGCATCGGCAGACCATGATGCTGCAAAAAACTACCCACCGCAGCTTTTGGAACTAATCCAGGCGAAGGGATTTAAGCCGGAGCAGGTTTTTAACACCGATGAGATTGGATTATTCTGGAAGAGGATGCCATCTGATACCTTCTTCTCCAAGCAGGAAAGATCTGCTCCGGGGTTCAAGGTAAGATGGCTAAGGATCGTCTTACCCTTCGGCTTATGTGGCAATGCTTCAGGCGACTTCAGCGTAAAGCTAACGCTGCTCTTCTGATCACTGAATCCTGCTCCACATTCCTCCCCTCTCCACACCCTGATCCAACAGCATCATAATCATAATCCCGAGTTAAGTCATGTGATTTATATACGTACACGGCAGAGTACGTAATATTCTTACCCTCACCCACCTCACTGTTTCGTAAAAATCACCTCGCTGTTTTGGAATTAATTAAAAAGGTAAAAGTCTTGTATTGTTTATTTTATGCTGTATTTATTTTATTTACATGTTTATTTCAATGTTATCATGCTTTACACATATTTTACATATTTATTAGTCCCCTACCGGTTTCACCGGAGAGGACGATAGGTTTGCTTCCATCCGTCCCACCTGTGGTTTTGCAAACTTTTTCCCCATACATTTTAACATATTCACCTGAAACTTGGTACATGGCTTTATGATGATAAGTTAGAGAACCAATTCGAGTGTCAGGGCGATTCATCAATTTTTCAGTTATGCCCTTTTTGGACTTAGAAAATATCACATCGGTAGGGGACTTGTATTGCAAAGGAATTCTCGCTCTTGTTTCAATTGTGATGTGTTTATTGCTGGCTGCCCCTGACCTTCCTCTATATTTTATTGAAAGAATGGACAAAATTATTTGCTTCAAGCCCCTTTTCCCATAAGCCCTTGGTTTTAATTATCGCCATTTTAACTATCGTGACATTTACCAGGAATGTAACCTCCATGATCATATTTGAGGGTTCACTGTATACACATCATTAAAAGTAAATAATGACAGGTGTTTTATTTCACAATCTCGTGAGATTCCCAGAACAGCTCGAACAAAGACCTTTATAATGACATGGGTTTATGGTGCTTGTTCGAGTTGTTTAAGAGAAAAATAGTCGGAAATAATTTAGTAAGGACCTGCATAATCGACGCGGTAAAAGCCTTTGCTCGAGAGAATTCCAGATAGTTATTCAGGTGGTGAAGAGACAACAGACTGCTGCCAAGGCCTGAAGCTTGAGGTCGAAACGTACTGTGGCCTTCACAAGGCCCGTGACACCTATTGGCTCCAACCTTTCAATATTTAATGATCCTTTTTAACAGTCGAAAGGGAAACTTATAGGGAGGGCATGGTGATTGTGAATAAGACAGCTCCAAAGATGCCTATGGCTTCGCATAGCACTGACATAGGTGCCGTATGGCTTTTCAGGGGACAATTGTGGGTGGAGTCAGGCCAGCTGTCCAACCAATGGGTGGAACGGAGTGTTACACACGGATGGATGAACAAGCTTATTTTATCTATACTACCCGAAACCCCGTCACAGACGGATTCCGTTCCATGACCCAATATGACAACCAGTGGCGGCTCTTGTAAGAGCCGGATCCCAGTCGATGTACTCCATGGCCTTACCTAATGAGCCTACAAAACGTCCTTGTACACGACATTTTTGGTGTACACTACTCCTTGTGAAAGAAGTCCCCTGATTTGTGCACGTGTCTCCTTTGACGTACAAACACCGTGTCAAAACTTCTCAGGTCACAGTGCCGAGAAAAACGTGATGCGACCACTAGGAGGAGCACAAAATTGGTCCTTCAGTATTAATATATAGATACAATGTTTCTTGTTACATTTTTTGTGTCAAATTCACATTCTGAGGTAGTCAGCATTTGCAGAAGAGGGTTTTACATTGCAGACGCTATTTTCGGAGGAGTGGAATTACACCTCTCAGCGGTGACGGTCTGTCGACGACAGACATAATGACGTCAGCGAATGACTGATGACGTCATGATGTCCTTACGCCTCTCAGCGGTGAAGTCACACGTCGCCATGTAAACGAATGTAAAACGAAAAGTGTTATTCTGCTTCAGAGTTGAGGTTTGACTATTGCCACTATGTGCGATGCACTCTTTCAGGTACGAAGTTTCTTTCAGTCCAGGTCCACCGAGAAAAACGTGACGCGACCGCTAGGAGGAGCACAAAATTGGTCCTTCAGTATTAATATATGGATAGATGGGGAAAATTTGTTTCCAAAAATGTCATTTCCAACAACGTCACACTTTTTTGGGACCCATTAATGACGTTCTGGGAGTACTTCCTGTGTACACTTTTAAACGAATAAATATTATTAATTAGGGGCCTGCCAGACAGTAGCTGTCCGTGCAGAACTGAATGCTACATCCTGTAATGCTGGAGACGATTTTGTGTCTGCTTGATGTCCTCTCATCATCTGTTTGTAACTAACAAATCTCTGCTGAGCTTCTGTTTTGTCCATATATATATATATATATATATAAATATAGAAATATATATATATAGTATTAATTATGTATATGATTGTATATATATATATATATGTGAAAGAGTGTGCAAAATAATGCTCCACTTGAAGCAAATGAGTTTAACAAAATTTGTGAAGAAAGAAAAAACAAAGTTTCTGTCTATTTAATACGTATCCAAATAATTTATGCAATGTAAAAACGAGTTTCTTCACAGAACAAATTCAAGCAGGAACTCTGAAATACAACACACTCATCATCACACCATTTGAAAGCCTTTATCCCTGATCAGGGGTCAGCTTTTTGCATGTTCTAATCATGGTACCTTTTCTTGTGGCAATGTTTTTTACGGCCAGATGCCCTTCCTGACGCCAACCCTTTCGTCGCCTTCTACCCTGCAGGGATAATTACCAGTATACTGGTGCTCATTTTGCCAACCTTCGGAAGGATGACAGGCTGAGTCGACCCCCCTGATGCTAACTCAGCAGCCAGCGGGGTTCAAACTCAGGACCCCAAGGATCCCAAGCCACCGCCTTAACCACTGAGCCACACCAGGCTCATCTGAAATACAACACACTGTATTGTGGTTATTGTGAAGGCAAAAAATAATAATAATAACCTGATGTGATTATAAACGAGTAATGTGTGTTCCACTTATGAGTTCTTTGAGAAGTACAGAATAGGACCATTCTCCACAAAGTGGTGCTGTGAAATGGCTGCAGTGGACATAAGTGTTTCCTAAATTTATGCATTCACTCAAAAGACTGAACATTGTCTTTCAAATATCATTCGCTAAAAATCGCATGTAAATCATTCATTTTGCTTCGAATGCAAAATTAACGAACAAAATAAGGATGGACCTCAATTTAGTGGTTTGAAAAATCGGAATTCAATAGTCTCATTTTTAGATTTCCAAATGAAATATGCTAGTTTCAAGGCACCTGTCAAAAACATACAATTATCACTACAATTAGCATTTATTTGGCAGAAAATGCTTCCGCGCAATTGGTGTGTCGATTTCCTGGAATTTAATTGGCTTCTCGTGGCTGCTAATTGGCCACCAGAGCTAGTTCTGGATTCCCCCACGAGTCCATACGGCGAAACTGACCTTACGACAAAAGAAAGGGCTGTTTGCTTGCAAGTAATGGAGAGAATGCAAAAGTATATCAACCTCATTATACCTGCCGTAATCGAACTCAAAAAGACTTTACACTCATATAGACATTGAATGTACGACCGATGGAGCAATTTTATTGTACAAATCATATTGCCTTTATAAGCCAATCATAGCTGGCCCATTGATCGTATTCTCCAAAATTATTCCATTTATTCCAGCATTCCTTTAATCTGGAGAAACAGTCTTGCGAGCCCTTTTTCTAAACTTCGTTCTCGAAGAACAACCATGACAAGTTCAATAATTTGTTGACATAATGTCTTCATTTTAGTGCAATTTCACCTTTGGGACTCAAAAAAAAATGGAGAAAGATCTTGTGAGTTAGGTCGTTCAACTTTTTTTTTTCAGAAAGGAGAAAACTTTGACAACTGGAATGCCATACTTAAAAAATAGTGCAAAAGAAAATTGCAATGTGTGCCCAAGGCACTGTTATACTGGAGGAGTTATTCTTAAGGGTCAGTGTTTTTGCAGCAGATGCTGGTGGATTGCCTCCTGTAAATATATTTCAACACATTAATGTGTAACCAAATTGGTTTTCTAGCTATAAATTCAAGGGGCACCAGACTCATCAAGAAAAAAGTGTTTTCTAACTATTTGAAAATATATTCAGCTCAGCAACCTTATAATCATAGCTTGTGTCAAATGGCAACGAAGCCAAAATGAGTGCAGTTTTTCAGCAGCCTTATTAAACACATGTGTACATAGGGAAGAGCTCGTCAAAGCACAAACCCCTGTTTTGCAATGCTGGGTACTGTTATTAAGATATTTTTTTCTCATATATTTTGTTCGACATCAGCACCATCATCATCATTCTGTGTACAGCATCATCATTCAGCACCACCATCATCAGCACCATCATCATCATTCTGGCTAGAGCAGAAATTTTGTATTTGTTTAGGGTACCAGCGATAGATCGCTTATTCTTCATGAAGGACACTGTGGGATCTTGGATGGCAACCTTCCGATGGATCGCGCACATATTGATGTATCATCCTGCATGCAAAACAGTGGGGTGAGTTAATTGCTGGGTCGGGATTTCAACTGAAGTTGGACAGCTCAGAGGTGAGTAGCTATTCTGTTAAAACAAAGATACACAGGTATGGATACAGGTAGATAATGAGGCTGGTGTTATAATCGTTCTCCCGGCGCAGATACATGCAATATGAGAATTTCACAAGAAGCAATGTAGTACTTTTAACCTGCATCTGAGATGAGGGTTTTTGATTTTTGACTGCAACTCACAAAAATATCCAGTGACATCTGTCGAACGCTCAATGTGTCCATCAAATGTTGTCCAGATTCATTCAATGGTTTTTCCGTCATAATCTTTTAAATTTACATTTGGAAAACTTTGTCCACAAACTGTGACCATGACTTTTAACTTAAATCTACCAGAATTTAATAATACATTTCCTTGTAGACCCTGAAGATGCGTTACAAATGGTACACGAGTTAGTAGTAACTTAGTTCACTCTTCGCCATTTAAAAGAAACACCACACAATTTTGACCTTAAGATGTGACCTTGCCATTAGACCTCAACAGTCTAAAATAAAAAAGTGTCATCTCTGATGTCAGGTTGAACCCAGCTGCTAAGTGTCATCAAAAATGGCGATTTGATTGATTGTTTTATTTATAGTGAAAGTTCACTTGAACTTACTGATTGAACAACAAATATGTCTTACCAATTTAAGTGCACCTGCAAAGTCTTTCACAATGTATGAAAGAACAGTTTGTTGTTTTGAGACTCCATAATCAGCAAAATTGTGATAACGTGCAGAACAAAAAATAAAATGCAAAAGCATAATAAACTCGAGTGATTTATCAAAAAAGACAAAGGCTCTGAAAACCTGTTTCAGCCATAGAGTGACTTTCATCAGGGATTAACACAGGTGCTGTGTTCAGATATTTCATGTGAACCTTGAAGGGCAGAGCAAGACTGATTTCTTCTTCTTCTCTCAAACACAGTGGCTGCTTATTGTGCAGCTGGAACAGTGTCCCCTGTAGGTAAGGGCAGGAATTGTCGGAATTTGGCCAATATGAATGACAGCTATAACTCACCTACTTTTTGTCTGAAGTCTTTAACATTTGCATGCACCAACTAGTGATAATAGACAGGCCACCAGCATGAGGTCCATCCAATGGATGACGCACTGCGTGATCCAACACCTTGTCTCCAAAGCACCAATCTGACAGTTTATAGTTGGGCCCGGAATCAAACCCAGATTAAACAGCTCAAAGGTAAGTGCACCATCCTAGGCTTCTGTCATTCCACCCCTCCAGGAGGGAATTTAAGATCTGAGAACACAGAGCCTGTGTTAGTCCCTGATGAGGGCCATTCTGTGGCTGATATGTTGTACTTTCTGAGCTTCTGTCTTTTTTTGACCAAAAACTTTGAGATGGTTTTGTTTTTGCATTCTTCACTTTGTGGCCATTACAACTTTTGTGTTTTTGGCAATAATATAATAAAAACTACTGATTTGTTTTTTCCCTACAGCGAATATTTTGTGAGTTTTGAGGACAAGACTAACAAAGTTTGACTGTTTTGAAGGTTTACCACTCAAAAATGAGGCAGATGAGAGCAGGCAAACAAGATGTACATGTATACAAAGATCAATGTTAAGTAGATTAGACCACTGCAGGAAGACAAAGGAGACTGGGTAAGAGGGAACAGAAAAGCTTGCAAGTAGATAAGAAGGTCGTTACAGTTGTTACAGGGTAATGACTGCCTTCTTTAAGGGATGGAAGAAAGAGAAGGACCTCATGGACTCAAATTGGATTTGATAGACAGATTCTGCATACGAGAGCCCCAGCACCTGTTTTCTCATAAATTATGAGAAAATAAAGCAGAATGACAAGTTTGGCCAAAACTTTTTGGCTTTATTTACTGTCCAATGCATACATGCATTACTCACGCTGCTTTTAATTGAGCTGTGCTGCATTGTTCTTTTCACGAAGTTGTGCACAAATTGAAGCTCCCAGCCAGGCTGTAGGAGGGGGGGGGGAATTAATACAAGCAATTTTCCATATGCAAAGAAAATCTTTTTGTAATTGCATTTGTGATGTGTCAAAATACGAAATGCAATATTTATTGTAATTAGGAAGAAAAAAAACAAAACTTAAATTTGCCACATTCATTTTCATACTGCCTGCACATGGAAAAAGGATGAAGAAAATGAGCTTGAACAAGCATTAATCCGTAACATTTTATGTCAGCATTCCCATTCAAAAATACATCCATTCATGGCCATTGCCAACAGGAAAACTGAATTACTTCGGAAAAGAAATGGCACTTTCAGCGACAGCAAAACGACCCCATTCTTTAAACTACTACACATAGATGACTCATAAGAAGAAATAACGCAAAGTCCAACGCTTTACAGTGTTGCAGTGAAAAAGTATGAATTTGCATTTTCATTGGCAGCAAATACTTGGCAGAAAAACCAAACAGCTGCTTAATAGTCAGCTCTTCAATCATAGATCAGATAGGTATTTAACTTATCTTGCAAACTCAATATCAGGTAACTAACTGCACAGCTTAAAATCTACCCAATTAGTCCCCATCCTACAAAATATAGATTGGGACCTCCTAATTAACTGCGAGATTTAGACAGGGTGTATTTCATTTTTACCATCATTTCTCATCTGGGGAGATATGGATTACCAATGTTGGCAATACATCCAAAACATGTCAGTTCTGTAATCGATTATTCAAGGACTGCGGCCTGCATTCATTCCTCCTGGCCTATCTGGGATGGATTGTATGACGACGGGTGGATTATTTATCTAGCAAGCTGAATGTCACTTTGAAATCCAAAATCAAACTTTCTCTGAGGACTGGATATATTTGGTTCAGCCAAAAGTGAATGGCCATTGCTTGGACGTGTGCTTCCATTGCAAGGGGAGGGGAGCTGGTGGTGCATTTACAAATACCAATGTATGTACAAACATTGATTATCATTTTATATTTCCAGAATTTTATGTTAAGTATTTATTTAAATTGTCCTTTTGGGAATTGGGAGAAGTTACCTAGTTACCTAGTTACCACACTGACCTAGTACCGCTACACACCCCTTTCAAAAGCCTCAACTCTACCTCATCTGTCCCTTCCACCATCCCATGTTCATGTCAACTACAACTACAACTACACTCCTTTCAACATCTTTAATTTCCTAAATTGCTTTCGTGAAATGTCACAAGATGTGTGAATCCTTCATTGATTTATATAATGCTTTCAAGTAAATTGCAACCTGTTTACATTCACATAGAAAATTATAAACGTGCACTCATCAATAATTTGGACCCAATGTCATGTAGTTAGCCTTTAATTCACTTAAATGATAACTTACAGTCAGACAAAGAAAGGCCCTGAGTTGTAAAGAGCTCACACCCCAGCAGACACACGACGTCAGTATGAAAGATTCACGACGTCGGGAATCGGCCGCTTGGTTGTACAACCAGATCACGACGTGGTACAGCCGCAGCGCGCCCCGCGATTATCGAAAACTGTTTTTTCTGCCTCGTGTGTTGCCATGGTGACCGCTTTTCCACCTCGTGCCGTGTGTGGTTGTGTCTGCCTTTCACCGGAGGAGAGATCTGATTGGCTAATTCCTATTTCCGCATCACGAGCCGCCATTTGCAAAGTTTGGTTAAACTTGTTAACTTTCAGCTGTTTCTGAGTGTGGCACACAATCCGCTTTAATCTGCAGAAGACTTCCGCTTTATAGTTAAAATATCTTCCGCCGTGATCATTTTTGGTAAGTATAATATTATAAATCGATTTTATGTGTTTAGCTTTTGTTTTTGGCGTTTTAAATATCACAAATCCATTGCATGGTGTACTTACAGGATACCTCCGGACTTTGTTACTGCGCTGTTTTCTGGAATCTATATCGTTACATTCAATGGAAACTCTCCCGGGCCCTTCGGAGCACTCGATCGTGGTTCGAGCCTTGGACTCGGGAACGGCATCTGATGATCAAATCCTCTGGCACCTGATTTCATCGTTCATTTATCACGTTTAGCTGTCGCTGACATGGCCCTGATATGGCCCTCCCCTGATATGGCGCTCCCCTGATAGGCCCTTCCCTTGATAATGGCCCTTCCCCTGATATGGCCCCCCCTGATATGGCCCTCCCCTGATATGCGCTCCCCTGTGATTATGGCCCTCCCCTGATATGGCCCTCCCCTGATATGGCGCTCCCTGATATGGCCCTCCCTGAATGGCCCTCCCCTGATATGGCGCTCCCCTGATATGCCCTCTCCTGATATGGCCCTCCCTTATATGGCGCTCCCCTGATATGGCGCTCCCCTGATATGGCGCTCCCTGATATGGCCCCCCTGATATGGCCCTCCCCTGATATGGCCTCCCCTGATATGGCCCTCCCTGATATGGCGCTCCCCTGATATGGCGCTCCCCTGATATGGCGCTCCCCTGATATGGCCCTCCCCTGATATGGCGCTCCCCTGATATGGCCTCCCCTGATATTGCGCTCCCCTGATATGGCCCTCCCCTGATATGCCCTCCCTGATATGGCCCTCCCTGATATGGCCCTCCCCTGATATGGCCTCCCCTGATATGGCCCTCCCCTGATATGGCCCTCCCTTGATATGGCCCTCCCCTGATATGGCCCTCCCTGATATGGCGCTCCCCTGATATGGCCCTCCCCTGATATGGCGCTCCCTGATATGGCGCCCCCCTGATATGGCCCTCCCCTGATATGGCCCTCCCCTGATATGGCCCTCCCCTGATATGGCGCTCCCCTGATATGCGCTCCCCTGATATGGCCTCCCCTGATATGGCCCTCCCCTGATATGGCCTCCCCTGATATGGCCCTCCCCTGATATGGCGCTCCCCTGATATGGCGCTCCCCTGATATGCCCTCCCTGATATGGCCCTCCCTGATATGGCCCTCCCCTGATATGGCGCTCCCCTGATATGGCCCTCCCCTGATATGGCCCTCCCCTGATATGGCGCTCCCCTGATATGGCGCTCCCTGATATGGCCCTCCCTGATATGCCCTCCCCTGATATGGCGTCCCCTGATATGGCCCTCCCTGATATGGCCCTCCCTGATATGGCCCTCCCTGATATGGCCCTCCCTGATATGGCGCTCCCCTGATATGCCCCCCTGATATGGCCTGATCGTGTGGAGAAATCGACGGTAAATAATGAATTCATTTTTCCGCGGGCCTGGTGAAAAAAAACACCGCTCTGTGGCAAATAAAGGGAACTCTGTAAAAAGTACTTTGGACAAGTTTAATTGGTTCAGAACCTTTTAAATATTTTTCTGGTGTGGATAATGCTTCGGCCGTTCGGGTCCGACGAATTACCGCATTGTACCGCAATGTAACAAATTTAATGGTCCACTGCCCTTAATTAAAAAAGCCTCAATTAATATTATTTTTTATAATATATTATTTTTTTATGTCCTCTTTTAACGAGTTAGGCCTAACCAAAGGCAAAAGGAAAACAATTGTCAGTTATTGTTCGCCGAAAAATGTGGTTTTGTCATAAAAAAAAACATTAACCCTTTGGCCGCCGACAAACTGCCGCTTGTAACAATGAAGCCTTCATTGCGGTAGTTTGTCACTTGGGGAGTTGTTCAAGTTTTTCGGTGCACAATTGTTTTCCTTGGTAAAATGGTTATCAAAAGACATGAAAATAACTTTATATTATTAAGAAAATATTAATTGAGGCTTTTTAAGGGCAGTGGAACTTAAAACTTGTTACAAGCTGCTTCGAACACTGGTGTACTAAATTGTTTTTATTTTCTAAATAAGGGTGATGTCCAATGCTGTGATGTCCACATACAATTTGTGTGGAAAGAATGGGAAGAGACCTTTCCGAAACCTGAATTTTTATAAAGTTGTCAGAGGTAATGAATTCTGCTAAATGACAGTTTATAATGTGCATGACTTGAGCGTAATTCACATTGCAAGTCTTGTTTGATGATCATAAAGCCCAATATATACGAAGTGGAAATTCTTATTATTTTTCAGACAGTACCATGGCCAGTCAGCCAACAGCAACGGAGGCGGCTGTGGACACTGCCATATCACAACATTTGAAATATGCCCCTGATCGGCGTTGAGGTACGGGCAAACAAGCCCTCATCTATCTATAATTCCAGCAATGTGTGTGTGTCTGTGTGTCTGTCTGTGACTGCTGTTTCTCGACAACCACTGGTCCGATCTAATTGAAACTTGCCAGCTATATTGCTGGGGCCTGGGTGTGTGCCTTTTCAAGTTTGATATTAATCGGACAAGTGCTTCCCAAGTTATGGCCATTTATTTACGAAACCAACTGCGTCGGCGGGGCGATGGGAGAGATCCTCAGCCGCATTCCCCATTACGGGTTACAACGTACGGACTTCCGGATAGTGATGACTTACTGTATTCTCATAATTTCTCGATTTCTTATGCGCATTTATAGATAACACAATGCCCAATCCAGTCATCGTTTATGAGAGCGAAGGAACGGCCTGTGTGGTTGTGTGAAAGTTTTTTTTGTTTTTTTTGCACGTACGGCCACGCACGTATGGGCATGCACGTACGGGCGGGCACGTACTAGTGTAATAATAACGAGTAACAGCAACACGCTGTGCCAGCCGTCCATGTCCTTGATTATTAAGAATTTGCAGCATAGTTAATTGTAAGTTGTATGTTTTGAAACCAGCCTAAGTTTACATTGTGAAAATATTTACATGTACTTTTATGCATAATGAAGTTATTTTATTTTCTTGTGAAATTAAGATTGAAACACCCAACAAATTAATTTTTTGTGGTTTGGAATTATTTATGTAAGATGCATTCAAAATTGTGTTTCATACTTAATGATGTTAGATTTATATTTTTCTTTGTATGAATACACACACATCGATATATATTTGGTCTCATTGATTTGCCTGATTGTAATTCAGTTTTATATAATTTTATGCACTGTTCATATCATGTCAAGTATCATCTGTTTAAGTCTTTTTGCACTCATTCTATTGATGCCGCTGTGGACATAAGTAAAAATATTTCTAAATTATATATATCATGGGAAATTCCATCAGAAAGGTGTTTGACTTCCCAAGTGGGACCCATATTGTACTCTTTTACCAGTCATTGCTGAATTCTACCTATTGAATGTCAACTATTATGTCGTATAGCAAAATTTATATGTGGTTCTTCGTCTTCTCATAATTCTTACCTGAGGTTGCTTAATTATGAATCTTGTAACAAAGGGTAGTATGTCATCAGCAGCTAAAACTTTTAATTACATTTATAATAAATGCAAGTTATCTGTCAATACCTTTTATGCTCCTAATGCCCATAATGTATGCAAGGATAGAATTATCAGCAGTTTTACTAACTCTCTCTCTCTCTCTATCGAGTGCAGCCTGTCGCTGCTGGTTGCATCATTGGTTGGGACGTGGCTATGCCGCTGATGCAGTGTCCCCTTACCAGTACACTGGTACTCATTTTTCCGACCTCGGAAGGATGACAGGCTGAGTTAACCTCCTGGTGTATTTTAATTCAGCAGCAACAGGGCTTGAACTCAGGACCCTAGGATCCCAAGCCACCACCCTAACACTAAGCCAACACCAGGCTTGAGTTTTACTAACACTGCATGATGATGTTGTTGTACTTAAAGGTGCCTTTGTGCAGTCAATTATATTTGAGAGAGAAGCTCCACAGTTCCTCTCTGGAGAAGAACTTTCTGAATTTGAATTGTTAACTGTGCTTTGCACAAAGTGAATTCGTAAAAAGGTATTATGACTTTTACCCATGTGGTATTTTTTTTATTCCCCATTTTTAGTATATGTTTCTCAATTGCAATGGTATCTACTTTTTATTATTTGTACGTTTGTATTTGAGTGTGCTTTTTTGGTACAAATAAAGATATTATTATTGTTAATACTGCTTGTATATTTTTGCAGCAATCATGCTCTGCATGATACGTGATAATAAATGATTATGAATTACAGTTGTTTTCAAGTTGTGGTTATTATGTTTACTGTGCAACGTATAATGATGTTCCAATACAAAACTTCAATGTTTTGATAATGCACCGGTGGAACAGCGGTGCTCTGCTGGCCCCAGATCTACGGGTCGAGGGCTCCATCAAGCTGGAAGCTGAAGGGTGTCATGCACTGCAATGTTCGTTTCTTTGGCGAGAAAGAAAGGGTAAAAACAAAAACTCCATTTTAGAACGTTGTGATAAAGTTGAAAAATAACGTCATGCTTCAATGTTGTGACAACGTTGAAATCTGACGTTATGGGTGTTGCAAACACAACTTCCCACTGACCCAATTCTGACGTCAGGTACAACCAGAACACGACGCTGCAACAACGTCAGATTTCAACGTTGTCACATCATTGAAATCTGACGTCATGGGTGTTGCAAATACAACTTCCCACTGACCCAATTCTGATGTCAGGATACAACCAGAACACGACGCTGCAACGACGCCAGATTTCAATGTTGTCAACGTTGAAATCTGACGTCATGGGTGTTGCAAATACAACTTCCCACTGACCCAATTCTGACGTCAGGATACAACCAGAACATGACGCTGCAACAACGTCAGATTTCAACGTTGTCACAACGTTGAAATCTGACGTCATGGGTGTTGCAATAACAACTTCCCTCTGACCCAATTCTGACGTCAGGATAGAACCGGCAAACGACGTTGCAACAACGTTGTGTGCCTGCTGGGACGTATCTTTTGCAGTGTGAATGACCCCCTTGAAGATTATATCGTGGGGAGGGTGAGTTTGTATAGTTGGTGGTGGTTTTAGTTCCTTGGATCAAGAAATTGAACTCTTTATCAATCACTGAATTGCAAGTTGTACAAGCATCACTATAGAAGCTTAAGAGTTGATTTGCAATCAGTTTGGGGACAGTTCATGTTCTGTTTATTGCAGTTTGGTACGAACATTTTGTGGATGTACATGTCGGATGTCCATCAAAAAATAAAACTTCCAACCTATGCATGTCCTCACATTTCAACGGATATCAAAATATATTGTAACAGCCGCGGCCCGTTCCAATTACCCGGATTACCCGGGTCGTGTCAAAACGACTGCAACCGTCAGCTAAGTCCTCAGTCCTGAGCATGTTCCTGGACCTGTTTGGCAATACTAGGGACCGTGTAATTAATCAAGTGATGCGCCGATAGGCACTTGCGACCTCTTAATCTGGCTGAGCAATCATAGATCACGAGCACTCCAAGCGGATTGAGTCAGCTCATCTAATGATAGCCTAACAAAATCACCAAATGAGATCACCACAACAAGCAGACCCCAACCCTGAGATCAGGTACATTTATTTAACAAGTAAATGGCATGGGAGAAGGATTACATGAAGCTATAACAATAAAAAAATCGTGTTTCCTGCACCAAATGGCTTGGATGAAAAATCTTCTTTCTCTTAAATATCATGCCTTTAAATATTCATCCCTCACCCCTCCTTATTATTATTTTTTCCATAACCTTCCTCTCCCCTCATGTTATACTTCCTCTTCTTCTTCCCCTTCCCTACCTTTTCCTCCCTCTCCCCTCCTCCCTACCCTTACTCCTACCCCTACCCATCATCTCTCACCCTCCCCTCATTTTTTCTTTTCTCTTTCTCCCTTTCCTCCCTTCCTTTTACGTCTCATTCCACCTCACTTCTTTCTCTTCCTCTTTTTCCTTTTCCTATCCTGCCTCTTTCAACTCATCACTTGATGCCTTTACTTTGGGCAATACGTCACAAATGACGCAGACACCTCTGTCCAATCGGCATTCCCTCTCCCAGTTTGTCAGTAATGACGTCATTTGCTGTATTAATCCCCACCAATACCCTGCTCATTCCTTCTTTCTTTGTTGTGATGACAGGGTTAAGCCACAAATGTGAACTCCTCTTTAATTCACGGAAAATCGACTACCATTTGAGGTATTTTAAACGGTTTGTGGTGTTTGTTTTATTTGTTTTGCTGGTGCATAAATGAAAATTGGGTGTTTGGGTTAATTCAAACACTCCTTTTGAGAATAATTAGCAGCCTTATTTAATTACCCTTTAGCAAGGCGTCATCCTTGGTCAGCCCTTTGTCAGCTTGCTGGGGTCTTAAGTCGCCATTTTGTTTCGCCGATTCAAACATGCTTTAATTTGGAAGCACGTTCTACTCTTTCTAACGGACTAATTAAAGTATATAAACAAAATATTATATCTGATTGGAGAATCGGATCTCGTGAACTAGAGTGTCGAAATCTGGAGTGAAATCTGAAAATTTCAACAAATTTGCGATTTTTATAACCAAGTGTATTTATTTAAGCAAAGCATTAACCTAAATTTTTTTTCTACTGTTTGGACGATTATATTTGGCGAATAAAAGATTCAGGAATGTGCAGAAAGTGGAACTTCATTGAGCGCAATGCCGTGCTCTGTAACCTGCTTTTGCAAGCCATGGTGATACAGTCCACAGGGGTCATTTGTTTTTTTTCAACAGTTATGTATGGTTTTCTTTTTAACCTTTTTATGCGATCTGCTTTGGTAACAAAACATTAATAGTATAATAAATATACTCATCGTTGCTGCCACATATATTAATAGTTGGTAGTTTCTGCAAGCGAAGAGGTGCTTTTTTGTTGCTGCAAGTGGAGGGTTTTTTTGCTTTCCATCATTTTGTGTGATCTGCTTTCATGACAAAATATTATACTAATAGTTGCTGCAATATATTAATAGTTGGCAGTTGCTGAAAATGAAGAGTTACAAAGACAGCACACACAGACATTGCACAAATAGGTATAAATGACTCTCCATACGGTGTGGGCTTGCCTGCACGCTTAGTTACATGTGCGGTGCACAGGTTCCGCAGGCACGTGATCTGAACTCAAACTCAAACTCACACCTGGGCCCATGGTGCGTGGCGCTATGGAGGTGGTTATGTGGCCATTTTGTAAACCCTGTGCATCTGCATGTGGGAAGCAGACATACTACAGCGTCGAAGCCACATGGGGAGCAGACATACTACAGCGTCAAAGCCACATTGGGGAGCAGACATACTACAGCGTCTAAGCCAGGCGTATGTGTGCAGTGCAGTGCATGTGTATGGAAAGTGCATGTGTATGGAGTGCAGTGTGCAGTGTGTGGAGTGGAGTGGAGTATGGAGTGCAGTGTGCACTGTGCAGTGCATGGAAATGCATGCATGTGTGTGTGTGTGTGAAAGAATGAGTATATTAACAGTGCACGTGCATGGTTAGCATGGGCCGTGAGGGGGGTGGGGGTATGCATGCAGACAGACCTTTGCCAGGTAAATAGCATGGGTTTCAATTTTTCAATGCTCCCACCTGGTTGTATATAGAACACAGCAGTGAAGAAAACATTGCTGTTTGGGCACGTTTTATTGTCCTGGTACTGGTCTGGTACGTTGCCTACCCTCCCCTTGCGCTGCCTTTCCTCCCCCACCCCTCAGGATTCCTTCCCTTCCCCTTATGCTGCCTTCCCCTCCCTTCATGCTGCCTTCCCCTCACACTGCCTTCCCCTC
>CM068952.1:97302081-97309527 GCA_035128595.1 Eptatretus atami
ACCCTGGTAGATGTAATTCCCCGGTATTCCAGTCGTTGTAAATTTACTTCCTGATAAAAACTTTTGTATATCTCCTCCGAGTTTGTGTTTGGAGATAAATGGATTTTTTTTGAACCACACACCGAACATATACCTTTTGTATAACCCTGTTATTTTACTTTTAATATATGAAATATTTTTAGTATTAGTTTTCTTTTTACATTTGAGACAATAACTCATTTATTTATGAGAAAATTCCTGCAGAGTGCAAAAACCTTTTTAGTTTCCAACATGCACATTTGAATCTTAATTTTAAAACATAAATAATCCTCAGAAATGCCTTCACTCTCTCCTCCATTTATTTAAGAAAAAAAATGAAAAACTTTAATTAAAATGAATATCCTCTCCTGAAAACGATGTCAATAGTCTTCGCGAAAGTATTGCAAATGACGTGTCAATTCTTTGTTTCCTCCTTGGTGGGTTGAGTTATTTCTGTAATACAACCAATCTTTTTTTAATCTCACCGGTTTCCATATTTTGATATTATTCATTCTCTCTCTTTCCTCTCTTCCTCCTTCTCTCTCTCTCTCTCTCCTCTTTTCTCTCTCTTCTCTCTCTTCTCCCTCTCCTCCTTCTCTCTCTTCTCTTTTCCTCCTCTTCTCTCTCTTCAACTCCTTCCTCATCCTTACTATCCTTGAATCACTTACACCCCATAGATATCATACATATATCATCAGGATTTTCTGTTATTCCTGTATCCAAAATATTTTTTTACAACAGGAAACCAATAAAATTTCTTTTGAATTCTAAAAGAGCCTTACTTTTTCTTAACTTTATAAATTTTTTCATTATCTACATTTAGTTAATTCCAAGTTGTTGGTTTATCACAATCAGCATAAGCCAATCTTTTATTAAAATACCTCATTCTTATGTTGTAGACATATTTATTAAAATACCGAATACCCTTTTCTTGAAGGTATGCTTGGACACAGAAATGATAATTTTCTTGAAGCCTTCTTGCCGTCATTTATGTATTAGAAATATATGTTAGAATAATATTATGACACGAAACACCTCCCCATCTTCCATAGTTAAATCATTTTGGATTTCCCTACTTATTACATATAATCCTGTTTTTTCTGTTTTCATGATATAAACAAGAGCAAAACCATATTATATTTACCCTATTAAATTCTTTTATTTGTTGTTTACCAATCGTGGCTCACAAAACTCATTCTCTATACCAAGTGGATAATATTCTTCCTTACGAGACTGATTTATTTGCTCCAGGTCTTTTAGGTCAATTTTAAATGACCAATATATACCTAAATCATTCATATCATACCCCATTGTTCTATCTCATACAAACGATACGCCCTTTTTATAAAAATTTATTTTAATTCGAACTGTGAATTCTGTATGACCTGGAGATAAAATCAACACTTCTGTATCTTTGGAATAAACAGCCTTTTATTTAATATATTATTGTTGATAAATCACTTAATCTCACCAAGTCATTCGCGTCAGTCGGGCTTGGATAATTTTTTAATTTATAGCATTTTTCATATTAAATTTTGGTTATATTAATATTTATGTCGTTCAGCCTGTGCCTTTGGTTAATAATTTGATAAATCAATATCCAGTTCTTGGATACACCAAGATAGAACCATCTTTCCCACATAAAGTCATTATATAGATTAAAATAATGTCATAAAAATTATTTTTTGTTGGAGTTGAAATAACACATATAAGACATAATTGACCACAACACTTGGAATTTAATTCTTGGACTTGAAATATTGATAAACACCATTCTGGAGAATTTTATGACTTCAACAGGTGGTGGAAGACCAAAACTATCAAAATAATATTTTGTTCTTGATGATTAAAAATACAACCAATGAGAACCGTTCCAATTATTATCTTCTAAGTTCATAATAATATTCTTTGTTATGTTTAGGCACGTTTGTTAATTCATCTCTCATACAAATAACCACATTATGAATTTTTAATTTCTTACAATATGACAAGTTGTAAATTTGATGTTGTATTCTTTCCAAATTCTTAAACCACTCATCAATGCTCATTTATTTATTAGAAGAATATAATCCATTACCCCTTTTAGTTATTTTACACCTGCTTGTGCGATAGAAGAAAGCATATCTCCAACTAACAATCTCGCTTTATCAGGGCAGACCTTCAAGTTTTTCAGCAAAATCTACAATTACACCACTTCCATAAATTTGTTTCTCCAACTCTTTGTTATGTCTTTCCAATTCTTTTTGAGCCTGGAGTTGAGGCTTCCTTTCGTTGGCAGTTTTCACCGCTTTGAAATACCACCCGTCAATGCTCAACCGCACTTAACCAGCAAATAAAGGAATTAGAAATGGGAGAAATCCTCCACTCTGTCTCTTATTGAATATTTTTTCAACATTGGTTTTGTCATTTTAATTTTAAGTGAGCCAGTATCATTCAAATTTTACCTGTTCTCTTGTGAGCAAAACATCAATTCTTACTGCTCCTTTCTCTGAATTGTATTAACGTTAATCGTACAAGGCTTTTGATTTTGAACACAAGATGATAGTTTATGAAGATTGATTTGATTAACATATACCCAGTTGGTACTTTGCCACTCATTATTTAACAAAAAATTATGTGAGACTAATCATCACCACCATTATCTGTATAATCTGCAATTCTGTTTCTTCCAAAAGCAAACAATATGTAATCAACTTCTTCACTCTCTCCTCTTTTCAATGTATAGGGAAGTATCCACTCGATAGACTTTATAGTTCCTTTTGAGCGCTCAGGTCAAACGCATAGATTGTATACAAACTTTTAAATGCTTGTCATATCCAAAATAGGTTCTTTATTTCCATTACTTTCACCACACCTTTTGGTAAGACTTGTATGCTTCAGCAAAATCATTTTTTCCCAATTAATTTCCAATCTATCTCGTGATAAAATGTTCCATCTAGAGAAACGCGAAGTTGTTTCACCTTAGCATTATCACTCAATGCTATTCTTATCAGTCGCAGTATCACCATCTGGCTTTTAAAAATGATCCACAGATATCGTGGCTTTCCTTCCAGAACACCCAAATTCCGACGTGTAAGGCTTGGTTGAGTTAACGTGTTGACATCTTCGTTTGAGGTATGATACACCGATGGTTTCTTTGAGTTAAGTCTTTATTCAACATCTCTTCTGTTAAGAATTAGGAGTTATCATAAATACAACTCTTTATCAATTACAAATTTATTCTGATCACCAAAAGCACTAGCAACACCAAAAAGTAATCTATTTTTCATTATCATTCCTTGTTTAGTTGAAATTAATTTTAAGACCATACAGAACTTTATCATGATCACAAACCAAATATACTTAGAAGGACTGCCACAGTAAAAACTATACCCTTGATACATCATTAACATTCCTTCCTTTGATATATCCAGGGTCTGTGTTTGTTCCGTTTGACATACAGGATTATAAACCTTCGACAGCCCCCTTTCCCATTCTGTCACCGAATGAAATAGTGAAATTCATCATTTCAGATACCAAGACAAATCAACCGCTTCAACTTCTGTCTCCAATGTACAACGCACACTCATCAATCATTTCCAGAAGAAATCATTTACAGTGTAGGCGTTGGTTTTCCGAGCTTAGTGAATTAAATTACAAACAAGAAAACTTTCGTAGATTCAAATAGGTTTTGATTATTTAATTAAAATTTTTGTACCATTTGCATTCCAGTCTGTTTCAGTTATTGCATTTTACCTTGAAAGTAATCTTCTTTTTTAGTGGAGTTTTGAGCATCTCTCCTGATAATAATAGTATCATCCCAAATCATAGATACTATCAATGCTTCCCTTACTTGTATTTACTTTAGGAAAAAAGATGTTACAACTTTTGAACCCTGAATCCAAAGTATTCGAATATTTCTGTCTTTCTTGGAGACAACGGAGTTTTACCTTTTTTAATTTCTTTTATTGGCTTGTAATTTATGAGATTCCTTTTGGGATTCTTTTATACTCTTTATAGCACTGCTACATTTCCCACAGCAGAAGCAGTTGAACCAATTAGGTCTTTATGTTAAGAATAGTTGAACCAATACCATAGAGTATCAATTATCCATCTCCTCTAAAGATGTCCAACACCCTTTGTCTCTTAGGTTTATAGTATCCTTCTACCAAGATTACAATTACCTTCACCCTGTTAGTAAGGGGAAAGCGAACATCCATCCCTGTAATTATTTTATATTTTCCCAACTCGTGTTTCCTAACAATAACCATCGCCTATTTATGTATTGGAAAACTTCACGTAGGTGAATTCTCATAGAATATAACTTCTCCATTAAAAGAAATCTACGATTATCTTGGTCAGTTATCCTAAATTTACTCTGTGTATGGTTTTTCCTGACAACAGGGAGATATAAACAAATTTTTAGGCTTCCATATTGAATTTATAAACCAATTTGGGTGAGAGCACCTAATGAAATATTGTATTTGTTTTTATTCCAGTGCATTATAAGCACCATGTCATCAAATCACAGTGAATTATACTGATTTAATTTCCTGAGGATATTTGAATGAACTTATCACTGTAAAAACGTCCCATTAGTTTCAATTCTTTTTTGAGGGAAACCCAATAACTCTCTAAAATGATTACAATTGTGAAATCAAACCTTGTAGTTATTTTTAAGTTTAATCGTTGATTTTGGAAGTATGGTTTTTGAATGTCTATACAATGATTTGGTTCATCACCCTGTTCATTTCATAAGACGAGCAATTCAGAAGATATTTTGAGAAATCTCAATGCCTCGCGTGGACTGAGACTGTTATCGTTTTGTATCCACTTCCCGGATTATAACTAAATGTCATTTATTCTCGGTTATATTAAATTAAAGGTATTATAAGTTTCCATGGACAATAAAAGATTGCCTCATATTCTTTTGTTGGTGTCAGTTGTGTGGGTATGGAATGAAGATGTGTGGTCGCTTGTTGTGAAATTGAAACTACAGGATTGTGCTTCTCATCCTTATTTAATATGAGATTAAAATGTCTTTATTGATGATTTATTAATTATTTTCATGTTCATCAACTGGTCTAAAATGGCTGATGCTTCTTAAACAATTGTTATTTCCAGCGTTCTTACTGCCTAACAAACAATAACCAGTCTATAACTAATTGTGATGGGTCATTTGGAAGAAAATTATAACACCTGAACCAAGCGATACTTAAGCCTTAATAATGTGTTTCTCCTTCTCATTCTTCCACTTATTACCAGAAGAATAACCCTATATAACAGAGTTCACAGATCATATATACTTTATCTCATTCTTTTTCATATCCAATGGTTTATAAATATACTTGATTCATCCCTCACAGTTTGAACCTTGTCTGTCCATCTTTGTGAGAAGAACATTAATCTGGGGTCATTTAAACAGGGGGTAGCAGAACTCAAGAACCTTAATTCATCATTAAATATCAATACCTTTTCTTGAAACAAGATGGAATATTGCTGGTTGTTCTGTTTGGAATGAGTCCTGCTTTGGTTTTTGAATTCCCTGAATATTCATTTTTTGAAGAGCATTCACAATATAATCAGTGGGGTCGCATTCTTCTCTTCCAGGTTGTTGAAATAATCCTTCATCATCATGATTCTAATTCCCCTATATGCTCTTATCTTCCTCCGCTCATTTGACTGAACATTCTTTTAACATTTGGAGTTCTAGGAGTATATTTTTGTTTTTTTTTATGGGAACTGGTGGAACACTATAAATTTTTTTCGGGAGTTTTTAAAAGTGGTTAAAAAATTTCTCTTGTTTTTCTTTCAAATACTTCTTCACCCGTAGTTTTTGATCTGCGTTTCTTCTTGTATTGTCTTCCTGTTGTTTGCAACTTTGGAAACCAACTCTTGTGTTCCCTAAATCTTCTTGGCTCTTTCTTTCGCATCCAATTTATTTATTGTAAATTATTCATTTAAATGAATTGTAAGATTTAACAGGGAAATTTCCTTTTCTTCATCATCCAATGTAGATGTGTTCTCAAAATAATCCTTTTCTTTTTAAATAATTCATCAAATGTCTTATTAACATTAATACGAGTATGTAATTTGTTCTTGCACTAATTACTTGCAATCTCTGCTTTTTCATACGTTTGCGGTTGAGTTCTTCATCAACATTCAAAACCAAATGATAAATCCTTCACTCCGCTCAGATGTTTAATAATTTGTCTCATTCCTTCTGGAATTAGTGTCTATATAGTCCCAAGACCACCAGATTTAGTTTCCTCTACTCACTCTTACAATGTGAATTATTTTGTGGTTACCAAAAGAGAAAACCTCCTCAAATATTTGACCTTCGATTCCTCAATCGCAATGTTCCTCCACTGAAATATAGTGATTAATCTTCCCTTTTACTTCTCCAGGTCTTATTGCTCTTAGTTGTTGTTGATACAATGCGTATTCACGGGGTGTTTTTTAAGTAAATTACAATATTCTCATTTGTTACTACACAGAACCTTTGATTATGAAAGTTTTTTCCAGAAGCAGATTACCACAAGATTTATAATAATAATTGTCATTTTATATGTAATTATTTTATAAACCAAAAAATTTTATCCATTATATCGCATCTTGTTTCACAACAATATATTTATATTTTCAGTCGTTGTTGGGGCTTAATGTAATCTCCAATTCCTTTTCTACATAATGATAGAACAATTATCTCTCCAAAAAATTGTTAATATCTATTGAATTTACTTGAATAAATAAAAGTTTAAGCTTGTGTCTGATGGAACGACGAGAATGAAGTACAATTGACAAGATAAATACATTACAGAAGAATGTCTCCCTCTTGTGTAGGTCGCTTCCATTACCGTTTGGTTTTCTCTCATTAACACATCTAAAGATAACGAGGTTGCTTTTTGGATTTATCCAAATCGTTGGGGAGACGTATTCATCCGTATTATCACTAAGAATACAGTTATGGTTTTTGATTTCTTTGTTACACTCTGTGTATCACAAAAATAGTTTGTATTATATCTCAATGTTATAATTCATTTAGGTTTTTTGGAACAGTTTTAAAATAAACAATTATATCTTCTTTTTGAACGTCAGCATTAAAACCTTGTGAGAGTAGTTGATACTCTGGTTGAAAATCGAACAATTATGGTGAAAATATAATGTCATAATCTAAAAGTTAGGAGTGGAGGAGCATCTTTAAAGATAAGCAGGTATTTTCCACATCCGCTGAACCAACTATGAGGCATCTAATGATTTTGGGAGATTTTATAGGTTGTTAAATTTTATCTATATTTCGCCAAAAGGGGTAAAAATCTTCATTCTATTATTGAAACACAGGTTATTTAGATTGTTATTGGCTTTTTTAGAAACTCTATATCTTTATCTAAGTTCAGGTTAATTTCAAGATAATCCATGTATTATATTATATGCAATATCTCTCTCTTT
>CM068952.1:97309627-97325001 GCA_035128595.1 Eptatretus atami
TCCAGCCTTCTCTTTACTGCCTACAACCAATACAGTCTATTAACTAATGTGATGGTCATTTGGAAGAAATTCAACACCGGGAACCAGGATACTTAAAGCTTGAATATGTGGTTCTCCTCTCATCTTCCACTTTACCAAAAGAATACCCATATAATCAACAGAGTTCGCAGATAATATATACTTATCATCATCATTTTCATATCCAACTGGTTTTATCCAATTACTTTGATCATCCCTCACAGTTGAACCTGTGTCTGTCCATCTTTTGCTGAGAAGAAACGATTAATCTGGGGGTCAATTAACAGGGGGTTGAGCCAGAACTCAAAGAACCTAATCATCATTAAATATTCAATACCTTTTTGGAACAAGATGGAATATTGCTGGTTGTTCTGTTGGAATGAGTCCTGCTTGTTTTTGAATCCGGCTGAATATTTCATTGTTTTGGAGCATACAAATAATCAGGAGGTCGATTCATCTCTCCAGTTGTTGAATAATCCTTCTCTTTTATATGCTCTAATTCTTCTTCCGTCATTTGACTGAAAATCTTTAACATGTTGGAGCTTTCTAGGAGTATATTTATGGTGGAATTGTGGAAACTATCGGTGAGTATTTTGTGTTCTTGTATTATTTAAAATGGTTTAAGAAAATTTCTCTTGTTTTTCTTTCAAATACTTCTTATCCATGCGCGTTTCTTCTTTAGTCTTCCTGTTGTTTTGCAACTTTGGAAATCTATCGATGTTCCCAAAGTCTTCTTGCATCTGCTTCGCATCCATTTATTATAAATATCAAAGAGAAGATAACAGGAAATTTCTTCAGTCAATCCAAGTAGATGTGTCAATATATAAGCGCTCTTTAAGTAATTCATCAAATTCTTTATTACATTAATACGAGGGGGGGGGGGGGGGGGAATGTTTGGTGGGTTTTTTGGGGGGGGTGTGGGGGTGTTGTAATTTGTTCTTCACTAATCTTGGCATCTCTGCTTTTTCATACGTTTGCGTAGTTTCTTCATCAACATCAAAACCAAATGATAAAATCTTCACTTCGCTCAGATGTTTAATAATTTGTCTCCATTCCTTCTTGGATTAGTTTTCTAATATCCCAAGACCACCAGATTTTAGTTTTTCCTTAACTCACTCTTACAATGTGAATTATTTTGTTGTACCAAGAATAAACCTCCTCAAAATTTGACCTTCATCTCAATCGCATATGTCCTCACTGAAATATTAGGTGATAATCTTCACCTTTTAGCGTTGTCTCAAGGGGTCTATATTGCTCTAGTTGCTTGTTGACTCATGGCGTATTCACGGGGTGTCTTTTAAGTAAATTTACAAATTCATCATTTATGTACTACACAAAACCTTATTTATGAAAGGTTTTTTCCAGAAGCAGATTTACCCACAGATTTATAATAATAATTGTCATTTATATATCGTAATTATTTATAAAACAAAAAAATTTAGTCCCTTAATATCTCATCTTTTTTCACAACAATATATTTATTATTTTTCAGCGTGTGCTCATGTAATCTCCAAATTCCTTTTACTACATTAATGTAGAACAATTATCTCTCCAAAATTGTTAATATCCTATTGAATTTAACTTGATAAATAAAGTGATTAGCATTGTTTCTGATGGACGACGAGGAATTGAAACTACAATTGACTAAGATAAATACAATTAAGAAGAAATGTCTCCCTCTTGTGTAGTCGCTGTCCAATTACCGTTGGTTTCTCTCATTAACACAATCATCAAAGATAACGAGGTTCTTTTTGGATTGATCCAAATTCTGGGAGATGGTATACATCCGTATTATCACTAAGAATACAAGGTTATTGGTTCTTGATTTCTTTTTACATCTCTGTGTTTATCACAAATAGTCGTATTATATTCTTCAATGATTATAATCCATTTAGGGTTTTTTTGAAGTTTAAATAAACCAATTATATCTTCTTTTGAAGTCTAGCATTAAAACCTTGTGAGAGTAGTTTGATACTCTGGTTGAAACTCGACTTTGAAAATTATTAAATTGGTCATAATCTAAAAGTTAGGAGTGAGGAGCATCCTTTAAAAGTAAGCAGGTTTTTCCACATCCGCTTGAACCACTTATGCAGGCTCTTAATTGAATTTGGGAGATTTTTATGGTCTGTTAAAATTTTATCTTATTTTCCCAAATGTAAAAAATCATTCATTTATATATTTGGAAAACAGTTTAATTTAATTTGTTTATTGGCTTTTAGAAACTCTATAATTATCCTAAGTTCAGTTTAATGTTCAAGATAATCCATTATATATTTATGCAATATCTTTGTGTTGATATTTTCCCTGAAAATCACTCATGAATAATATAAACAAACAATCCTTTGAACATTTCTCTAATACGTTCAGTTTCCTTCCCTTGTAAGGAAAGGCTGTGCTTATCACCCTCCAACTTTACATTCATTTCTCTAATCAATTCTTGCTAAAGTAATTCATTTTGTGTAAATCTAAAAAGAATTATTTCCTTTTTATATTGTTTTATTTATCATTAATTAGAAGATTAATCACAGGAATATACATTGTTTATAGGGCTTTTGCTCTGTGTTATCCCTGTCTTCACACGCAGCGACAATTCTCAAACTTGTATATGGAAATCAGGAATTTCAAGAGGCTCAATCGAGTAAAAACTATCATATTGTATAAAAGTAAAAACTTCTTACTTAAACTGAAATTCATCTATACTTTCAGTTGCATAGTTGACTCATATTTAATTAATATTACCATCGATATCATATTTACTTTTTTTCATTACCAGCATTCAACTACAACATTTTTATATTAAAGGTTAATTTTAAAATGCATCCTTAACTACTATTGAACGAAATGTCATTTCACCTGATATATTAACATCCTTTTATTTCATCAGATTACATCTTTAGGGTGTTGAAAAAAATACAAATTTCTCCTTGCATATTACAGATTTGGTCTATATCTTTTCTTCTAAAGGCTTCATCATAACGGGTTTTTTTTTTTTTTGATACTTTTTCTTGTTTCATTGCTTTTCTAGTTTTGAATATTATGCCAGAAGGAGAGGAGAAACCTTTTGTTAGAGCTACTTAATTGATGCTTCTTCCAGCATATACTAAAAGCCCTTCCACTGGAAGTAAATTGGAAGAACTCATATCATTCCCATAATTTTTATATCCAATATTTGTTATATTTATCTTGTTCAATTTTACATACCTGACATATTTCTCAGTATCTTTAACAAATGAAAGACGAATTGAGTTGAAACTTGTCTTTGTGTCTTGAAACATTGATATTTATCTAAGGAAAAAGTTTGGAGGATAAAATTGGTTTTAAAGCACAGATGTACCTTGCTAAAATAAACGAATTTTCATCAAGAAAATTTTAGATTTAAGCACGATTCACCTGTAAAATAAACGAAATTTTCATCAAGAAAATTTAGTTTAAGCAGAGATTCACCTATAAATTTAAACGAAATTTTCAACAAGAAAATTTTAGTTTAAGCAAAGTTTATTTATTATTAAATATGGTGAATACAACTACTGCGCTTGTTTGTTATATCACGAATATAAACAGTTATAAGAAAACACCTCCGAACCAACAAAACATACATTTAATTCTATTTCATCAAATATCTCTCTGAGTTGGAAAAGAAAACATTGTGATATCTGCTCAAAGATGTTTTTGAAGAGTCGTATAACAGGACATCTTGAATCACAAAAACACAAGAAAAATGAGTTTAAAGTAAAGGGAGACTATTATATTGAAAAAACACTGATGGGCATTAAAGGACAATCATAAAAAATAAGGATTTTTTTCAATTTGGAAACCCGTCCATCATCAATAACTGAATCACATTGAAATAGTGAAACCTTGATGTTTGAAAAGTTATTAAAAAGACAGGGTTAAAAGAAATGAAAACTTTAAAGGTTTTATATGGAGTGAAAATGAATTGAAAGATCAGAGATGAAGAACAAAACTCCTTATATGAGAACAGATCTTTATTGTAATAACATTCATTTTCAAGATTTTTTGAATAGTGGGGTTATAGAAGGAACTATCAAGACAAGAGGAGGACTGTTGATAATACAGTGTTAGGGAAGTGGCATTTAACATTAAAAAAAAATCATCTTTTTTAGATATACACATTCTAAAAATCAAACTCTGAAAGCTTTTCTTATATTGAATTACAAAAGGAAATAAAACTAAGAAGCAGTTGTTAAATATTAAGGAACACATGATAAAAATGTTTTCTTCTGGGTCTGTCTTGTTTCAGTTACATCCACCAGAACATGGAATTCAAGAAAACGAGGTACACAAGCGAAAAAAAATACATTTTATTATGCAATTGATGGAGGTAAAAATACCCACCTCTGGACCATTTAAGAATTTTAAGCATTACCAATGCCACTAACAGATATTTCCTGAATTTAGAAAAAAGAATAATCTTTCTATTAATGTATACGTGATTGGATACAAAACAAAGTTCAAATGATTAAAATTTCAAACACTATAAAAATGAAGAAGCACACATTGATCTTTTATTATTTTAGTTGTTGGAAAAATTCACATTTAACATACATCAATAATTTATCAAGATTAATCTCTTCTCAGGTTATTCAGAACAGCCAAAAAAATATATCCTTGTAAGCGATGTCTTAATTCATTTCATACAAAAGAACGATTAGAACAACATATTCAAAATATTGTAGTAATCAAAATCAGCTGTATTAACAATGCTAAACCTGGTATAAAAGATTATTTTTGAAGTTATAATGAATCTATCATCACCCATTTGTGATATACGCTGATTTTGAATGTTTCTAAAAAGATAAAATCTGCTTTCCTAATCCAAAAGAATCATAACAAAATAAAATCCAAAAACATAATTCCTTGTGGTTTCTGTTATTATATTCAATCATCTGTGGGAGAAAAGTATAAGTAAACTTTGAACATTATCGTGGAAAAAAATGCTTCACAAGAGGTTTGTAAAAACGATTAGAAAAGGATTGTATAAGACTGAAACTAAGTTAATGTAAGAAACAAAATGAACCGATGAAATAACCAAAGAAGAAAAATTAGAATTTAGTAAAGAACAATATCTGTGCATATTTGTGAGGAGGAATTGAGGAGTTCAAGATTAGGGATCGATGTCATTTACTGGTAAATTAAGGTCCCTCTCATTCCTGTTGTTAAGTGTTAATTATAAATCTTCTTTTATTCCAGTCTTTCTTCACAAACAGCGCCAACTTGATACACATCTATTATAAAATGAACTTTCAAAAAACACCAGGGTAATATTTCTGCCATAACAAACACAAGTCCAAAAGTAATTTCATTTACAAAATGATATTCAAGCAAAAACTATACTCGTATTTAGGTTTTAGACTTATACAAGTTTTGGAACACCACTAGCCAACTAGCATCAAATCTAAGCTCACAGGCTCTTTTCCAAATCTTAATTCATTGCTTCCAAAAGAGGAAATTCTTACTAAAGAGGAAAATTCAGATTAAAGAGAGAATTTCAAGTTAAAGGAGGAAATTCTGAATTAATGAGGAAATTAATGAGATGAAATTCTTACTGAAGATGAAAGTTCAATTGTAAAGAAAATTAACAATGAATGGAAATTCTAACTAAAAGAGAAATTCTGATTAAGATGAAATTCTGATTAAAAGAGGAAATTCTTAACTCGAGAGGAAATTTCAAACAAGGAATGAAATTCAAAGTAAAAGAGAAAATTCTTACAAGGAGGGAGATTTATCCTTATGCATATTATGAAATCATTTATGAGATTTAAAGAAACACAACTTCCTTCAAAAGAAAGTTTCTATATAACCTTTATGAAGAAGAGATAAGTGATAAGGAATATAAACACGCACAAAGAAATTTGGAAAATATTTAAGATAAAAGAAACCTTGCGAGAATATCATGATTTGTATCTAAAAACAGATGTTTTATTGTTAGCTGATGGTGTTTGAAGCTTTAGATCACTCTGTCATAATAAAAATTGTTATGGATTAGATCCTGCTCACTATTTCACAGCTCCTGGTTTAGCTTGGAGTGCAATGTTGAAAATGACAAAACAAGATATTGATTTAATCAAGTGATGTAGATATGCTTTTTGATGATTGAGAGTCTAAAGAGAGGTGGAATTATATCACAAAGTTGTATGTTCAAAAAGATATGCTAAAGCAAATAATAAATATCTTACAAAATTATATTAGTGAAAAAGATAGTAATTATTTGATGTATTTTGTGCTAATAATTTGTATGGATGGCAATGGTCTCAATCTCTACCTATATGGTAAATTAGAGTGGGTGAAGAAAAGGATTATGAAAAGGCTTGATGAATATTGTTATTTCTCTCAGAGGAATTGAATGAGGAAGAAGAAGCGTTATTATTTTGAAGTTGATTTGAGGTACCCGAGTGATCTTCATAATAAGCATAAAGACCTTCCTTTTGCACTGTGAGAAAAAGAAACCCCAAAGAAAGAATGGTTAAGTGATTATCATAAAAGTTTTAATATTAAAAGCAAATCAACAGAAAGTTATTAACAAACATCTGTGATAAAGAGGATATGTTTTGCATCAGAGGAAGCTTAAAACAGTTTTGAGAGAAGAGACTGAGGAGTAACTAAAATTCATAGAGTTTTAAAATTTAAACAAAGTCCTTGGATGAAAAGTATATTAAATTCAATACAGATATGAGAGCAAATACAAAAGTAAAAATTGAAGGGATTTCTATAAATTGATGAAATAATGTCTGTCTTTGGAAAGACAATGGAGAATGTTAGAAACAGCAAACATTAGATTTGCAACATCTTGGAAAGAAGCTTCGAGATTGATAAATAAACCAAGTTTTAAGAGAGAAGAGGTTTTTTCAGAGAACTTTTCTGTATTCATATGGAAAAGGAAAGTATGTAATGGATAAACCAATTTATTATTGAACAGCAGTTCTTGATTTATCAAAGATATTGATGTATGATTATTTGTTATAATGGCTTTAAGAAAGAGTATTGTGAAAATGTTTCATTGTTGTATATGGACACTGATAGTTTTATCCTAGATATAAACTGATGATGTTTATAAAGATATGAAGAAAATATTGGAGTATATGATACAAGTAATTTTAGTAAGAAAGCGAGTTATTTTCCAAAAAGAATGAAAAGGTTATTGGTAAGTTTAAGGATGAGTTGGTGGAAAAGTAATGAGTGAGTTTATGGATTGAGAGCAAAGGCATATGCTTATAAGTATGGTGATCAGGATCAGATTGATAAGAGGTTAAAGGAATAAAGAAATATGTAATAAAGAAATCAATAACTTTTAGAAATTATTTAATGTTTTGATTGAATAAGAAAAAGAATATAGGAAAATGAATACATAAGAAGTTATAAACATAACATATA
The DNA here is from genome assembly GCA_035128595.1 of Eptatretus atami. NCBI lineage: Eukaryota > Metazoa > Chordata > Myxini > Myxiniformes > Myxinidae > Eptatretus > Eptatretus atami. The sequence continues at coordinate 97,317,038 of CM068952.1, forward strand.
TAGTGAAGAAGTAAATAAAAAGGCATTAGGAGCCTTTGATGATAAGAGATTTATTTAGATAATGGAATAGATTGTGTTCCATATGGATATTGTATGATAGAGTGTATAGAATAGATTGTGTTTAACGATGGGAAGATGGGTTAGGGTTTTTAAGGGCTTACCGCCGTGTTTTTTCACAATATATAAATGGTCAAACCAAGTATTAATCAAACTAAAGAGTGGAGAAATCTCAGTCTTGGTATATAAATGGGAAACATAATGAATGTGAAAAATATCAAATAAGTCTTATTGAAAAATAACGAAAACAAAGGTAAATAAAACAAATAGCGAATCAATTTTAAAAACTAGTAAGTTCGGGATGTAAAGAAAAAATAAATATCCTTCAATGGACTGAAAACTTCGATGTATCAATTGAACAATGGAAAAACAATTACTATAATCTCAAAATGATATGTGGCTCAGGAGTGGTCAGATGAGATCATTAGAGAAGTTTATCATTTCGTAATGGCACAAAGGGTATCTGAAAAATATAAAGATTCAATGTTGTTTTTAAATATTTTAGATGGGATATATTGTGCAAAGAAAATTAAATATTGAGGAATTGAGAATGAACAAATCTTTATAGGTTCAATGAGTGAGCTAACAATATGCATTGGTTATTTGAAAAGAGTGTCCCTAGGTTAAAAGGGAGACAAATCAATACACCCTGGGATAAAAGGGGTGTAATTTTAAGGGAAAAAAAAAGTGAAATCGCTTGAAGTGAAAATCCCCCATTCATTTACATGGGGAAAAGTGAGCCAGAATCAGTATATTCACCCTACTCATACTGTCCACTCCTTACACAGCTATTCAATGCACAAATCAATATTGAGTACTGCCACTCTGTGAAATCCATATAATATGTGTGCAAGTACGTCAACAAAGGATCTGACGTGGATGTGTTTGGCCTGACAATGGATGGGACTGTGCATGATGGGGTTCAGCAATATGAATTGGGAAGATACATCAGCAGCAATGAAGCCATCTGGAGGATTCATGTCAGTGTGCACCTTGAGAATGGCCAGTGTGTACTTCACTCCCACCTCCCATGCCCAAGTCCCACAAGACGTAACCCTCACTGCTTTCTTCAATCTCTGCCAGGATGATCAATTTGCTAAGACACTGTTGTATCATCAGATACCCAAGTACTACACATGGAATGTTGGCAGCAAGAAATGGGATTGCCGCAAAGCAGAACAAACTGCACCAGACCAGCCAGGCATCAAAGCCAGTGATGCACTTGGCTGTGTGTTCACTCACTGTCCATCCTAACAATTTTGAATGCTTTTACCTGAGACTGTTTCTGCATGAGGTCAAAGGTCCAACATCATTTGAGGGCTTGCGAAAAGTGGATACCACAATTTGTGAAACTCACAAACAGACTTGCCAACTCAAAGGACTCCTGGAGGATGAAACAAACGAGAACAGCACATTGAAGGAGGCAGCTGCAACTTGATCATCATGGATGCTGCGGAACTTGTTTGCCATCATCTTGCAGCCATGTGCCATGTCAAATCCTCAACGACTATGGGACAACCACAAGGAGAATCCGGCAAAGGACATTTTGCATCACGCACAAGTTCAAAATCCTAACCTGGAACTGGATTACAATGATGCCATCTTCAATCAAGCTCTCATTATCATTGAAGACGAGATCAAGGCTTTTGGTGGCTCTGACCTTAAAATTTTTGGCCTTCCTGACCTTCAACGACACAATGAAATTGAGCTCACAAATGGAATTTTGAGAGAGACAAACTACAACATGGAGAAGCTTGCTGAATATAGGGTGTCCCAAAAAAATATACAACTTTTAAAATGCTTCGTTTGATCCTAAAAAAGCAGTAATATGCTTCATTTATTGTTGCAGAGACCCTGAAGTTATTTTGATACCAAGCAAGCGCCAGAAAAATGCCAAGACTGACCGTACAACAACGGACGAAAATTGTTTGAACCTTTGGCACAGACGAAAAGTGTCATACAGGTGCAACGTCTTTACTCGAGACATTTCGGTATCCACTTGCACCATGCACCAAACTTTCGGACAATCAAGTGCACCATCACAAAGTTTACCAATGTGGGAACCATCTGTGACCTTCACAAGGGTCGCAGTGGTCGGAAGAGGACAGGTCGTAGTGAAGAAAATGTGGAAATGGTGAGACAGGCAGTCGTTCAGAGTCCAAAAAATCGATTCGACGACTTTCTGCCGAGACAAACATTCATAAGAGCACCGTTCAGAGGATCCTTCACCAAGACATTCATGCTTTCCATACAAAATCAACGGAAACGGTGCTTACTGATCAACAGAAACGCAAACGACTAGACTTTGCAAATTGGCTCTCAGGAAAGTTGGAGGAAGATGCAGACTTCCTCAAAAAACTTCACATGATGGACGAATGTCATGCTCACTTGTCCGGGGAGGTAAAACAGCAAAACTTTCGTACTGGGGAACTGAAAATCCTGGTAATGCATCAACTGAACTGGTGCCTCGATCTGTTCTCAAAGTCACCATGTGGGTGGCGGTTGTGGTATGGATAATTGGTCCATACTTCTTTGAAGAAGACCAGGGACGCACCTGCACGTAAACCAGAGGAACTATCGCGAAATGATTCAGGAATTCTATCTGCCTGAGCTACCTACTCAGGCCCGTAGGAGAAACAACCTGATCCCAGATGAGAACCCAGTGTTTCCAGCAGGATGGGGCACCGCCCATACAGCCAGGGAAACAAGGCGTTTCTCAACCAACATTTGAGGGCCGCTTTATCTCCCTCTATGAAGACGTTGAGTGGCCACCCGTATTCCCCTGACCTTACTCCTCCAGACTTCTTCTTGTGGGGGTATCTCAAGGACAGGATCTATGGAAACCCTAGGCCTCAGACTCTTGATCAGCTGAAGGAAAACATCCACCGAGAAACCAGAACATTCCTCAGGAAACGTTTCCCAAAGTGATGGAGAACATGACAACGCGTTTGCAGGAGTGATCGGACAACATGGAGCCTACCTCGAACATGTGGTTAAAAGAAAACGACGATTCTATACCAAAATTTAAATTTTTGGTGGCAATTTGACATTGGTACAATAAACTTCAACCTTTCAGCTTTCTATCCAGCCATATATCTTTTTTTAAAATATATGTTATGACCATCCTCTTTGCAGATGAAAAGTTGTATATTTTTTTGGGACAACCCGTACATACAGGAGAATGAGCCATGTCTGGTTCCAGACCAATGATACGCCTTCAATAAGATTACATAAGCAGTTTTCAATTGGATTGGTGATGCTTTCTTTCTGGATGCTCCCAGTGGAACTGGCAAAATTTTTCTCATCAATGTTCTTTTGGCAAAAATCCGGCAGAGAAACATGATTGCCCTTGTAGTGGCATCATCTGGCATTGCTGCCACACTGTTGACAGGAGGAAGAACAGCTCACTTGGTCTTCAAGTTACCCTTAAATCTGGCAAGTATGGAGGCACTAACCTGCAACATTGGCAGGGGCACTGGCAAAGCAAAGCTCCTTCAGGAGTGCCAGCTCATTGTCTGGGATGAGTGTACAATGTCTCACAAAGCTGCCTTAGAAGCTCTTGATCGCACCATGCAAGATCTTCGACATAATGACAGAAGAATGGGTGGAGCAACCTTGTGTTGGCTGGGGATTTTCGACAGACACTGCCAGTCACTCCACATGGAACCAAAGCTGATGAACTGCAGGCCTGCCTCAAAGCCTCATATATTTGGAACAACATTCAGTGACTGAATCTAATGACCAATATGTGAGTGCTTCTAACAGGTGATTAATCTGCTGTGGAGTTTGCTGCAAACCATGTGCGTGCACGCATCTCAGTTGGTATCTACATTTGTAGGTTTCTACGTGGGGTGCCACCAAGACTGATCAATCTGATGTCTGAAGTATACTCTGGAACTGAGAGTGCTTACTGAGATGTGGTGATGCCATCTCTGACTTATTTCCAGTTGTTACTGGAGTTTGTCAGAGGTGTGTGCTGGTCCCCACACTTTTCAGCACTTGATTGCACTGGATGTCAGAGAGATCAAGTCTGCGATGCATCAGAGGTCAATCAACGTTTGGGTTGGGCCTGGGAAGTCATGAATTCACTGGATCATGGGGTGTGGCACTGTCGGTACCTGTGGAGGAGGATGAAAGTCCGAATCTTCAGGTCCTTGGTGCTTCCAGCCTTGCTCTATGGATGTGAGATTTGACTCTGAACAGGGATCTGAGATGGAGACTCAATTCCTTTGGTACCAGGTCTCTTCGGAGAATCCTTGGCTTTCGCTGGTTAGACTTTGTGTCCAACCAGTGGTTGCTGAGACTCAAATGAGATTTATTACCTGCATAGCCTGTGAGCATCAGCTGCGGCTGTATAGACATGTGGCTCGTTTTCCTGACGCTGATCCTGCTCACCAGATTCTCTCAGCGAGGGAGCCTCGTGTGTGGAGAAGGCCAATGGGCCGATCACGTGCCTCGTAGTTGCAATAGGTTGATCGGCATCTCAAGGAGATGGGGATGGGCCAGGTATCTGCCTGGGGGATCGCCAGTGGAGGCTCCTGGAGTACCGATGGAAAGTGGACGCAGCGACGCACTGCTCCAGCACATGCTCCCATACCTGACCCGACATGGTGTATTGTTATTGGAGTTGTCGTCGTTTTGAAGATGGCATCTGTTGACGTGATGTGTGTGTGACTGTTTTACCTAAACTGTGTGTTTAGTTTACAAATTGCTCGTTATCCTTCCCAGGTAAAGTCTCAGACTGTATTATATCTTGAAAATAATTAATCGGACGTAATTCATAACTTTGTGTGTATTTGAGGTCACGTAATCCTCGGTGTTGAGTTTTGTGCTCCCATAATTTTGATGAGCTGTTTCCTATAAAGCACGCTCTGTGCTCTGAACACAGACAGGTTGGTGGCCAAAGTTTTCTTCTGCCAGTCATCCTCCATCTGTACAGGTCATTTGCATTCTTCCAGTAATCTCACAATACCCTTTTATGAAACTCCAAAAATTCAGGTTTACTGCTGATCTCATCCTTTGCTTCTCGTTTGTCACACTTGTGGAACTATTTTCCTCATTCCGTTTAATTGCAATCTTCCCTCAAACGTTGGTTTCATCTCACTTCGCTGCATCACCATCTCAAGTATGCTGGGAGGACAGTCAAGAGGTACGCACACCCACCCCTTAGCTGTTTAGCCTGGGTTTGAAGTTTGGCTCAGCTAAACTGTCATCATCCCTGTGTTTCATCTGTCTTCTGTCATCCCTGTGTTTCACAGGCAGGGTGATTCATCAGTGTGTGACATCCCTCGGATGGATGTTAAACGGACGTCCCATCTGCCAGCATTAGCTGGTGGATGTCAAAGATCCAATGGTGTCCGCAAAAAGCAGGCAAGCTATCGCCGGCACGGTGAACAATTTATAAATTCCTGCCCTCACCTACAGATGGCTGTTCAGTGGCACAGCCACACCCTCAGCTATTGATGCTACCTTGCAGCCTTATACTGTTCAAGAATGAGGAAGACCATCTCAGATAATTTTACATTCCCATCCATCATTCTCTCTCTCTGTCACACACACACACACACACACACACACACACACACACACACACACGCACACGCAAACGCACACACACACGCACACGCACACACACACTCCTGTCTACTTACACAATGTTGCAATTCACTTCTCTTCTTGTTTGTTGCATCCACATGTCCCACAGTAAACACATGGCATTCTTCTGTTGCCTCACTCTTCCAAATATCGATTCATTTATTTTTTTAAATAGGGGAAAAATATAAATGCTCCAATATATTGGATAGGAACGGTGTGTAAAAGGGGGTGGACACAGTGTTAAAGTTTTTGCCATCTAACCAACCACACTCGTATGCAACCATCAACAAATTGTGGAAACATCTACATAATGTGTATGCTTACCATCTACATAGGCGGCAACAGACCATTGTCTTGATCGCTTTGCAAAATAGAAATAACCCAGATTACATACCTGAAGGAAAACATTCCTAATGCTTAAGAGGGGGGATACTTCTGTATTTTCACACTCTTCAGCAAGCCTGGTTTTGGCTTACGGTTCGGGTGGCTGGCTAAAGATCTTGCGGTCTTGATTGCAAGCCCCTGTCACCCGTTGAAATAACACCAGTTGGGTTGACTCAATCTGCCATCCTTTTGAGGTCGGTGAAATGAGTACCAGCGTGCTGGTAATGGGGGCATTGCATCAGTGACACAGCTGCATCTTCAGCAAATGATGCAGCCAAGCAGCTACAGGCTGCATATGGATAAATAAAACGCTATTCAGCCTTAAAAACTCAGGCTAAAACCGAAATTACACAGAAACACCTTCATTTATTTCAGTGGGGTAAAAGCATAAAAGGCCGCCAAAATGACGGGATGGAGTTGTTTTCTTAAAAACTTCAAAGGTATATTTTATACTTTGTAGTATTAACATGCATTACCTCCAAGACTATTTTCCTTCCTCTGTATTTTGTTGTAATCAAAACGTATCTTTTTCATGATAGAAGATGCTTCAATCTTCAAATGTACAACTAGCATCCATTGAAGACAAAGTCTTCGATATCGCCCGCCATAGTAAATGAGGATTAACAAACTTATATCCCTAAGGATCCCTAAGCGTGTGCAATATGTATGTGAAGTTTCCCCTTGATCTGACGAGCCGTTCTGGAGAAGATGTTTGAAGGTTTTAGGGTAAATTCAAATAGGCGCCAAACCATGTGACCTATCAATTAGAAATAACAAACTTCTGAAAGGATGTCTTGGGGAAAGTGTATGTGAAATTTTGCCTCAATCTGTCCAACCGTTCTGGAGAAGATTTTTAAAATTTATTAATTTTCAATCCAAGATGGCTGACGAACCATGTGACCTATGGCATCATAAATTTACATTCTGCCTCCATACTCCAGTGGAATACGTGTGTGAAGTTTCGTGTTAATCGGATAGAGTGTGTTTTTCTATCTAAGATGGCCACCAAACCATGTGACTTGTGATGTCATAATTTTTACTATGTATGCAGACATGATGGAAGATGATAGTTGCAAATTTTAACTTCATTAGGTTATGTGATTCCAGAGAAAACATTATTTAATATTTTTTTTGAATCCAACATGGCTGCCAAACCATGTGTCCTATCAATTAGAAAATATCAAAAGGCACCAGTTCACCACTTGCTTGATCTGTGTACCAAATTTCGTAAATATATCTTGAGGGGATTTGTAGTTTAGCTCCGGAAACGAAATGTGACGGACGGACGGAACCCATTTCTATATCCCCCGCCACTTCGTTGGTTGGCGGGGGGAAAAAAAAGTCTTTTAGTGTAATTTAGAGGTTACATTATATTAAGATCAAATGTACGGTTACCTGGATTACATATTTCTTCTCTTCCCTTTATTTGGGGTAAGGTCCAATGGCACCAAGCCTCTGCCCTGCCTCTGGCATGCTACTCCTCTGCTTCCCCTCGTCCTCAGCCAACTCTCTCCACTCTCCAACAACCCCACCTTCTTGATATCCTTCCTCACGCAATCTTCCCATCTCAATCACAGTCTACTTTTTATTCTTCTTCCTTTGCTCCCTCAAACCTGTCCGCTCTCATTGCCATTATTTCTCTCTTCATCTGCACCAAGCGTCCAGCCCACAATTTTTTTTTGTATGCACTGTTGAGGGTCGTATAAGAGTTAACACATAGAGAACGTACAGCAAGGGGAGCAGGAGACAAGAAGTGCAAGGCAGGAGAGGGAAGGAAAAAACAGTGTGGACCAGACACGAGGAGATCTGTGGTAGGGAGAAGGATGGGGCAGGGTACACAGGGTAAACAAGATGGATACTATGGGGACTTTCAGGTCCTTACATGATTGGGACTTTCAGGAAGGAAAGCAGGGAATTTGAAGGAGGTG
>CM068952.1:97341398-97355510 GCA_035128595.1 Eptatretus atami
TCGGTTGGATGCAAAAACAAACTCGTGGATGATAAACGTCTTCATCGGTGAGATTGGGGGTGTTCCATTACCAATCAGCTTGTGGTGCTCTCCAGTGACTGAGGGACTCGGGTTGCTTGTACCTTTGCGCATTTGAGTGAGGAGTAACTTTGCTGATCTATCCCTCCAGGTTCTTCCCGACATATTTCGTTCTTTCACATTTCCACTTTTTCACATTTCTCTTTCATTCTATTCTTGATTTTCTTCTATTTCTCTTTCTTGATCATCTTCTAAGGTGAGTAATCTTGCAGAATTGTCGTGTCTGCCCCCTTGCTGTGCCTGGCTGGTTTGAGGGTTGTGATAGCAGCTGAAGACCGATCCTATCCAAGTTCCTTGCATGACTCATGTGTAGTTATTTGGACTTCCATTTTTGATTAAGTACTCAAGCAAGCACTCAAACGGTTGATTGGTAATGATACCAGCTGATTGTTAACGGTACACACCCTGTTCTAATTCACCACTCTTATTCATTAAGGCAAGCCTTATATGCACACTCATTTTCTTCTTTTCTCTCATCATCGCGATAGTGATAGGTATTGCCAGAGGGCAAACCTTTTCTTCATACAAGAATGCAAAACTGTGGCAGTTTCACATTTGCCTTGGCCTGAACCAGATCGCCTTCATCAGAGCCTTTCTGCGGCGAATACATTACAAATGAAAGTGATCAGCTTGCTTAGTGCCAGAGTAACAAAAAACAAATAAAGTACAGCAACATAATAAAAAGTTGTCGCTCGGTTGCAAATTGTGATGCAACGAACATTTAATGAGAACTGAGTTCGCCATTGAATTCTGTCGCCCCATATCCTCTCGGGTTCCAAGCCTCTTGCAAAGCCTTCAGCTGCTCACTCTGTGATTGCATACGAACTCACTATTTCATCGCCCAGTTCACAACACAAAATGCATGAACCGGAAATTGTGTGTCATAGGAATGGATTCCTGGCAGTTGGGGACCAAGCGATTAAAAATCAAGTCTGCAACCAATAATTTGCACAACAGAAGAGTGTACAGGGAGAATAAATGTGAGGACAAATTTCCAAGCTGTTGGAAAAAGAAAAACAAAAAACGATCCCTGAAATACAGAAGCAGTGCAGGCAGGGTAGATTTTTTTAAAAAAAGAAGAAAACGATCACCTTTCATCTCATCTTTTTCTTGCTTTATGCATCATTGCCATGCCGATGATTTTGCGTTTTCACTTTCTATTCTCCTCAACCCTTTGCGCTGCTTGCCTTTTGAGAGTTAAGAAACTCATCAAGAAGGTAGGGCCATCTAATCTTCAGGCTCCCAGTGTTGTCTTCACTGCCAAAAACATTAAAAGGCAAAATAAAAGCACTATTCAAGAGTTTATTTATAATTTTATTAAACTTTATATCTGAATATTTAAACATGATATATGCAAACTGGAAAAGCATAAAAAGCTTGATTCTAGTTTGTCATTCCACATTCCCTGAGTTTTTTTTTGGAGTTGACATTTTCTGACGCAACGGTCAATTGCCACAATTACTGCATTTGGGTTTTCAGGAAAAAAACCAACTCACTCTGGCAACATTAAATTTTTTTTTTTTTATTATAATTTTTATTTTATTATTACTTTATTAATTTTTTTATAAAACATTAATTTTTTTAATATTTGATTTTTATAGTAATTTTATTTTTTATTTTATATATATAAATTTAATTTTATTTTATTTAAATATATTTAAATTTTTTATTTATTAAAATAACTTAATTAATACTTATGTATTTTAATATATTTATATTAAAAATTTTAATAACAATTAAAAACATAATTCTTTTTATTTTTTATTACATTTAATTTTTAAATATAAGCCAATGTTATCTTTAATGTATTATTTCAAATTTAAAATATAATATATTTTTTATTAATTTTACTTATAATTTAATATAATTAGCTTTTTTTTTAGATTTTACTTTTATTTTTTGTTTTGTTTTAATTACTTTTATTTATTACTATGTATTTTTAATTTAATTTATTTCATGTAATTTTTATTTTTTAAATACATTATGACTACGCCAAAAGCAACGTATGTGGTGCGCTTCAGAGTCCAGATCTTTGATGACCTATTTTCTCCTTCCTTTTTTGAAGAAGCAACATCAATGGTGACGTTACCTTGCAATGTTGCAAGAATTTTATCCTGAACTACGAATGTGATTACATCTTTCAGATATTCACCTTGTGTTGCGACCAGCAACACTTTTCTCCCTGCCACTATGCTTTAAATGTTGCAACAGTTCGTGAATGACATTTTTCCCAGAGAAGTTTGATTGGGAGACGTGGACCTAGTTTTTTCCTTGCACACCTCCTTCCCCGCTGACCTGTCCCCTGCGGAATGCTGTTATGGTGCTATGATTGAACTGTTGTTTACTATCAAACCACATTCTTGAACTGAACTTGGGGCTCAATTCAGAAATCATTCATTCAACCCATCAGCAACTGGAGTATGGTTTCACGATGTTGGAAAGTCGGATTGAATGATGATTTTGAATTGATGGTGGTTATGTGAAGCGAGAAATTTGAGGGTATTGTGTAAATAACTGTGTTTATGCGTTTATCGTTCATGTCAGTCATATGTATATTCAAAGTATTAAATTACCACTGTTGTCACAAGGACAATACCTTAGTATTTTAATGTTGAAAGCTTATGAGGCAATAAGGTGCATAAGTCTATCAGTCCGTGAGAAGCAACTGCGCTGTCAACAGGTATTCTTCTGGGACATTATATATGTCAACGCAACCTTGGGGTTTTTTTTTTTGGCCCACCTATTTTGAAAACGACCTCGGTGAGGCGGACATGCAAATGTATGCTCAAATGAATAAAACCCCAGGCTGGCAGTTAGCACAGGTTGCTGAGAGTTTGACAACACTGGTGTGTCTATGAGTTGGATTCGTGAACCTGAGTTTGAGAAATTGTACCTCAAAGCGAACTGCCAGACGCATGTGAGTTGGTGCTTCATTTAAATTACGTTGATTCAGCAGCTCAGACTATGGAAGTGCGCCACCTCGGACTGACGCCACCATTTACCATACGTCTTCCCCCTCCCTTTCTTTTAGGGCTCCCCGGGGGTTCGTTGTCTCCCCAGATTTTCCTGATGCTCCATCCTTTTATCTACAGGCTTTTGGGGCAATGAAAACGGCACATACAGGGACGCCCAGTAGAGATGGACGGTGGAGACGGTCATGTGTGAGTGAGCCCTCCACCTCACCTGTGAAGCCCAAAGACTTCCCACTCTCCACCAGCTAACCCGGGCCCCCAAATGAACAGACACCATGGTGGAGCACGGTCCGTGTCACTAGCAGCCGGGGGTGGCCTGATTGATGCCAATGCTGATGCAAATAGTGACAGGCCTTGAAGAGAGCCAAGTCACAACTCGATGGCTAAATGGAAAACGGCCAGCCGAGCTGCAGCAATGGCGGAGGAAACCTGGTGGAATGCGGAGAGCTCAGTGGAGATGATTGGTCGGTCAGACCGCATACGCGGAATACAAGGTGTGGTAGGAAGCATGGAAGTACTGAAGGTCGGGGGGGACATTGGTGAAAGAGGGGGCAGGAAAACAATGGAAACAAATAGTGCCAGTATGGGGAAAAAAATTCAAAACAGTGATGGAGAAAAGATTATAAACTAGACGACACTCGGAAAAGGGCACTTCTCCGCCAGGCTGAACAGTCTCGTTTGTATCCCACGGATCGGAGAATCTGGATCCGGACCTGAACCAAAAATCAAATTGGGCTCTGTTCTTGTCCTATCCAACTCACCACAATCTACTTGAAATCATGATATTGTTACGTTGTGGAAATTCACAACAACACATCAGGTTCCCCAGAGACAGCTGCTCATTTCATAGTATGTGTTTAGGATTAGAATCCGCCGCCATGTGTAAGGGTTTGTTCGGGGCGGCTGGAATCTTTGCGAGATGTGTATTCTTTTCTTCTGTTATTTTAATCAACATCTACAAAACAACCATGATTGCATTCCCCGAAAAACAGCCGAATCCTTCAAATACAAATCTTTCAAACTAAAACAGCTATTACCCATCACTTCCTCTCGACAGCCCGCCTACACATGCCGTGTTGTCGACCGGGACAACAGACAAGCCACATCACCCGTCCGTGTGCAACGCCACGAAGCAGCTGATTTGCATAATTCGGATCAAAAAGACGTCTTCCCCCGAAATCATCCGCTGTTATGACGTAAGAGTGGGGTTTCCACGAGGGGTGAAGGGCAGAGGTGAAGTGCCGCCAACGCCTCGGGTGAAGAAACCGCGAGCGGCTTCCCCCCGGCATATAAAAGGGCGAAGTCGAATCGCCAAGGCAGTCGGAGGACGGGAGAGAGAAGGGATCGGACAGTCAGGAGGGATGAGACGGGCTGGTGGGAGGCTGGGAGATGGAGTTTGGAGTCGTGAAGAGAAAGGCGCATCGGAGCTCGCGGTCCGAGCAGACGACTTGAGGCATCAGCGATGCTGCGGAGAGTGAACGGGTGCCAAAAAGCATCAACTCCAAGGAGAGCAAGGCCACGTTCGCTCCTCTGAAGCGTCGTCGGCCAGCCCGCATCGACCAGGCCACGGGGAGGGCAGCGACCAGGAGAGCTGCCGCCAAGCTTGCTCAAGTGACTGGCGCGTTTGCCGACACCCCAGGTGGAGACAGAGACACGGGGTCGCCGCCCCGAAGCCCTCGAGTCGCACCAGGGGCGACCAGGTAACCAGCCGGTCTCTCGGAGCCCTTCGGTCATCCGGCTCTGAGTACTCATTAAGGCTCACGAGCCATATTATTTTCCTTGGGTGTTGTATGAAAATCTGTGGCGCTTGTCTCTCTTAAGTAGAAACTGATTAAGTGCATGACTGTACATTTATTGAATACATCGGCTGTAGGCTTTTGCTCGTGTCTTGTCCCTATTCCCCATCGATTGCTTGCCTGCTGTATAAAATAAATGCCCCATTGTTTTGAATACATCTGCTCGTTGGGTCACTTTCCTACGATTGACTCCACGACGCGTTCGGGGAATTAGCTGGCTATTAAGGCCGATAAACGTGACAATTTTGGTCCGAGCGGAACTTGGCGATTTAAAACAGCTCGGCAAAACGCACACGGGACGAGCGCGCATTAGCGGCTCGTTCCGCACAAGTCTCCGCGAGGTATAATTCTCGGTGTTCTGTCTGCGTGGATAATTAGGTATATCGAGATTCGGCGATTGACCCTGTACCACGGGACAGGATATTGACACGTTTATGGTGCGTTAAGGCACCCGTAGCGGGTTTTCGGGGTTATCGGAAGGCTACGACTGAATTCCGGCTTTCGGCGGGCGCGCGACTGCGTTTTGGCTGAAGCGGTCATGCGTGGCCGTCGGAACCGCGTAATTCGTAACATATATATCGTTTTTGGTCCCATCTATCAATAGTGAAGCATCACTTAAAAAAATATACAAGCGCGATGTCGCCGCACTTAAAAAAAGAATCGTATCCAGATCTGCAATCGGTCTTCACCAAATCAAATAGATTCATCATCCTCACACATCCAAGACGTCGAGGGCAAAGACGTGCGAGGAGACACAACCCGAATGTGGTACGAAGATCCATTTAGGAGCAGGCGGAGAGGCACAATTTGCAGGGTGGAGCTGACCATGCCATATTGTGCAAGTACATGGCCACATAGAACAATGGTGTGAATGGGGAGCAATGGTCAGTTACTGAAGGTCTGAACAAGGACTCTTCCTAAGAGGTGTGTGGTATGCACGAGCTTCCTGAACCCGCTTCCAAAGCCACATCACGGGTCTCTGCAGTTGAGGTCAAATGGCCAGGTTGCCAACCATGCGACTTGGTCCTGGCAAGCTACCATGTTGAGGCCAGACAGAGGACCCGTGCATACTGGCCGGGTGTGGGAGGTGAGCATGCAAGCGGGGCATGGGTGGCACCTGTTTGCGTGGGGCATAGAATGTCAAGAGGGAGGAGGAATGCCTAATGGGGGAGTCGCAATCCAGTGATGGACTAGTTAGCAGCAGAGCCAGGGCAGCTGCACACAGGATAAGCAAGCATGGCTCTGGTGAGCCGGGGGCAACGCTGGGGGTTCTGCACGATCGAGCATGCATGCGTGGGGACCCCCATAGGTCAATTAGGATGTGATTGCATGCTTCCTCTGGTTTTTGTGGAAGGCCTGGATTATCAAAGGAAATGATCCTGTATGTGCTCGTTTCATTGCCCAAGAGCCTGTAGAAAAGGATGGAGCCATCAGGAAAATTGGGGAGAACAACGACCCCCGGGGAGCCCTAAGAAAGGGAGGGGGAAGACGTGAGGTAAATTTGCACGGTGTCCTCCACGACAATGGTGCGGGTGCAGACTGTTTTCAAGGGGTTTGTGGACCCCTAGGAAATGTGGTGCACATGGCTGGAATGGGTGTGAATGACCGTGGCTGCAGGATCTGTGGCACATGATTTGGGCATGGAGGCTGAGCCTGGGTTCTCCTGCGGAATCCAGGGGAACAGTATATTAGAGGGCAAAAACAGGATTTAGAGCGGCAGGTTGACTGGTTCAACAGTGTTGCATAGGATTTTAGAGGACCATTTTAATCTGTTGGGAATAGTTATATTTTTAATATTGGCACTGTTAAGTATGATTCCTCTTCCTTTTCCTCTTCCCGTCCTGACGGGATTCTGAACAATGTTGAGTAGAACGAGGCGATTGTAATTCAGGGGTGTGAAGCAATTTTTTTTTTGGATTGATATTGAATGCATGGTGGCAAAGTGGGGTGTGGATATATGAAGAGGACGCACACCCACCTGTGGAGAGGATCCCCATTTTAAGGTTCGGTAGATAGAGGGGATCCGGCTGTTTTGGAACGTGGATGCTGTTCCGTGGTAGTGCTGGTGCAGTAAAAAAATTCTAATTGGGGCAAGAGTTCATTGATAGGCTGAGTGTGGCTCATGGTGTGCAGACTGTATTTGGGGAGGCGATCCTGGTGAGTGGAGGGAGCAGTGCGGCGAGTCATGTGTGACATATCGGGCAGAGGCATATAGGTGGGTGGCCCGAGTGAGACAGAGAAAATCTCGATCAGCTTGACGAGACTGGTAATGAACCTTCACTTGTGCCGTAGCCCAGAGCCACACCTGCCTGGGCCATGTCCTCTCCTCCCTACAAGCCCAGAGCGACAGGATCAGCGCATCATGGTCCTGCCAGAGTGGCTGGGACCTGACCTTAACATGGGTAAAACTGCAGAACTTTGGAAAAAGGAAAGTAACAAGCAAAATAACTCCTTACTGGGGGAGTTCGGCAGCATCCCCCCTGCCTCCGGATAAATTGATGTCAAATATGCATTTGGGCGTGATCTTGTCAAATTGTAACAAAAATAAACTATGCAAATGAAAGTGATATTAGGGAATATATATTTTTTATTTCACCTGAAATCCTTACTGGAAAGATCTTTTCAGTTAGAACAGAATTCTTGCGATCATAACAATAAGTGAATAGTGGATACCACTTATCTTTGTCGGGACTTTTAATAAAAGATTTTATAAAAGGGGGACGGGAGGGAGGTTGTCACACTCATACTGAGCTGTTTACAGGAATCGCTTCATCTGCGTAGAAAACTAGAGCATTCACGACACTTTTAATCTGATGAGGAATGTAGTTGTTCAGTTAAAAAGCTAGATGTGGCATAAATTTAAATCCTCATAATACATATAAATGAACGATTAAAATCTGACGGTTCATGTTTATTAAGTTTTGTGTAGCACGGATCAGTAAATTGTAATATAAACGCGATTGATGTAATGACCTAATTTTGATTGGATGGTGGTATTGTATTGTAAACTGCCTGGTAAGATTTGTGAAGGTGCTGGACGTTCTCAGACGAAACTTCCAATATGGACGAGAATCACATTTTCTGTAAGACAAGGGATTATTCTGTGTTACTTATAAACCCGCAGAGAGCGACGTGTGGAGACGGGTGATATGTGATGAGCGTGTGTTTCCATCGCCCCCGTGCTCAATTAACTCTGAGTGAACGAGTGTTTGTCCAAAGCGGTTGTTAACACGTAGAGGCCGATCGTAATTGGGTGTTTAAAACTCAAGATTGTGTATCGGAAAATTTCTTTTGAGCTCTTCCATCATTGGGATGGGCATTGTATGAGAGAACATCGTGACGGAATCGACAGACCGAAGGCCAAGGTGAAGACGCGTGATTGTGCCGGCAGGACTGGGACACTGGGCGGCGGAAATAACTCAATGAGGGATTGGATTTGGACATTGCATGTAATGGTGAACTTCCTCATCTGACTTTGTGTGTGTTTGTTGAAATACAAGTTTCAAAAAACGTTACGCTCTTGATGTGGTCATTGTAGCGCACTCAAGTCACAGACCCCAACTGACAAAGACTATTTGAATGGTAGCTGACCTGTACGTTCGTCCAACTCGTGAAGCTCAAGCTTTTAGTAGTTGTTCGAGATGCGCTGAGTCCAGCACCATGAAGTACATACACACACCAAAGGAAAGAAACCCTAAAGGTGTGCATGTATCCCACCACCCCTGACAGTAGTGTAGGGGTTTCCCAGAATTCCTCACTCCAGTGTAAACCAGAGCATTCATATACCCTTTTTTCACAGGTCAGTAAACCACACAATCCACGTGTAACAAGGGAAGGTTGCAAGTCATCATAAACAAAGGAGTTTTTAAAATATTGATTTTTTTTTCTTATTTGCATTTATAACACTCGTGCCTGTGCCTGCCACACTTTTCTCATCCATTCCTTCCCCCAGTGAAAGAGTCGAGAGCCTGATGGATATATTTTACATGGTGGTACAGCACGGCATGATGGGCCAATGCCTCTCTTGTGTCAAAGTCTTCATTAGATTTATTTGTCTCGTATCAAAATGGTCCCAAACTTCACCGTGACAACAGACATATCAGGTTTGTATTGTGTGCAGCAGAATAGAGTCTTCTACTTCTGCAATGTAAGACGGCACTTCGGTATTTTCTGGAAGCGATGGAACCACACAATTTGTGATCATTCTTTACAATTTGGGGGAGTCCATTGAGGATTAATTGTCACCGTAATCCAGACCGTACCACAAAGTCTCGTCTGCCCCTCAGCCGTTATAGACGAGGCACGTGATACCAATTATGGAATGCTCGGCTGACTTGAGGCCCCATTAGTACGTTCTCGTGAAAGTGGACACATAATCTGGCTGGGTGTTCGCCGCAGTTGGCCATGTTGACGCTGTTGAAGCGGCCCGACAGGACTCCACACAGGCAACTGGAACACCCCGTACGGCTTCAATATATTCAGTGATTCTATACCTTCTGAAAGCATGCTGCTCTTCCTTTGCCATTCAGACCTCAGCAAACATGAAGGGTGTGGTTTATTATTATTTTTTTCAAATGTCAAGTCCTCTCAACACCCTAATCAATTTAAATATAATGTTCGAAATTGTCCAGGTTAATGGGATAAGAGAAAAGTGAGGCCGTGAGTGTGGAAGAAGTTCAATTTCACAAGTTTTGTTTCCTCCCTCATTTTGAAGACACCACAACAACCAGACACCAATGCTCACTGCTCGCTCATCCTGATTTGGTCGTGTCCTGAGAAGTGACTCTCAATAATACACTCTTGCGGATAATTAGCACATTCAATGAAGTTCTTCAACACTGATTGGAAGAATGCAATTTTTGTGTTCTGAAGAAGGGCATGCCATTCAAAGCACTTTCAAATTTCACTCCTTTTCATGGTCTTCGATTTGTAAAGTGATTTATCGAATACCGTATTCAGTGAGTAACCCTTATAGTGAGTTATTCAAAGTGATGATATGGATATTCTGAGAAGCAATCTTGTGAGTTGTGAGGGAGTTATAATTTGTTTGTAGGTAGGGCTGTGAAGGCTTGCCTTTGTGTTGCTGCGCTTGTACATGTTGCTGCGTTTTGAGTATGGTGAGTAACTGCTGAATCTATCTGTCTGGTTTTTCCTGACTCTTTGTTCCTTGTACTTTCTTTCTAATATATATGAGGGCCAGTTCAATAAGTAACCTAAAATGTGATATAATTCGAGAATATAATGTGAGTAGTAGGAGACGACATATGTTATATCTATGGGTAAAGTATTTTTTGCCTGTTTCAGATCTGGCAACATTGAGCGTATGATGTCAGAGAGAGCAGTTCCAAGATGGTGGTCCCTTAGAAAGCATGACCAGGGAGGAGCACCGTTCTGTCTCCATTATTTGGGAAGTGAGGGTGTGAATCCAGGCGAAATCCATCATGGAATAAAGATGCAATGGTGATGCATGTTTATCACTGCAGCAGGTGTATGACTGGGACAGGAAGTTTAAAAGTGGAGTGTTGAGTGGCAGACGCTGGCTCCCTCGGGCTGGCCTACACAGCCGACACACCAGAAATGGTTGCAGGAGTTGAGCGCGTGCGAGGGCCGTCGCATTATGCTGGATGAAGTGGCTCTGAATGAACATTAGCCATGGTTCAGCACATCATATCATTCACAATGTACTGGGGTTCCATAAGTGTCTGGAAGGTGGGTGCCAAGACAACACACCTGAACTGAAAGAACGGGGAGTGGATGCGTGTGAAGAACTTCTGCGACGTTACGAAATAGAAGGCGATGCTTTCTTTACAGCGCATAGAGACTGGGGATGAAAGCTGGGTCCATACTTCAGCCAGAAACGAAGAGGGCAAGCAAAGAGTGGTGCATTCAACTTCACCGAAGCCCAAAAAATTCTGCACATACCATCCGCTGGAAAGTGATGCTGACACTCTTCTGGATAGCTCAGGCCCACTTGAAGAGCATTTATGCCCAGAAGGACCACAGTCACCAAGTGCATCATACTGTGACCTCCTTAAAAAATCATCTGAACCGCCAATCAGATCAAAATCATTTACCGATGTTTTCCTCCAGCATGACAATGCTCGGCCCCATACTGCCACGCTCAGCTGCAACAATCGAGGACATGCATTTTGAGCGTCCTCATCTACCCTACTCGCCAGAACCTCACCCCTTCGGATTACCACATCTTTGGCCACTTCGTGGAACCACTTTACGAACAATTTGAAGTGGTATACCTTGTCATATATTTGCATCCTCACCTGAATTTCGGGGAAAAATGAAAATTTTCAATTTTAAAGGATCATGACTGTATTATAATGACTGTTAAGAAAAGTAAACATGTATTTGAATATCGTTACATACAGTATTACATGAAAAATTTCAAGCTTCTGGATGGTCAATAAATATATGGGGCTTCAAAGTTGGGTCTTCATACAAAACCAACATTTTTTTTCTGGATTTCAACTGATCAGGTCATAAAATTTAATAGAAGTATACTCAGTTTTTTATGTTTGTTCTTACAAAGCAGTTATAGAAGAAATATCTCTGAAAATTTCAAGGCTTAGCATTAATATTTAAAAGTTTTGGGAGTTTAAAAGTAGCCGTTCATTTGTGATGCTCGCAACGGACCATAAAATAGGGCCACAACCACATTTTCAACCCTCATATCTCGGAGTTGACCGCATCTATGGACCTAAAATTGTCGCAGCTTCATTTTGATACTGGGAATGTTTTATTGAGTTTAAAGTAAATCTGAGGGGTCAACTGGGAACATTTTCTTAAATTTGGTGATTTCAGATGGAATGACTCACAGGTTGTACTCTCAAACCACAATGGAAACACAGACACAGCAACTTAAATAAATAATGATTTAATAACCAGAAAATCACAATTATAATGTAAATGAATCACGACGTGAGGTAACCTAAATCTATTTGAGGCGCCTCCACACAGACCCAAATACACAAACAGGGGAAGAATAAAAACAAAGAAAATCCCTCTTTATTTCGGCACTTATAGTGGGGCGGCTGCTGATCAATGTGCACTTTCCTTAAAAGCATGAAACTTGCACATGGTTAGAGTATACAATACAAAGATTTTTAGTCCAGGGTACCGGAAATTGCACCCCGTATGGTGGCCATCTTGGATTTCAAATGGCACAGTGTGACCTGTTTTGTTAAATATCTCTTACTAGTCTAGATATCGAGACAGTTGAACCGCCTATACCTACATTTTACGGCTCTAGGGAAGCCAATTGTGACATCAATGTTGAAATTGTGCTGCGTCTTGAATCCAAGATGGCCTCCATCGACAAACTATTTTGCTAATATCTCATTAAGTAGTAAAGATATCAATACAGTTTAACGCTTATACCTACGTGTTTAGGGGTCTATGAATCCAATGGTGAGATTGAATATGTGGCAGCTATCTTATATCCAGATAGCCACCATAAAAGGCTAACATAAACTATCATCAGTTAGAACAATAGTGAAGGAATGAACCATCAAGAAAACATCACAAGCAGTTGGCAAAACCACAGTTCAGTCACTTGAGCTTTTCTAGTCTCTGTTGCATTCCCCATCACAAGAACAAAGTGACGTGCATGGAAGTGCAGATTCTTACACCTGCAGCGATCAGTGCATCCTTTTGTGCATCACCGCAAAGTTCATTGCGATCTTTGCGGCTTTCGGAGTGTTGTCCAATCGTTTAAACTGACCGTCGGATGTTTTTCCAACCCTACTCACTTGGACATGGGAGCCAGGCTGTGCATGTAATGCCTGGCCCTAGCATAATGCTCCTTGGTACACTGCAACGCCTAACTGCTGCACCAGAGCATGGTGTGTAGGCGGAATTGATTCAGAGGTCTGCCTTTCTTTGCAAACAGTTTCTTTCGTGCTGTATTAATGTCACTACGGTACTTGTGCGATCATAAATCAAAATGACGAATCTTGCAATAATGCTCATACGAGACTCAGTTATCTGTTTGTTCATGGTTGACTTCAGATGTGCATCTGTGAGCTCTGGGAACGACTCCCATACACCCATGCAGTTCGCTTACCACGCCCAGCAAACAATGACACAGTGTACATCTGTCAGTGCATGAAACATGGGAGGGCCTTAGATTCTCAGGCGCAGAGCAGGGCTATGTCATGTGCAGGGAGGAATCGCAAGCTCTTCCCTGTTCCAAAGGCTAAACCATATCTTCACAGAAGTCTCTGAGTTGCATAACTGCAAGTACGACAACATCTGTATCAACGGTTCGGATTAGGATTCTGTCATTCCCTCTCTGTGCCGCATCAGCTGCATGGAGGAACATGTGGCCATCTGCCTCTTCTGGCTGCATGGAGCAAGTGATTCTAGATTCATGGCATGGTGGAGCAGTAACAACCTCTTTTCCAGTGTGACTACTAACTCTTGCTCTGGTCTTCAACGTGACTTGATTATTTCATTGCGAGCAGGAAACTGAAAAGTTCTGTCTTGTTTTGGTCGACACGAAGAAATCTGCAACTTGTCCAGCGAACTGCAAACTGAGGTACCAACGTCGACGAAACTTCCCCCCCCCCCCCCCCACTGCCACGCTTTTCTCGGGTCATGCCCTTCAGACTTTCAGGCAGGTAACGGTCCCACACCAGGTCAAGTCGGGTTGCAGATTTGTACTGGGAGGGAACAAATGGGATGAATACCTCTTTGGCATATTCCCCAAAGGTCTTCGCTGTTCCAGGCTTTAGCATTTCACAATCGCTGCCCATCAGTATTACGCATGAACCTCTTGGAGCCTGTGTACTTGCCGGTGCAATTCCTCAAAGCATTGCAAAAGATCACTCTTTGTTCCAGTTCGAAGCTTCCCTGCCTGGGACAAGGGAGGGGAAGCTGATTTTCATGACGGAAAAAACATCAAGGTTTCCCTCACGTGTCTGACAAGCAATGTAAAGCGGGAAAACAATTGCACATCGCTCTTTAATGAGGCTACCTTCTGTTTGGTCTTTAGGCTGGGCTTTTCCTGATGAGCTGCCAAATAATGGCAACTTGTTGGCGAGAGGACATCATTGAGATGCTTTGTTAGCTCAATGAGCCTTTCTTGCACAAATGATTCCAAAGCCTCCTTCCCCACCTTCTGCACATTTTGCACAATGTGAATAACTGATGAGCTTGCAATGTCTTTTGTGTCAAGGACCACAATCTCAGTGGTTTCTTCAAGAAATGGATTACCAAGCTCCTCGATAACTGACACAAGTGATCTAACATCT
>CM068952.1:97365456-97376399 GCA_035128595.1 Eptatretus atami
ATAATTAAATCCTATTTTCCAGATCTCAATAACTATCTAAATGATTCCAACCCCTTCACTGAATGCATTGATTTCCACCTGAACAGCACTCAAAAGCTGATGATCTCCAGACTACTCCACACCCTTAATCATTTACAATTAATTCTTTCTACTTCTTGTTAATTTTCTTACCCAGCTATCCCTCTTTTCATTCCTCAATATTCCATCACATCTGATTTAACTTCTCTCATTCTATTCTAAAACAAAAAAAAAAATCCCTACTTATTTTAAACATATTCTTCCTTTAACCAAACAAAATTCCCTACATCTACCCCTTGTTACAAAACACTCAACCATCCCATTACTCACTTTACACAATCAAATAACTACCTATCATTTCTTTTTTCAATCATATTTCTCAATTCATTTGAATTATTATTTTTAACTCCCCATTCTTATCTATTCACAAATAAACACTATTTTAAATTTTTACATTACACGGTTCACCACTAACATTAAATTTACCCCAGTAAAAAATAACCCTCCTATAAAAGTTCAAGATATTAACCTCTTCCATACCAAGAAATAACAATTTTTTACAATCTTTCCAATGATCTTATAACTTTAATTTTCCATATTTAAACATGTTTCCATTTATCAATCATCAATCATTTCCCAATCAGTCAGAGTTTTAATCACTGCTTCTCCTACAATATTTTATTTTATACAATTTCCATAATACTCTCTCAAAAAAATTCCATACATTTAAAATCATTATATCAAATAGTAACAAATCCCAAAACATACCTTTATAACTCTACTTCACTATTAAATATTCCATATATACATTACTTCACATATCTAAATATAAATCCAAATGAATCATTTATTGCAACAATTTAAATAAAACAATCCATTTATTCTTTCTTTAAATGCCAGAAATTCTTCTTCTTTTTGATATTACCTCCATACCATTTCAGAAGAAAAACAGAATAATGTCCAAATATACCATATTGAATTCCAAACTGATTCTTTTATTATTATTATAAAAAACATTTACATCAAGGCAATAATTTAATACATTAATTTTTTAATTAAAATTTCACTGACCCATAAAAATGTTTTCTTTTCACCCATCTTTACAAATATTTTCTGTTCCATTCCATACTATACCAAAAAATATAACCTAATTCATGCACATAAAATAATTCAAGAATCAAGGCAATTTCATAACAACACTTAATTGCCATCTTCATCATCTAAACATCATTACTCTTTCCTCTCTCTAAATTACCACCATATTACATTTACATTTTAAGAGCGACATATGCTTATATATTAACAAATTTATCAAAAAAAAATTTCGACTTTCTTCTTATCTCTCAAAGTTAATCAAGCTTTTATTATTATTATCATACATACTATATATAAATTACAATCCACGCATACATAAAAACTTATCTATCATCATTAGATTTTCAAGCCTATTTTTCTCTTCTTCAATACACACTACACCCTTTAATAAATAAATTTATCTCAGTTGTTTACTCCCAATCTTAAAATTAATCTTCTTTTGTAACAACCACCTCCGCACATATTCCAAATTAACATTTTCTTTCAAAAAAAATAATAGTATCCACAACATTATATAACCAGACACACAAAATAAACTTTTTCAAATATTCCCATCAAATCAATATCGTCTTGAAAATTCCAAATCCTTTTAATCAGATAAGTCCATCAATTTTCCTAAAATAACAGCCACATCATGGTCATTATCTCCCTCATTAGCCATCATAATATTCCTACAAAAATGATTAAAACAATAATAATAAACAAACAATATTCACAGACTTAGTATACTCTCCACTAACATACCATATAGTAATCTTTTAAGTTTACAGATTATCAAACAAACAGTATAATGCCTAATACAACGATAACCACAATACTACTATCAATATTTACGGATATACGATTACATTTAATTTCATATTCGATAAAGTGTCTCCGCATATTTTTTCCTTTTTCTGCCTTCCTCTTTCGTTTCAAAATTTCTAATACTCATCCAAAACTTATCTTTTATTCCTCCATCTTAGTTCATCTATTAACTATCATCCTTACCTCTCACTTTATTTTTTAAGCCTTTTCGGTTCTTTGTAAAAAATAAACCATAAATAAAATCCATTCTAATAAATGAAACCAAAGTAAAAAAAAACATAAAATCATACATTATCCCCTTTAGTAATTTCTAACATTAAACTTACCTACCATATTTATTTACAATCCACAAAGATCCCCATTTCTACCCATTCCGCATCCTTGATCAATTTTTCAAAAAAATTATCACTTAGACATCATTAAATCAAACAAAATGATTGCATAACACCATCATGTTTCTCCATATAATTAAAAACGCCTTTCCTATATGCTTTCTATATCGTTACACCGCATGCCTACACAAAAATCAGACTAAATCCATTAGCCCCCGTCGACTAATCCATACCTAATAATATATTATACATCTTATAAAAATCATTTCTTTCCACATTCATACACAAAGTTATTAAAAAGCTTCTTAAATCCATTTAAAAACAAAAAAAAACCATATAAATTCAAATAATAACCAAAAAATATGTTTATAAAAAATATTTATATTCATCTTACACTTTTAAATATTTCATACATGTTCTTGATTTCATTCATGACCATAAATATCATAACATTAAATGATTATATCCCAGCTAAACACTAGACATATTTAGAAATCGATATTTCTTATTTGGATCCATTTACTTAATCTTCTCCACCAACACTACAATACGATCATTTAACGTCTTACCATAATATAAAGCCTAACAACGCATTACTCCAATTCCAATCAAAAACTAACGCTTATATTATAACATCATCCTATCTAATTAATTTAATTCAGATCTTATTCCCATCTGACTAATAATATTGACTGACAAGAAAAATACTCAACCCTCATCTTGCATTATTCCCTAATATTTTTAAAAATCAATTCTTATAAACTATCCTTCAAAAATAAAAAAGTGTAAACTTCAGTACCATACAGCATCTATTAAATTCTTATCCTACTCAAATACTAAACAAGTCTTACTACACATGCTATAATCATTAATGCAATAATATGGTTTTCAAAAATTTAGTTTTTATGATAAATTCATTCTTTTTGTAATCTCTTTCAATGTAATCTTCCTAAATGTCTCCTAAAGATCCAATGTTTTCTAAAACATGGCTCATTATAGTGTTGTCCTTACCTTTTCCTTTTCTTGCATCACTTAATTCATAACGCAACAAGTAAAACACCCAAATAATTCAACAATTATACTTATCTGCACCTGTTGATATCTAGACAACAAACAAAGCATCCATTAACATCAGTACCCACATTTCGCAAAATCGCACTAGTTCTTTCTTTTTTTCTCTTATTTTCTGCGCTCTTCAAATATCATCCACATCACTTCATCTCTCACAAGAACAACATAAAATTACTCAATTAATCGAATCTGCATTTTAAAACTTTCCATTCACTCCAAAACAATACAATATAACTGAAATCAAATTCAACTGCCTCCTTTTTCAAATTATTAATATTTTTAATAAATTTCCATTCTAATCACACAACATCTCATTAATAACATACAAATGAAATGCACATTCATTATTTTCATATTTTTCATAAAACTATATATAAACCAATCCATTTTAAAATACATCTCCTTTGAATTGCTCTTTTATAATGCATTTCATGCCAGCAAAAACATCCCCACTTATGATATATTTTTCTTTTTCATATTTTCTATTCAAATTTTATTTCTTCTGTGACAACGGTCTCTCATTATTTCTTATTGTCCATCCTCCTAATGACTACGCCTCACCATCAATTTACTCTTTTCCTCTCAACCTCCATCCAATACCACAAATTTTCATCATATATTCAACAACTCATCATAATGTTTATTATAATTATTGATTATATCATTTCAACCTTGAAAAAATAAAACTTTGACCTCTTGTATCTCCAAACCACAGATTAAAAATTAAATGGTCCATCACAACTACTCAACATTAATATATATATACTTCAATCATATTATCCAGTAAATAACACAAAGAACGCTCATCCATCACATGAAAATTCATCTATAAAAATTAACAAAAAAAATATGATAACGTCATTTCATGTCTTTCACCATATAATATATATATAATATATATATAAAATATAAGAATATATTATATAATATTAAATATATATAATATGTATATATATATATATTCTTTAATTTATCATAAATAATTAACTCTATAATGAAAATAAAGCTTTCCCAGTATATACCATAGCATTAATGCTTAAAATTCATTTTAACAATATTGTTTAATAAATGTCTGTTAAATAAATCTTAGATAAATATTGTTCTGTTCCGATTTCAAGAATAATTTCACTTTTAAATTACATAAAATTTTAAGGCCACACAAAGTTTGAAAATATAACTTATTTAAATAACTGACGATCTTACACAATATTTTATGCCAAAAAGCACCACTATTCAATTTTTCTTTTGAAATTAATATTATACCAGAAGAGTTATCATTTTGATGATTTTAAATCTAGATATTCAAGAAATCCTCTGCATTGTAATAACAGTCCACGAATCTTAAGAATCAACCCTCTCCATATTACGCTCTAATACACAATCACACATTCTTTCATTTGGTACAATCCTGCCCAATAATTTTTACTACCCATCAATTCCCGCACCTCTTTACTTCATAAACACCTATTCTATTTGACTTATAATATCTATTCACCATACCTACTACTTAGCCCTTCCTCGTCTTCGCTCATTAATTTGTCACTGTACTCCATCTTCAACACTTTCCTCTCCATTTACCTATATTATCTCTTCTGTCATACACTCATTATCTTACCGTATTCCATTAGTCACACATGTCCAAACGCCTTTCACCGATCACTAGCTCGTTTCCTCTACCTCTCATGACACTTTTTCATCCAATAATCATCCTACATCTACACTATCATCTTCAAATTATCGCCTATTTTAATATCTATCATATCCTTTCATATGACTATTTCACATCCATCGTCACTCCAACCTAAATCCATTCATCTTTACTCTTCACCTCCACTCCTCGTCTGTCTTTTTTAGCCCCCGCTCAAAACCATACAACATACTTCTCCTACCTTCTATATACTTCCCCTTCACTCTTGCACTACCCTTCTGTCACAATTCACTTCTCAACTTTCCTCCCAACCACCTCCATCTGCTGCACTTCCCTCTTTTCACTTCTCTCCCACCTCCCTTACTTACATTATCCCAATAATCTTTAAACCCATCACCACACCCTGTTAATACTAAACCGTATATTTATACTTCTAACATACCATCAAACTTTCAAATTAACTTAACCTAATAATAAAAAATAATACAATGATTTTAAATCAGTTTTGATATCGACAATCTCAAAAATAAATATATAACTATTTACCACTATTTTTATTGTTTGTACTTCCTAAACAAAAAACAAAACACTTTATTGTTCATAGTTAAAATGCTCATCCTTTTATTACAGTATTGATTATAAAAATTAGATATTATAACATCCATAACCTTTTAACAATTAAACAATTAATTTTAACATTTCACAGTATAACAATATATCAAAATTTAATTCCCCAAAAAAACCAAAATCATGATCTATTCTACACTGTTCTATTCAATAAAATTAATATTTACTAATTAACTATAAAATTATCCCTTCACCCCTAACGACAAGCCTTAAAAAGAAAAATATATATATATTTTTTTTTTTTAAAAAAACTATCTTCTCTTAAACCTTTACAAACTATAAACTCACCCAAATGATTATTCACCATCTGAATAAATTGACAACTACACTTCATAGTCACATTCGGTAAGCCATCAATTACCCAAAACTTCACAAAATTCTCCAAATCCAATTATAAAAATTCATAAAACATTTCACCAGAGTATACTTATAAATAAATAATTTATTCCATTGTTCGTATAACCATATTTTTAAGAAAATTGTTTTAAATAATTTTCTCTTTTAACTTCTTATCCAATCAAAACAAAATTTCCAAAAATATCATCAAACAAATATCTCATACATTGAAATATGTCATATCATTTTCACCATATGGATTAAAAAATGAAACTTAATCCCAATCAAAAAACTCCACACATTTCATCTCCACCAATCTTACAGGAGTCCAAATTCAATGCCATATCATTTCTTTAGCCATTTCTTTTTTTAAAACTTTAAAATAAAAAACCTTTTTTTCTCCAAAACTCTTAACAGTATCAATATAAACATTTTCATACATTTACAATTCATACACAATTGCAAAAATTCTCATTATATCGCGAAACATTTCCACCAAATTTTAAAATATTTTCCTTTGAACAATTTTTTTCTTCCACACCACTTCTGATATTTGTCATTTTAAAAAAATTTATTCACAATCATATCAAACTGTTCAAATTTATATTATCTGTTTAAATGTTTCAAAATAAATTTTTAATTATTTCCTTAAACCAACATTTCTGCCACACATTACTGATATCATTTTAAAAAAAATTTCCACAACAACATGATCTTCATTACAAATCCTCTCATCAAAAATCTAACATTCAAAAAAATTCTTTTTAAATATCACCCATAATATTTTAATTTCAACATCATCATCACATTTCTCACTCCATTTGACAAAAAAACCTTATCCAATCAAAAATAAAAAAAACTACCAAATTCATTATCGCCACCCATCTTTTAATTGATTGATAAAGTATAACAATTTTCATTTCCCACAAATCTTTTACTAATCTCATTTTTTTTTTTTCAAAAATTTTGACCATATAGCAAACCATACTACTTCATTCCAGTATTTTTTTTTATAAACTATTGTCTCATCTTCACTGTTTTCAAACATTTTTAAAAATTATAAAAACTTTACCTTTTCTCCAAAATTCCCACTTAAAAAATTAAACCTGCATATTTAAACAACCAAAAACATTATTTTTATATTTTTATACATTTGCTTCTATCATCATAAATGCATATGTCAAGCTTATCGATCTTATAAAATTATCAATCTATATAAATTTAATTCAAAAAATTTATACTCATCTCAATTTTTTGCAACCATTCTTTTTTAGCATAACCTTCAAATCTTCTTCTCTAACTTTCTAACATTATTCAAAACATTACATATATCGTCCTATCCATATAACAAAATTCTCCACCTACTACGTCATATCACATTTCATCTTATACTTGTTAATAATAACTGTTTTTCCAAACCTTCATCTTCATAAGACTTTACAGATCGACTAACTTCACTTTACATCCCAAGGCCTAGATACTTTTTCAAAATAATAATAATCACATTCTGCTAGCCATATTTGTTAATAATTCTATTTAAAAAATCTTCTCTATAACCACTCATCAATCATTTAAATCACATTTATATCTTAAACATTTTAATATATGATTTAAATTTTCAACCTGGATTATTTTCATTCTAAATTAACCATACTCTTTTCATACATTTTTGCTTAAGCATCCTCTATTCACAATCCAGATTTTCCCACTCTTACACATATACATCAACTGCACTCATTTGCCTACCTTTAATAACAGTCCTATTTAACTCCCACATTATTAATTCAACATACTTTACTTATTTAACTCAACCCTATTGATCCAAACTCACCACCCCTCACCATTTAAGCCAACACCACCTTCAATTTCCAACAAATATTCTAAATATTTTAATCTTCATATTTAAATCAAACTTTTACAAAATTTAACTATGTAATAACATTTTCATACTTACTTACTCTTAAGGTTTGTTTATTATTTCTTCAATTATTTTTTTAATATTTTCTTAATACAGTATTAAATTCTACAATTTTCATATTAACCGACAAATAAACCATTTACTTATTTTTATTTTTAAGACAAAACCCTTCCACCTTTTCATAAATTTTACAACATACCAACTCATACAAATTAATTCCAAAACACAATAAATTATTAAAAAATTACTACTTTCTAACAGTCTTAAAATAAGACTGTTCAGGTTATCTTGCCATTCTTTCTTTAAACATTATCTTTAAAACATTCTTGCAATCTATACACATCTCATATGTCTTTCTACCATCATTTACCAAATTCCAAGTTATTGTATCATTTAATCCCTCTTATAAACTCATTTCCTTATCATTCACATTATATCATAAAATTACAATATACAAACCACATCACCCCATTTTTAATAATTACTTACAACTTTCCAATTTTTAATTTTTCAAATTATTAAATTTACTTATTTTTTAAAAAAATTTGAATAATTATACTAACAAATATAATTAAAAAAACATTACTCTTTATCTATTCATTACAATAATTTTAATAATTCATCACAATGATAAAATCCTTCTATTTTCTTTCATTTTCACATACAATCATCCAAAACTTTTTTACAAACAAAAAAAAACATAAATTCATAGCCCCATATCAGCTCACTGTCAATTTGACACTTTCCCTTAAAATTATTAAACTTCACATTTTATTAAATAACAATACAAATATTTTAGTCCAGCCACCAAATTGCACCCCGTTATTCATCTTATTTCAAATGCCACCAGTTTACCTTTTTTTTAAATATCTCCTTAACTATTACAATATCTGAACAGTTTACCGCCTATACCTACATTTACCTCTATGACCAATTGACATAAAATTTTTAAAATTATTCTCCATCTTGAAATCCATATTCCCCATTGTTACAAACTATTTCAATATCTCATTTAATGTCGTTAAAATATCATACATTTTACGCCTATACCTACATTTATCTCGGAATCCAAATTGAATTAAATTTAGCTATCTTATAATCCAAATAATCCACCATCAAATTCTACAATAAACTATCATCATTTACACACACAATATTTTAAAATAACCATCAAGAAAACATCACAAGCTTTGCCAAAAAACCACATTACCTCACTTACTTTTCTAGCTCTTTTGATTCCCCATCACAAACCAATACGTTCATTGAATTCAACTTCTTACACCTGCACATCATTCAGCCTTTTTTCATCCACACCATATAATCATTTCATCTTTCCGTCCTTTATTTTTCAAAATCTTTTTTAAACTGACCTTCTCCTATTTTTTCCCACCGCCATCACTTGACATGTACTCAGTCTTTCATAATGCCTCCCCATAAATTCCTTGGTACACTTCACTCCTAACATCTGCACCAACATTTTTTACAATTTCCAAAACTGCCTTCTTTTCAAACAGTTTCTTTCTTCTCTTTATATTCACTACAGAACTTTCGTATCATACATCAAATGACAATCTTCAATAATCTCATACAAACTCATTATATTCTTGTTTTTCTTTGGTTACTTCAGATATTCATCTGTACTCTTAACTTACTCCCAACAGCCCATGCATCCTTAACCCCCAGCAAACGCTACACCTTTTCACTCCTTTCAGACTGAAACATACCTTACTTCTCATTTTCCAAGCATCTATTCATTCATGATAATCAATTTCCTGTTCCAAACTAACCATATCTCACAAAAACTCTTATCCATAACTCAATTACACAACTTTTTTATCAACGTTCGATTAATCCTGGTCATTCCTCTCCTTGCCATCACCTTAGAACATGCTTCCAATCTCCCTCTTCGTCTCATACAATATTTAATTCATCTTTACATAAAACCTCTTTCCATTATACTAACTCTTGCCTTCTTCAACTACTGATTATTTATTAACAAAACTTAAAAATCGTCTTGGTTTTTTCATATGAAAAAATTCTGCATTTCAACTCAACTATACCACACGCACGAACTCCCTTGCCACGCTTTTCTCTTCTGTCTTCAAACTTTCACATAACTTTCCCACACCATCAATTTGCATGATTACTAAAACAAATAATGTAATAACCTCTTTGCATATTCCCCAAATCTTCCTTTTCCAGGCTTTAGGTCATTAACAATCCTTGCCCCATCAATTATTACGTCAATAACCTCTTACCTGTTACTTCCGTTTTCAATATCCTCAAAACATCAAAAATTGATCCACTCTTTTCATTTCATTCCCTTCCTACATATAAAGCTTATTTTCATACAAAAAATCATCAATTTCCTCACTTCTACAACAATGTAAATTTAAAACAATTGCACATCGCTCTTTAATTAGTACCTTCTTTCTTTAGCTGCTTTTCCTGATGATCAAATAATGCAACTTTTCAAACATCATTACTTTACTCAATTTACCTTCTTGCAACAAATATTCCACTCTCCCCACCTTCTCACATTTTTCACACTGTAATAACTATGAGCTTGCATTTCTTTTTTTCTAATACCACAATTGTCATTTCTTCAAAAATATTACCAATTTTGACCCCTTCGTTTTCTTCACCTTGTTTCCCTTTTTACACTAACCTTTCATTTTCTTTACAAAGAATTCATTATCCACTATAACTCACCCTTTCACATCTGTTCTAATTATCACAATTTTATTCTCTTTTTCATTCCAGTTGCAATAACGCCTATTTATTGTCACTTCATCACCATAACAAATGAGGTTCCCTGAAATATTAGACAAATACTACCAACCAGTTTCATAGTTTGATCAATATTTTAAAGCATCAAAAATTTCTTTGTCTCTGAAATGTGAGCATAGATCTTTAGAGCAAAATAGCTGTGGATGGCAGGATTTCAAGATGGCAGCCACAATTTTCAAATATTTTATGCCACCGTTGGATTCCTAGACCCCTAAAATGAAAAATAGAGAGAGATGGTCCAATCCGGTGGCCCTTGGACTAAAATAATTGTATGGTGTTACTGTCTAACTCAATGTGCCCT
>CM068952.1:97379518-97395890 GCA_035128595.1 Eptatretus atami
TGAAGGGCTATAAAATCGGAACGAGAGCAAATTTCAAAAAAATGGCTGGTGTTGTTCTAGATAATAGTCCAAAGTATCTGAATCACTAATAACATTTGATCTCTTGATAAATGAGGGAGGAGATACAGCTCGTGACGTGACTCGACATGCGACCTTGAATTATATCGTTGTGCAAAACGTATATGACCTCATAATCCATATCCACTATTGGTTATTTGTCTCACTAGTCGGTTTGATTGTGCGTGTGTGTGTGCGTGTGTGTAGGTCCTCCATAACCATGAAATCTAGTGGCTTGAATCTTTGCATGCTTACAAAAAGGGAACTCCAAGGCAGTGCGTGGAAAATAACTGGGTATTTGGATAAATTTAAACACCCTTTTTGAAGATAATTTATGGAAAAACAAGGAACAGGCTTACCTTTTGTCAGCCTGCATTGAGCTCGCTCAGCTTTCCGCCAAATCTCTGGATACATCGCAATGCTTATAAACGCCCAGACGCCAATGTCCGTGCCATTATTTAATTTCCACATATGCGATAAGCTCTACAATCTCTGAACCTGAACCGAAATTCAAAATTTAAACTGCGGAATTGACCTTAGCAGCAGCTCTAATTGCTTAAAAAAACAAAAAAAAACAACGTTCATTTGTCCAATTTGGACAATGTTTGACACTCCGGGTGTCTCCAGTGTAGTTTGTTATAACCGATCGCCAATCACTTGCCAAGCCTGCTGTTCCTTATCAACCATTTCATTGGAGTGATTGCTTGAGTGCTTAAGCCACTTAGCGAGGATCCAACAGTTGATAGTGGTATAACGCATGCAAGTGGTATCATCCGTTTCGCCCACTGAAAGTTGTGAATTTGGGTGTTTTTCCACATGACAACGCCTTTTGTCACCTTTTCCTGTGATCTCCTTTCATTATATTAATACTAGCGATACCCGTGCACATGCATGGGATAGCAGTACAACATAGCTGGTAGCAGACGACAGACGTACCACCGGGGAATGACAAAAATACGCATTGTGCAAATGCAAGTGGTACTAAGAACACCAAGACTTCCCAAACATTGTCGGCATGTCCGCCAAGTGCCACAGCAATTTCATAGGGATCGTGTGACGGCGAGCCGAGTTTTAGTGTGCAAGCTTGGTATATAATAGAGATAGTTACATAGAGCCCGACAAACATTTTATCGCTCTGGAATGCGGTCTTTCCTTCCCCTCCCTCACGCTGCCTTCCCTTCCTCCCCTCACGTTGCCTTCCCTCCCTCCCCTCACGCTGCTTCCCTTCCCTCACGCTGCCTTCCTTCCCTCACGCTGCCTTCCTTCGCCTCCCTCACGCTCCTCCCTTCGCCTCCCCTCACGCTGCCTCCTCGCCTCCCTCAAGTGCGCCTCCCGTCGCCTAACCTCACGCTGCCCTCCCTTCGCCTCCCCTCCCCTTACGCTGCCTCCCTTCCCCTCCCCTCACGCTGTCTTGCCCTCCTTCGCCTTTCACTGTCCTGCCCTCCTTCACCTCCCTCACGCTGTCCTCCCTCCCCTCCTTCGCCTCCCTCACGCTGTCCTGCCCTCCCTCGCCTCCCCTCACGCTGCCTTCCCTTCCCTTCACCTCCCCTCACGCTCTTCCTTCCCTTCCTCACGCTGCCCCCCCTTCGCCTCCCTCACGCTGCCCTCCCTTCGCCTCCCTCCCTTCGTCTCCCTCACGCTGGCCCTCCCTTCGCCTCCATCCCCTTACGCTGCCCTCCCT
The DNA here is from genome assembly GCA_035128595.1 of Eptatretus atami. Classification (NCBI taxonomy): domain Eukaryota; kingdom Metazoa; phylum Chordata; class Myxini; order Myxiniformes; family Myxinidae; genus Eptatretus; species Eptatretus atami. Next base: position 97,381,257 of record CM068952.1, read on the forward strand.
TCCCTCCCCTTGTCTCCCTTCGCTCCCTCCCTTTTCTCCCCTCACGCTGCCCTCCTTCGCCTCCCCTCCCCTTACGCTTCCCTCCCTTCCCTCCCCTCACGCTGTCTTGCCCTCCCTTCGCCTTTCGCTGTCCTGCCCTCCTTCGCCTCCCCTCACGCTGTCCTCCCCTCCTTCGCCTCCCTCACGCTGTCCTGCCCTCCCTTCGCCTCCCCTCACGCTGTTCTGCCTTCCTTCACGCTGTCCTGCCCTCTTTCGCTCCCCTCACGCTACCTTCCCTTCCCTTCGCCTTCCTCACGCTGCTTCCTTCCCTTAGTCTCCTCACGTGCCCTCCTTCGCCTCCCCTCACGCTGTCCTCCCTTCGCCTCCCCTCACGTCCTCCCTTCGTCTCCCCTCACGCTGCCCTCCTTCGTCTCCCCTCACGCTGCCCTCCCTCCACTCACGCTGTCCTGCCTCCTTCGCTTTTCTCACACTGTCCTGCCCTCCCTTCGCCTCCCCTCACGCTGTCCTGCCCTCCCTTCGCTACCCTCACGCTGCCTCCCTTCCCCTCATGCTGCCTTCCCTTCCCTTCTCCTCACGCTGCCTTCCCTTCCCTTAGTCTCCCCTCACGCTGCCCTCCCTTCGCCTCCCCTCACGCTGCCCCTCCCCTCACCGCTGTCCTGCCCTCCCTTCGCCTTTCTCATGCTGTCCTGCCCTCCCTTCGCCTCCCCTCACACTGTCCTGCCCTCCCTTCGCCTCCCCTCACGCTGTCCTGCCCTCCTTTCACGCTGTCCTGCCCTCCCTTCACGTCCCCTCCCCTCACACTGTCCTGGTCTCCCCTCACCTCGCCCTCCCTTCCCCTCACGCTGCCCTCCCTCCCCCTCCCCTCACACTGCCTTCCTTTCCCCTCATGCTGCCTTCCTTTCCCTTCCCCTCATGCTGCCTTCCCTTCCCCTCATGCTGCCTTCCATCCTCCCCTCCCCTCATGCTGCCTTCCTTCCCTCATGCTGCCTTCCCTCCCTAATGCTGCCTTCCCTCCCCTAATGCTGCCCTCCTTCCCACAAACCTCCTCCCAAACCCCTCCGCCACCAAAGAAAACTCTTCACAGGTCCAGGAGAGGAATTGTCAAGGAATGTGTGAATTAGAGAAATGAACAACTTTTTTTTTAAAGCAGTCAGAACTGCTGCTTGGATCAATTCGAAGTTTAAATTTTGAAATTTAAGAGTTTCTCAAGCTCATCCCATTTTAGTTGTAAAATGTGTGCGGAAAGTAAATAATGGCACGAACACTGGTGCAGCTTTTTTGATTATTGAAGGAAAAGGCCCTTCCTTCCCTTCCCCACCCTTCATGCTTAAATCCTCCCAAAGCCCTCCACCCCATGGATTTCTCTGGACGGTATTTAGTATGATTTGCTTGAATGTGCCATTTTAATGTACCCATTTCGGTCAATCGTGTACGAAAGCCTTCAGAAGGGACCATCCTCCCTTCTCTTCAAGTCCCACTACCAAACACAAGTAAAGAACCCTTCCCCCCCCCACCACCAAATGCTAGAACACCCCCCCCCTTCTCCTCGCTCCCACCCCCTCCCTGAGTGTATCAGCGACATGTGAGGCATCACTCTCCCCCCTTCCTCGCTCCCTCACTCCTCCTCACTCCCCCTCCTTTAATATTCCGGTCAGCAAAGCGACGGATTTTATTTGCTCATATTCAATAATTTTCTCAGTATGTTGATTCCCAAACATTGCTGTACCAGGACAACCTCTACTTGGGGTTTGCAGTGGATTGCTGCCAAATAGTTTTGATGGTGGTGATGCCAAACTTCAATCACACCCTCACACTTTAACCCCAAGAACATGAGCTTCGTATTCCTATATGAGGAGCAAATGTACACCGAATGCATGTTGCTGGCACTAGCAAGGATGCAGTTCTGTACTGCTTAGGTCTGAGCTCAGAAAATGAAGAAACCCCGATCTGCATATTGGGGTGAAAGGGTTTGAATGGTCCGTACACTTCAAGGTTCCACAACGCTTTTGCTTGTGCTGCAATTTACCCTTAGTTACAACACAGAGGAAGTTGTTTTTTCCCACCTCATCTTGTCACTCACGGAAAAAGCCTCGACTTTGCTCATTGTGACATCAAAAAGTGTTGCTTGTTTGGGGTTGGGAATGGATATAATTCCATCAGAGATATAGTTGTTCACCTTGTAAGCCATACAAATTGGAGCACTTGAACTGCTCCTCAATTTTTTTCAAATTGTCGAACCTTTGGGCAAGACCATCAATACAATGACTTTCTCACTCTTCTTTTGGAGCGAATTGAACCATTCCTTCAGTCGAGTGATCATTTCTGCTTCCAGAGACATTTAATCCTCTTCAAGATTAGGTATGGCATGCTCCAGATTCTGTTTCACTGCTTCTTCTAACTTAGTTTTCTTGCTTCCCAAGTCTTGGCCTTCCTTTTGACAAAGTGTTAGGAGTGGGGGTTCTCAAAGCTTTTCTATCAATTAATTAAACATAATCAGCCCCCATTCCTGGAGCAACAAAGACAACGTCAGAGTGAATTCTGTTTGACCCAACTTCCTTGGAGGAAGCATGAGAATATCCTCTTGGTTTATGGGAAGAAGTGCTTGAAATGAAAGATCCTCCTACATCTTAAGGTGGATGGGCAATATTCTTACAGCAGCCAGTGCAGAGCTTTTGTCCCAGCTTTAGCTCTAAACTTGAATGTTTTTTGATTGTTGAGGCTGCCACTATCCTCAGATAGCTAAAGCCTTTGCATATTTTATGCTACTTCAGGTGGTCACAACAGTATTTCTGACTCCTGTGGAACTTCCCTTCACTTCCAGCCATAATAGAGCAAGTACTACCACAAGAAAATTTGTCAAAGAAATGTATGAGAGCGAATCAGTCACTGAATTTTTACAATTTGGCATGGAATGGGAGGGAAGGGAAACAATACTTTGAAGGCATCCACATAATGTTGGAAAGGATACAAACATAACTCTGTGAATATCATGTAATTAAAGATTTTTTTATTTTTATTTTTTCAATTCCATACAAAATCATTACATTTCAATGTAATATCTGATACCCAACATCAAAATTTCAGATTTTCTTGAAAACTGGTAATTTTATTCCAATTACATTGTTGCATGAATGCCTTCTAGGAATCTCGGGGGTAGCATTGCATAACATAATGGTAGTTATTTCCTTCAGGGCACGTATTAGAATAAGCGCGAGGTAAAAAGCCTATACGATAGGAAATGTGTCACGTTGCGTATAGCAAGCTGCTGCCTTCCTGCCTGGCATGTTCATGTTAAAACCGCTTCCATGTGAAACCTTTTAAATGTTTTATCAGTAATTTGAAAGTCTTAAAAGTGCTTTTTGGGAGAAAAATAAGCCATGGGCGCAAGTATTGGTGTGAAGCTACGGGATTGGCATAAAAGGGTGCGTCCCGCCATATTCGTAGAACATGTGCAAAAAACCATGGGCAGGGCACACCTTGTTGGATGGCAAGAATATCATTGTATAACATTGAGGCCCATGGAACAGTAAGGTGAGAGAGGGTATGAATGAATAGGAAGAGAGGCGGGGAGGAAATACTGCAACCTGAAAGCAAGAGGGTTGGACTTAGGAGGAGTTAATGGGGGTAATAAAGATTATGGGAAAAGAATGGGGGAAACATGAGATGGTCATGGACGATCGATCTGCTTGAAGCCTTGGAGGGAAGGGTGTTGTAGCACAGACTCTGAAAGGCAGCTTCATATATAGAGGTAAGGAAGGAGATAGTTGAGGTGTGCAGTCAGCCTGGATGTTGGAAGTTGTGTGGGGAGGGTCAGAAGGCTGGTAGAGCATTAGGAGCTAAAATAGAGGAGAGGTGGAGGGGAAAAAGAGAGGCCATGGACCTAACAGAGAGCTGAGAGCAGCAGACATTGTGCATAAACTTCATCGTGGGAAATTACAATAATGTGATAGCTCGATTCTACAGAATCCACCACCCAAATGTGATGCTGGGGCCTTGTCACATCGGAAGAGCAGTACTCCATTGAGCTATGGACAAACGCCATATTCACTGTCAGCAGTTCCGATATTTAAAGGAAAGCCTTGGAACGATGGAGGATGCCCAGTCTACAGCTTGCTTACTAGAGGCCAGCTATGTATGCCATGTGGGTGCCCCAGGTTAGGTCATGGCTGATGGTGAGACCAAGAAGTTAAAGAGAATAAATCAATTTCAGTGCTTGGCAATGCAAACAGATACGTGGGTTCGTTTGACAATCCTTCCGGAGCAACGGGGTGAGTGCAAGATTCCATTTACAGATGAGCATCGAATCATTACCAACGGTGAAACTGCAGAATTTTGAAAAAAAGGGAAAGTACCAAGCGAAACGACTATTTTTATTTTGGGTGGGGGGGGGCGAGGGGTCGAGGGGACAAGCCCCTCTGGAAAATTTTTACAAAATTGACGTCAAAATATGGATTTTGGGAGTGAGCCAAAGGTTATATGGGGAATCAATTTTTTTATTTCATGTGAACATCCATTGCTGCTGAGATTATTTTTCAGTTTGTTGGTGCAGCATTTTGTTGTACATAAATGAATATCAATTACCACATACTTCATCCGCTTGAACGTGCTGTCTCTCACTTAATCCTGACATCGATATCGCACTTTTGCGTCTTACCATCTGCCATTATCTTTCCTGGGAAAGCCACATCTCGAAGCTGGCCTCCAAAGCCAGTTGCCGACTGGGCATCCTACATCGTGTAAAGTCCTTCCTTGGCACACTTGACCTTCTAACCACTTACAAAGTTTTCATCCGCAGTCTGATGGATACAAATGCTCCCCCCCCCCCTCTGGGGTGGTGCTCCTGCCTCACACCTAGCCCGACTTCACGCTCTGGAAACCAAGGCTTTTAGGATCATCAGCATCTCCTGTGATGAAGCTGAGTCTTTGGGTCACTCACTCTTACCGGAGGCAGGTCGGTGGTCTTTCTGTCTTCCCTCTGGCTTTGCCCCCCCCCCCCCCTGCTCCTGTCTGTGATCTGTCCCCCCTATATTTCCTCAGAGTGCTGAAAGTCTGCCAAAAAACCCCTTCTGCTGAAACTGCCAAAATCAAGAATCACTGTTCACCTTCACTCTTTCATTCCTCTTTTTAGCCGCGTCTCGCTTAGCGAGACGTTCTTCTTCTTCTTCTTCTTCTTCTTCTTCTTCTTCTTGTGAAGACAAAACCTTTCGGACTCGGCTCGTTTATATACAGGATCCGGATCTCCTTAAATACTAAACACTTGAACACATCCTCGCATTGAGGGTGCCTTTTGAGAGAGTCTATCATGAACTTTTAAATATATTCGGACATTTGCTTTCACGTTTCGAAAAGTTCACGTTACTATTTAAAGATTATTCCATTTATTGTATTGTAATTTCATAAATACACAATTTTCTCATCATGAACGACGATCGTCCATGACGGGTCTCGCTATTGGCTCCGTCAAGGCACGTGACGAAATATCGGAAGTTGTTGTTTTTTTTCTTCTTCTTCTCTCTTCTTCTGGTGAAGACAAAACCTTTAGGACGTGGCTCTTGGACACATTTGTCCTTGTTTTTTTTCCCACCTCTGGAACAAACTCCCACACTCCTTCAATCCACTCCTCCCTCCAGGTCTTCAAAACAGCTGTTCACCACAATCTCTTATCTTCCCCCATCCAAAACCTTGATCTTTACTACCCCCGTTAATCCACCCCAAACCCACCTCCTTCATTTCATATTCCGTTTTCTTTCCTGAAAGTCCCTGTCGTACCATCTTGTTTACCCCGTGTTCCCCACCCCATCCCTCTCCCTTTCACAGATATCCTATTGTCTTTGTTCCCCACTATTTTGTGCTTCCCTCGCCCAGCTCTCTTGTCTCCTGCCTCGTTATATGTTTCTGTGTATTAGCTCTTCCATGAGCCTCAACTTGGTATACAAAAAAAATATATTGCAATGTCTGCCCGTCAGTGGGATGGGGCCACTGTTCAACAGTGTGGAGTAATCTACAAAAAAGGAAGAGCAAGTTTTCCAGAGCATCCGAGAGGTCGTTTATGTAGATGTGGAACAGGACTGGGCTCAACGCTCTCTGCCTTAGGGCACTTGAGTTTCCACTGAGAGGGGTGAGGAGAGTTTAATTGACAGTAACACATTGACTGTGCGAGTGAAGGAAGTCAGCCATTAAGGAATGAAGGCAACCTTGCACATAACAAGCAGAGTGCTTGGCAAGCAAAGCAGGATTACAGACTGTCAAACGCATGAGGTGCCCAAGGAAATGGTCCTGACCTTGTGAGATTTAGGGCTGCCAATCATTGCTGAGAGAACAGCAGCAGCATGCCCAGAGTTGAATGACCAGGATGGAAAGCAAACTAATGGTCAGATATCAGGCTGTTTGAAAATAGGAAAGACTTGACAAAGGAAAGCTGGTATCAATGAAAGAGTCCATTCCAGTACCTTGTTTATAATTGAAAGCAAGCTTTCTGAACTGTAGTTGAGAAGATATGAGTGCCATAACCCAAATTGTAGCTTTCAAACCAGAATCTTCGATCCATTTTTCTCAAAAACTTGAAGGAAGACTGCTTGGTTTGTTTCTCAGAGGCTCATGAACAAGGAAACTAAGAAATAGCATACATCAGCACCTGAAGTCAGGGGCATAACTGATGAAAAATAACATTTACAACTTGGATATACAAAAAGAAAACCGCTGAGATGAGCTCGAAAATGTAAAGGATATAAGCAGGGGAAGAAGCAGAACGTTCAGGATTGAGGGGTGAGGTATATACGATTCTAGCATGAATGCACAAGTAGTAGGCAGCTCTCTATCCAACCCCCCACCTGTGCTCAAATAATGACTAAGCCACCAATTTCACCATTACACTCTACATAAGCTATAGTCTAGACCAGCGTTTCTCAACCTTTTTACCCTTGTGGAGCCCTTAAAATAGTTTTCATGTCTCAGGGAACCCCTGCATAAAAATTATTATATACCATTATTAATATCTAGCTCTTTATTATTTTTATCGTAGTTCACTGGTAAAATATATTTTTTACGGATACCTGTTAAGGAAAAAATGACCCCCTTTTTGTCAAATTTATTGGCAATGAAAAAAAAAAACATACTGCTCGTCGTTTATGAGACCTCACACTGACGTTTTAATTCACAAAAAAAAAGCAAAACTATTTTAAATAAAAAAAAACACACCTCATTGTTACTTGATAAACAAAACAAACAAATAAAGCTGAAGCAATAAAGGTAAACAGAAGAACTAACCTTAAGAGAGAGAGACCGCGCTAGGAAGCAAAGAGAAGATAGATGGACACCGTGCATGCGTCCCGTACTTGAGTCAGTCACTCAAGATACACGAATCCGCCGCGTACAGGACGTCCACTAACCAGTGAGGGCGGTTTCACACTGGCGCCATATAGACATCGTTAAATACATTCCCTATGGTTGTTATAATTGTAAATAATATAAGAGGTTGAAGCCTCTATTATAATAACCAAGGAGTTTCCAACAATATGTCGTACGTGTATAGTAAAATTACGAATATTAAATCAAACAAAAACTACTCAAAAATACATTAGCCTATTTATTAGTTTCTCGCGGGAACCCCTAGCGACCTCTTGCGGAACCCTAGGGTTCCGGGGAACCCCGGTTGAGAAACACTGGTCTAGACTCTAGACAGTACAGTACAGTACAGTACAGTACTCCATATTCCAGTGCAAGACGAAATAATTCTAACAATACAGCAAAAAACGAACAATGTTTACACTAGTATTTAGTGCATTCCCATATGACTGATTCAAATGTTCATTCAATCAGTGGATGACACGTCATTTCTGCAAGATCAATGACTCCTGGCCCTACTAATTACAGAACCGATACAAACTGGGCAGGGAATATTTTCGACTGATACTTATATCCGGGGTCAACATGTACTCGTCTAAAAGCCATTCTTGCTAAAAATAAAAAAAAGAAAATAGGAAAAGATAAATGAGTCGTTAGCGATATTGATATTTGTCAAAAACAATTGTACCATTTGAAAGAAGAAGAAGAGGAGGAGGAGGAGGACGAGCATATGAACTCCCACCTGATGCTGACCGGACAGGAAATGGTGAAGCTTTGGTTGGAGACATACTAGAAAATAGAAATTATATGTGAACGAGTAAGGATATGCCTCAAATGGCCTCCGATTTGTAGACGGCACAATCGTTTTTGTTAAAAAGAGTCGTCAGTACAAGATAATTGACGGCTGGAAAGATGGTCTGGAGGTATGCACACTCGCCTCCAAGCTGTCTCGCCTGGGTTTGATTCCCGACAGCTATAACCTGTCAGCCCCTGTGTTTCCCAAGCAGGGCGATTCATAAGTGTGTGTGCCATCTCTCGGATGGATGTTAAGCCGGATGTCCCGTCTGCCAGCATTCGTTGAAGGACACCATGGGGTCTTTAATGTCCACCGTGAAGAGTAGCCGAGCTATCGCTGGCACCATGGCCAAATTACAAATTCCTGCCACAACTAGTTGAACGTCAGGCCTAGCCAGCCGGTTCGTGAAGACTCGGGCCAAGCTTCCCCTCGGCCGACCCCACAATAAAAGGTGAGTTATAATGGCTGTTAAAGAAGTAAAAGATCATCTTTTTTTTTTTGGAATGAATAACTTAGCCTAGCACATCATGAGTAAGGATGATTAGTGGTCACTATTTAGAGGGATGCACCATGACTTGCAACAATTTTTATCAAATGGAATAGTCAGTTACAGGATTGTTGATTTTTTTTTGCAGAGATGACTTAGGACAAGCACATATGGAGCCAGAACAAGTATCGGTCAGCAACATTTCACGTTTGGTCGGTATTTAGTCAGACCCACGACTTCCTCTTTCCACCCTACCTTCCGACCTCGTTATTAATTGTTTGGCACCCATATAAAAGGTATCTAGAACTCGATGAAATTACAAAGCCAAAGGCCTGCTCTTTTCAAAAAGTATCATCAGAATTTCATATCTTTAAAGCAAGCATGAAGAGGCAGGACAACACCCCCTCCAAAAGACAGCATATTCCACTTTGCAAATCTCAAACTGTCAAATATAACTGCTTATAGGGAGGGAATGAACCGAGGATGTGACAGCACAGAGGAACAAACCCTTACTAAATAGTTACGGCGTGGAAAAGTCCACTTGCATCGCAGTTATCCTTGGTTGTTAGTTCAAATCTAGCTGAAGGAAGATGTATTAAGGATTTGGATTTGAAACTTCTACAAACAGAGTTAGTCTAAGAATTACTTTGTTCCAATCAGATAAAAGGTTATCCGACTCATAAATTACATCTGGGTGAAGGAGCCTGCCTGCCCTGGTCTATAAAGCGAGTCCACAGTTTGTGAATAGCCTTTAATGCCATTAAAATGCTCCCCTTATGAAACAACACAAACCAATGCTGTCGAAAATCCTGCAAACAGCACATTGATACGTGTGCAGCATATTACTGATTAGTGACCACTTGCAGCTGCAGAAACACCAAATACTGGTTGGCGGACTTGCACCGACATCACGGCACAGATGCACCTCAGTCATGATGCAAGCAGCAGGAAAAATTCCAAAATTAATCCCAGTGCAATAACGTTCCATAGTCCATTTACAGCGGTAAAATTAAAAGACTCACTCTGAAAATCCCTTCCACTTCAGCAGATACTCTACCCTCCCCTTCATTGTCCTCGAGTTCAAAACCTTCTCTACGATGTATTCCTCCACTTGCTCCACTTCGGGCTCGGGCTCTGGATCAGACTTCTTCCTACTTTTCTGCTTGCTCATGGTAGAACCTGAGAGAGAGAGAGAAACAGTCAAACGTGCACAGAAGACTGGCCCACACGTTGAGGCGATGAATGAAGGTCAATCTGTGTGTTTCAGATCTGATGATCACGAGCAGGTGAAGGGATAGAAAATGGTCGTGAACCGGGCTTTTAGACACAGGGGCCGTATCAATCAGCATTCGAGCACAATCAACGGTGTCGATATGAAACCCTCCAAGTGACAGGTACCTTCAGAACAAACAAACCAAACCCCCCCCCCCCACCCCCAAAAAAGCGGATATTAAAACACCAAATCTGGTTCTATCCTTACCAGCGTTGGATGCCATGGTTTTGTCCGTGGACGGCACTATTTTGGCGTCTTTGTGGAAACGAAAGTGCTTTTTGCCTTTTCAACGCCGCCGGGAGCTTCAGAACAATTAGTCACAGGAGCGCGACGCCATTTTCCTTCTCACACGCTTTTTCGTTTCATTAAATGGAAAAAACAAAACAAACAAACACGAACCACAGCCGTCAATAACGTTCAATGTTCTCCCCTTTGTTCTACTTCAAATTAGTCTTAATATTGCTTTACTTTCATGCACTTTATTTCTTTCAAACAAACACACCCTACCTCTAATCCCGCTACTGGCAGCACGTACTGACGTAGTCGGAGGAAAAAAAAATAAAAAAAAACCGACTCGTCACTCGTCGTTCTGTGATCGAATTCCGTGGTGGCGATTGGAAGGTATCCCTGTTGATAACGTGATGTAAAACCGAACGGAAATTATCGACGTTCCAATAATACCGCTTTAAACGGTGTGTGGAAGGAACAAGCCTCGATTGCGCAAATTACACGATACACCACGAGCAAATCGAGGCCCCCACACCCTCAATCAAGGAAACCCTGGTTGCTTTTTATTTTATTTAAGTAACCACGATTTAATATGCAAAATCAACGAACTTGTAGAATAGTCGAAGTCGATGTAAGACGAGCGGTGTATGAACCGCGAAAATCTTGCCAACCGTGTTATTAGCTTTAAATCGAAGCGAAATGTAGTAGTAAACGATGAAAACGTGTCAAAACGATTGAATACGTGTTGTGCAGCTGTAATACAGCGAATAGAATGCGATAAATCAATTAGCTTGGCAATCAATGGAATTTATTTTTAATTATCTTTTTTTTTTTTTCGTTTCCGTCGTCGAAATCCCACAATGCATCACCAAAAGGCAATAGCGGCGACGTGGAACGAATTTTGAGCGCAAACACATTCAACAGATAACGGCTCATCTCCACCCCTCACGGCTCACCTCACGATTCACCTCACGATTTACCTCAAGATTTACTTCAAGCTTGTTGACACGTCATGGTGCACGAGAACAGATGACGAATTAAATCTTTTTTTGTTTTGTTTCTTTATTTTGCTACTTTAACTTCACGCACTCATGAAGTCGCTTGCTGGATTTGCTTAAAAAAAATATAAATAAAAAAAAAAAAAAAAAATAAAATTCATCTTGGATCCTTCCCTTTCGTTTCATACACCATGATTTTTAAAAAGAAACAAACATTCATTCTTGTTGGGTTTTTTTTTTAATAACTGAGAACAGTCCTGCATTTTCATTCCAACCTTCAGCAAATTACTTCAACTTCTGTGCCGTTTTGATGGCATCCGAGCGGAAGAGCACGAGTTGACTGACACACGGCGAATTAATGACACATTGGCAGCCAAGTGAATGGCCAGAGAATGAATGCAGGGAACGACACACGAGAATGATTTAAATTAAAACAAAACAACAGCGTGAAATATGAGCCGGTGCTATCAATTAAATAAGGCAAATCAACAGGTGAAAAACGCGCGAAACAGGAAAAAAATAAATAAATAATAATAACAATAAAAACATATCTGCACGCGCACACAAACGCAGCACGAGCCGATGTGCACTTTCACCTTTTGTGCCTTCGAGTGTCTCATTTACATATGCATCGTGTCAGCCAATGGCCAACGCAAGCTGGGCAGCAGCGCAGGGTTTCAGCCAATTGGGCGAGACGTTCAGAGTAGACCACGCCCAGATCCCGCCCGCTCGCTCCTCGTGTATCCGACGCTCGTCCGCCTCCCATCCACGTCGACAGCCCGTGCTCTTGTCTCCAATACGGAACCCCAGCTACTGGAGACACGCGCTCTTGGCAAAGGCTATCACGGCATGCTATTTGCGCCGAGGTACGGTATCCTCGCCGTTTTCACAGCCCCGAGCCGTAGCGTCGTAGCCTTGCACATTCGTTTCTGTCATGTGCACTCAGAGCGAAAGTACAACGCCTTGAACAGCAGCCGCTTTCCATGTGGTAAAAGCGTGTGGTACGTTGTTAAAACGCGGCCTCACGACGTCCAGGTCGCTTCAAACAGTGTTGCACAATGAGGAGCACACGTGTTTGCAGCGTCTGCCCCGATAAAATGCTTCAACTGCCGACATCAGCACTATACCGAGAGCAAACAATCCAGCCCCGAGGAAAGTTCTCTACAATGAGCAACTGTGGGTGATATTACAATCGTTCAAAAGGTCGCTCCCCCAACCCCCCCCCCCCCCAATCACATAGCTTTTACTTTTCTGTTGTGTATCATGCACAGGTTGACTGAAACTTCCTTTACTGTACTTTACAGATCCCTCTTAGCTCATGAATTTGTATATACTTCAAGAAGAAGAAGAAGAATACAATCAGGACGTGTGGCTATGAGGAATGGTTGTCAGGTTAAGGTTCTGTCGTTCACTTAGACTCTGATTTTTCTGCTGGTCAGTGCATGACAGAACTTCACTCTGGCCTTCACAAGCACCTCCTGAATATTCATTTGCACACTATATGAAACCAAACACTTTGCAACAACACTACTGCTACTACCACTACTGCTACTATTGTTTAACGGCGCTTATTCCCACTTTTTTTTTGGGGGGGGGGGGGGTCGCCCAAGGGGGATATATTAGACCCAAGTCTTTCACAAACAGACTGGCCTGCTCTACATTTGGCTGCATTTTGGGACTTGTTGAGGTTGTCGGTGGTTCCTCGCAGCCTCTTCATGAAAGACACAGCGTGCGTGGGACCTTCAATGTGCACCAACTAATGGTAGAAGACCGAACACTGAGCTTTGCGTCCTTCTGAGGAACGCAGCACCTTGTGATGCCACAATGCCCCTGCCTGCGAAGCACCGATCCGACAGGCCGACAGGGACAGGAATCAAACCCACACGAGAGGACTTCGAGGTCCTTCTGCGTCATCCTGTCAGACAAAGCCTTTGAAACAATCTTGTATTTTGTTGCTCACAAGGGAACAAGAATCGCCGTGTTGCTGAGATACTTTTCACGGCCACGCGGAGATAAAAACATTTTGGAGCAGAGGTTAGTTTGACAAAATTATGAAAATAGTTTTACTTTGACCTGAGGATGAATTATTCATCGTGCTTCTTCCAAACAATGCTCTTTTGTTTTAAAAGAAAAAACAAATGGTATATATATATATATATGCTGCCACAGCACTTCAAAGGAAATTTTGTTTTGCTGTGTTCCTTTTCCAAGCACCGGCTCGCCTAAAGGCCTTTGTTTCTGATTGAAGGAAAGAAACATTATCAAGGGAACTTCACAAAATCGTTCCCATTTTTTTTTTAATGTAGATTTGGCCTTCTTTCAACTTCCATCACAGATACTCTGTGTTTCAAAATTTCATTTTCATTCTTCCCTCCGAATCTCCGAGACAACTCTTCACCACCATCTTGGATCCAAAACCGTGATATTTTCTACCCCCGTGAACCTACCTCCTTCCTGAAAGTTTGCTTCTGTATCCATCTTTGCTCCACCACAGGCATCCCCCCTATCAGGCATTCCTCCCTAAACTCGTTATTTGTCCAAGTCTCCCTCTGCTTTGTCCTTCAACCCTGCTGTTGGTGTCCCCACCCCCCCCCCCCTCCACTCTTCCTTGTGTTCTGTTACGTCCTGATCTGTCTCTCTCTTCCACGAGCTTTGACCTTGCATACAAACAAATTGAGAGACTCTCCCCACTAACACAAGGAGGAATTGTTGATCAATATGGGAGATATGTGATGAGCAGCCAGACAGTCTTGTACTCCACCAGCCTGCCAACCCTTGCCTTCGGCTTGGCAAGCTCTGCAAAGCGCCACCAACAGTGGATCTTCCCACAGCTCAATTGTTCAACCAACATCTTGATATTGCTTGCCGGGGCATTTCTCGCTTGCCTCAACCGTTGACGTCAGCAGGATGTTGATGCTGCTTATTGTCCACAAGTGTAGAGAGATTTTGTGACACCTGTACGTTGTATATTTGGACTCGATTACTCATTCGTTCGAGACCTGTTCCAGTAAGATATTGCATGAGCCCTTTAATGTCGACCATTTCAGGATTGTTCTGTAAAGATTCAATTGTTTGTTCACTTTATTGGTTCTCATTTGTAAACAATTTTTAAAATCTCCCCTTCCTTATTGCTCTTTGATACAAGTCTGTTTTTGTCGCCTCGTCGTACATTATTATTTATTTAGGCCTGGTGTTGGCTTAACGGTTAAGGTGGCTGACTTAATATCTAAGGCTCTCAAGGTGAAGCCCCTATTTCACCGTTGAATTAACACCAGGTGGGTTGACTCAGCCTGTCATCCTTCCAAGGTTGGCAAAATGAGTACAAGCCTGCTGGTAATAGGGGGCGCTGCATAAGCGGTACAGCCACACCCCGATTAAAAATGATATTGCCAAGGAACTGCCGGCTGCACATGAATAATATATATATACATATATACATATATATATACATATATACATATTTATATATACATATATATACATATATATATACATATATATATATATA
>CM068952.1:97442803-97460863 GCA_035128595.1 Eptatretus atami
TCATGACAAAACCAAGTCTGTAAGGGTATATTACCCCAGCTGGCAAGGGTACAGATGTATTTTGGTATGTGGTTCGAGACGCGTAACCCCGAGAATTGTGCCGACCAGCCAGCGTTATAACCCCGGAGAGGCGGTGTGAGGTGTGGCCGAATCTGTAACATTTGGCTGTCGAGAAGTAGGTGCGAAAACCCAAACTGTTTATGGACAGTGATTGTCATCGTCGAATCCCGCACGCTAATCTAACATTATGTAATTATATATATATAATAAATATAATTATGCATGCATTAAATTTTAAATAATTTCTTAACATGTTTAATTAATATGTGTTAGTTATTGCTAGTAATTATATATATTATAATATATATATCAAGTGTATCTGTATGTATTATAGTATGTATGTATGTATTATGTATATAGTATATATATATAATATATAGTATATATTATTATATATATATATATATGTTTATGATATATGATATGTATTAGTATATAATATATATATATATATATATAATATATAAAATATGTTCACGGCTGTGGAAATTCGCAACCACCAATCAGGTCCCGTGGTGAGATTCTTTTAAGTAAATGTATAGTTAAGCCCACAAACCCATTGTTTTAGAGGGAATTAATGTGATTCATCGGGCTGCGATCCTTTGAGTAGGCGTTTCTGTTGTACCTTTATTTTGAACCAAACCACGCTCCAACCGTCAACAACAACAACAACGCCAGCACCACAACCTACCTTCAACCACTCTGCTCCCGCAACCTCACTCACCGTCCCATAATCGCAAACGCAGCTGGCCATAACGTGCCACCGCCGAAACCCTCCACCGCCATTCAGCCGCTCTCTCCTACGGCATTCCCGCACCACCTCGTGGGCACCGAGCAGTCGGGCTATATTGGGCCCCGTTCAGCGATACACAGCGGCCGCGAGTGCAAATAGCTGGTTTTTCCGAGGAGAATTGTCATCAGGATGCTACAACGCCAATCTGATCCATCCAATTTGGAAGCGCGGGCGGCTTACGGCCCCGGCTTCCGATGCGATATCGAGAGAAATCAGGAATTGCTAATTTGAGGATCAGGGTAAGATTCACCCCCCTTTTCCTCCGTCCCATCGGCAGCGGTAGCTCCGCCCTGAGGGTCGTTTTGATCGCAAAAATTTTGCATATGGGGGTTCTCTGGAGCCGATAAAAGGGCGAGCGGAATCTGCTGGGGGCAGATGAGTTTTGGAGGGGAACGGCTGCGAGAGACTCGGCTGCGGAGAGATCGGCTGCGGAGGCGAACGGCTACGAGGGCGCGAACGGCTGCGAGGGAGTCGGCTGAGGGAGAACCGGGAGCTCGGGTCCGGGCGAGAAACGGCGTCGGCGACGAGGTCGCGGTGAATCGCTCGTCGCGGGACTCAAGCAAGCCAGCCATACTCCTCCCCAGAGCGTCAACAATTCCCCTTTCCCCGCTGATGAGAGTGCGAAAGGGCCCCGTTCCCACTTTACTCCAAGCAGGTGCCAACGAAACTGGGCGCCGCCGTGCAGCGAATTTTGCGGCTCGCCACGAGGCGCGGTAGGACCCTTCGGTCTCGTGGACCTGGCCGCTCATCCAGGTTCCCACGCGATTAGGCCCACGGGCCCAGTCTGACTCCCTTGCCTTTGAGGGGTCTTCTTTGCTTTTGTGTGAATGCGTGTTGTGGCGCCGTGTCTTGTAAAGTAGAAACTGTTTAAGTGCATGTAAATAAACTTTGCTTGTATTCGGTAGTAATTCTTTCTTTGCATTCTATACTGTATGGCTGTCATATGTGTGCTATCGTGTTGTCGTGAATTACATGTGCTTACTTGTTGAACTGTGCCCGTTTCGCTTCGTCTTTTCTTTAATTGAACCTCCATCTTGCTTCACGTAAAAGGGTTCGTAGTGGGCTGATACGCCCGAAATTATCAGGAAACCGTCGAGGCCGACGATAACACCGCTCGTTATCCCGATAGCACGGACGACCGCTTAAGCGGTTCGTGTCCGAAGTCGACTGCGGCGAGGTGCGATCGCCCGGTTTACCATCGCGTGGGTACTTAGGTAGTCGAGTTTGGCGAACAACCCTATACCCCACGCGGGTGGCCGATTGGCACGATCGTGGTGAGGCCGAAAGGCCCACCGTGGACTGGGCTCCCGGCATTAGTCCGAGAGGGTCACGACAGAATTGTCCGTCTGGTGGGCGACGTGCCGCGATTTCGAGTCACGTGGCCGTTCGCACGCCGGCGGGCGCGAATCTCGCAACACTGGTGTCAGAGAGCGGGAAAACGAACTCGTCGGTCTCAAAGCTAAATTCACGGGAATTGGTCCAGGGGTGAGAGGAGCGACCCCCGATTCCCTCCAAATTACGAGCGATTAAAATTAACCCCTTACGAGAAATAAGATGGAGTCTCAAGGCGAGCGGGTTGCCGGGGGTATAGAATGTATATGTGTAGTATGTAGATCCATGGCCCAGGATGGAAGCCCCGTGCAGGAAATTCCCAGGAATATGCTTCAGCAATCCCCCCACAACGAACCAGAGCCCGAAATGGGCGCGGCAGCGGCAGAGGCCGCGGTGTATGACACCTCCCTCTCCCCCCTCCGCCAAAACCCCCCATCCTGGCCGAGTCGGCTCGGCCGAGTGCGACCTCGGCGAGCGCCGGCTATGCGCCATGCTGGCGGCAATGAATGCGAAAATGGACGCGAACATGCAAGCATTCAGGAGCGATATGCGGACACTGCGGGTGAAACGCAGAGCGTGGGGCAATGTCTGCAGGCAGGCAAATGGCGACGCCACGTGCTGGGACGAACGTGCTGGGGGGAGTGCAACGGCTGTCAGGCCCGCGGTGGGGGCGGGTGAGAAAATAATTCGGAGACGTGTAAGACGAGACACGAGGTGACGAGCAAATTGAAAATTAAAAGGAAGCCAGGAGGAGACAAAGGAGGGATTGAAGGTCGTAACGGTGGAGTGTGAGAAAAGACATCAAGACATGACGAAAGAGATTGATAAGCTGGGACTGGAGGTAAAAACGGAGAAAGAGGAACTGGGAGACGGGTAGAAAACCACAAGGGCAAGCGGAAGAACAGTTGGGAAGCCAAAGCAAGGTTGGAGTGTGTGGAGATGAGAAAGGAATTGGAAAAGAAAAGCTTCCGAGTTACAGAAACACCAAAACAAAGAGACGGAACTACAAACGAGTTGAGGATGGTGAGAGAAGAAAGAACAAGAACGGAAAATGAAACGTTTAAGAAACCACACTGTACAGCTTGAACAGCTGGAAGCGAAGGCCAGATTAAAGAGTGAACAAGAAAGAGTCTGAAAGAACAAGGAATGAGACAGGAGAAGGAAATTGGTCAATGAAGGAATAACAAATTGCAGAGTGAGGAACAAGCGAGACAATGGATAGAAAAACAAAAGAACATGAAGCTGAGGTTGACCAATTGAAAGAAAAGGCGAGGCTGGAGTGCGAGGAGATAGACAAAGAACGCGAATGAAACAACAAAATGGGATGAACCAAATGAAGAAAACCACGAAACTGGAAAAGAAAGACAGGAGAGGAAACAAGGAAGTGTGAGAGAACAGCAATGAAATACAAAAGGGAGATTAACCAAATGAAGCAAACCATGAAACTTGGAGAAGGAAGGACAGGAGAGGAAACAAGGAAGAAGTAGTGAGAGAACAGCGAATGAAACACACAGGAAGGAATGGCCAATGAAAGAAACAATGAGATGGAAACGAAGAGCAGGAGGAACAGTGGGAGAGAACAACAACTATACGAGTTTAAATTGAACAACTAAAACGGAGAGCGAGATTGGAGTCAACGAGATGAGGAAGCTCCGGAGGGAGAACGACAGCTAATGGGGCTCAGAGAGGAAGAACGACTCAGATGGGAAGGAATAAGGAACAAGGAGAGAAAATGTATAGAGACGCGGAGACAGAAAAAATAGAGGAGAGACTGCATGATAAAGACGGCGTTGAAGACGAACACACACACACGGAGTTAGTGGAGGACGATGAGGGGGAGCTCGGAGAAATGTGGAGACCCGGTGTGAGCAGCTGATGCCTCCTCAGGACGAGGGGAGGGATTTGCCCCCTTGAAGCGATTCACGACCAGGTGGGTTCGGTCGTGTCGAGCGAGTTCGAGGGACGGGGTGCTGTGACAGATGCACGTGCAGCTTGGGGGTATAGAGGCCCCGGAAACCCTTGGGTGGCACAAATTCCCCAGTGTGGTTGTCCCGGTGTGTTGTTGCAAGGTGTGAGTGCGGCCGGTGCGAGGTGGTGTGGTGGCAAGTTGCCAGGATGCGTGCCTTCCCAGCACACCGTGTGTGGAGGGAACACGTGTACACAGAAAGGGCATGCGGGAGTGAACGGCCGAGTGCAAGGGGCAGTGTGTGTAAGAGAGCGGTATTAAGGGAATGTCCGTCAGGCATGCTGGCATGCAGCCGCGTCTCCCGGTGTGAATGCCATCTCGAGGTGTGTGAGCCTCGTGGCACGAGGAGCTTGAGCGCGAGAGTGCGACGGAGACGACGGCGACAGAGGAACAGGGGCCGGTAGCGGCCGTAGTTGCTTTGGGCACCGCGCGGGTTCACCAGCGCGAGCGCGAGTCCGTGCCGTGCAGCGCAACGAGGCCGCCACGTGCTCGCTGCGGGAGTGAGCCCGGTCCGGAAACGCCAGCGGTGGATTTGCCGATCCCGCGGACGGACAAAGGTTAGGCAGGATTACGGATTTGGACCGGACGGGTTCTCCACGCGAGCTGTGTGTTAAGCTCCAACGGGCAGAGCACAAGTGTTCGCGTGGGAGCCCTCGGAGTGCGAGGTTTGCTTTTGGGGTGGCGCAGGGTGACGTCATGGCTGCACGTGGGGTTGGAATCCGGCAGGAGGGTATCCCTGCCGGAGGGTGCCGTCCAAGAAGGACGAGGTACACCTGCAGCTGCATGACGTCACGGGCAAGGTGCAAAAGTGCGCGAGCTGCGAGTTGCTGCGCTGGTGCTGCGAAAAATTTGAAAAAAAAAAAATATAACAAAAGCAAGCTCGCTTTCGGGTGAACAGGATTCCCTGGGCAAGGGGTGGATGATCCCCTTGGCCTGGGCCCAGGATGAAACTGGTCAGGGGGAAGGTTAGTGATAGTTAGACGGCTTCATGGGGCAGGGGTAAGTCCTCATGGGCCCGTGGAATGGATTAGGTAGAGGATTGTAGTCAGATTTAGGGAAGGAGATGGGAAAAGAGATTTTGAGAACAGGACAGACTGTGAATGTGTAGCCGGGAGTAGCTTAGCTACGTAGTGTTAAAGGAACGTGCTGTAGTTTAAGGGACGACGTGGGAGCACGAGGTAGTTAGGGGAAGTAGTCAGAAGGATGGCTGAGTTCAGCGGTGTGTGTGTTGAAGAGTTGGTGAGTTGTGTGGAGACATGTTGAGTGAGTGAGGCCAGCGGGTCTGTGTGTATGGAGCGATTGTGGAATGCATGGTGCGATGAGTGATTGGGGGGAGGAGTGATCTCCCGCCCAAGGGACCCGGGGTCAGTGTAGAGTGAGTTAGTGGGTTAGCGAAATTGAAAAATGGAAGTCGTTTCGTTGTTGGTGGGAAAGTAGGCTCGAAACCCGTTTGGAGGGGTGCAGGAGCCCTGTTGACGGGCTGGGAGCGTGGCTGCGAAAGGTGAGTATCGCTGAGTGGGTACCCCGGGCACCGGCTAGTCGGCCGTGTAGGCCAAGGGCCATGGGGGCCGGGTTAGCGTTTGGGCACGGGTGCGCCCGCATGATGCGGGGGCCCGGAGCGCCGTTAGCCGCGTGGCAGTGTGTGGGCACGGGTGACCCTCGAAAGGGGCCGGGAAGCCAGCCTGCCACGTGAGCGTTTCAGGGGAGTCGCCATGGAGGGCATCCCCGGTGTTTAGGGAGCTGGTAGGCTCGGAGGCAGTGTAGTGCCCGGGGGTGCCGTAGTCGGAGAATCGGCAGAGGGTCGTGCCTGCCAAGGGGAGCCACGCGTCCCAGCCATGAGACCGTGTGAGGGCACGGGAAGAAAATTGGGGGGCGAGGCCCGAAATTGTGAGGACACCATCACAGGCACGGGAATCTGGGTTGTTAGAACCAATAGATTAACGCGAGGCGCTTGTTGAAAGCCCGGGGTAGTTTAAAGTTAATGGATAGGGTAGATAGGAGTGTACCCCTCCGCACCATCCATCCCTTCGCTCACGTTGTGGGCCGCTGACCCACTTTGGGTTAGATCGCTGAAGTCTGGGGAGGCCATCCTGAGCTTGAGTTGGGCCTCGACACAGGACGCTAGCTCTCCTCATTCCCCTCCGGAAGGGAACGTAGGGGTTGGGAGTAGTCTAGG
Organism: Eptatretus atami; assembly: GCA_035128595.1. NCBI lineage: Eukaryota > Metazoa > Chordata > Myxini > Myxiniformes > Myxinidae > Eptatretus > Eptatretus atami. The sequence goes on from CM068952.1 coordinate 97,449,131, forward strand.
TGACAGGATAGGTTAGCCGAACAAGGACGATAAAGGGGTTAGGGACGAATTATAGTGGGGAAGTAAAATGAAAATAAAAGCAACAAAAAAAATAAGTTGGGGCTAAATTGGTTTTTACAAATTAAGGGAGTGGGTAGGTACAGTGACAGGCAAAGGCGATAGGTGGGAGGGAGACAGGTAGGTAGGTCCGAGCCGCGCCTTCTGAGTGGCCAGCACCACCGCACTCCCTCCACCAACCTCCACTGATAGGCAAAGGCTGGCCAACTTCATCGGCAGCTGTTGTTTGCTGCAAGGCGGTGCGGTCGGATCGTCCGACAGCTGCTGTGCTTCAAGGCCTGTGCCGGTCGGATCGTCCGACGGCTGTGTTACTTCAAGGCCTGTGCCGGTCGGATCGTCCGCCGGCTGTGTTTGCCTGCAACGGCCTTGTTCTGCAGGCTGGTTTGCCTGCTCACCTTTGCCATGCCATGCCCACTGCCCCTGTTACCAGCCCCCGTTCAATTTTGCTTTGCCCCCCCCTGTTCATTTCCATGCGCGCCAGGACCGCAAGGCAACAGTTTGCAAGCTACGAGAACTGCCCTGTTGGCAGCTACAACACGGGCCTCAGTGGCGGCCCGTGCACCGTGTTTGCGTCCATCCATTCATCCATTCATCCATCCATCCATCCATCCGTTGTGCTCATTGCGTGTGCCACTTGAGCTGGCACGGAGACTGCGTTTGTGCAGCCCATGCCCGTTGGGGTTCACTGTGGTCATTTTCAAAGGGGGAGGCCTAGGACTGCGTGTGAGCAGCCGGCCACGTTCCCTGTCACCTGCATTGCTTGAGCCAGAGACTGCATGCGAGCAGCCTGGCTCCCTGCTAACTGCTTTCTTTTTGCAGAGTCCATTGATCCTGGGCAATGGTTTAGTGTAGAATTTGTAAGTAAGATGTACTGTAAATATGAGTGCGCCCCGGCATGTCTGTCTTAGCGCCGGCAATTTTATTTAAGTCGTCCGTGTGAGTGGGTTTGTTTAGTTAGTTACTCAGCCCTCAGGTTATTTATTTTGGGGACAAGAATACCATGAATGTCGCACTCAGGGATCCGTAGGTAAAACGTACAGGGGAGAACTACACATGATGGCACACGAGAATTGACGACTCGGGACGAGTCTGTAAAAAAGGGAGGGGGGTAGTGTTACGGCTGTGGAAATTCGCAACCACCATTCAGGTCCGTAGGTGAGATATCTTTTAAGACATGTATAGTTAGCCCAAACCCATTGTTTAGAGGGAATTAATGTGATTCATTCGGGCCTGCGATCCTTTGAGTTAGGCGTTTTTCTGTTCTACTTATATTTTGAACCAACCACGCTCCAACCGTCAACAACAACAACAACGCCAGCAGCCACAACCTACCTTCACCACTCGCTCCCGCAAACCTCACATCACCGCCATTCCAAACGGCATCAGGCCATCGGCCACCGCCGAAAACCCTCCACCACCTTCACCTCTCTCCTACGGCCATTCCGCACCACCTGTGGGCACCTAGCGTCGGGCTATCTTGGGCCCGTTCAGCGATACACGCGAGCCGCGAGTGCAAATAGCGGTTTTTCCGAGGAGAATTCGGATCAGGAATGCTACACGCCCACATCTGATCCATCCAATTAGGAAGCGCGGGGGCTTGGCCCCGCCTCCAGACACATCTGAGAGAAATCAGGATATGCTAATTTGAGGATCAGGAAGATTCACGCCCTTTTCCTCCGTCCAATCGGCGAGCGTAGCTCCGCCCTGAGGTCGTTTTGATCTGAAAATTTGCATATGGTGGGTTCCTGGAGCCGATAAAAGGGCGAGCGAGAGATCTGCTGGGGGCAGATGAGTTTTGAGGCGAACGGCTGCGGAGGAGATCGGCTGCGGAGGAGATCGGCTGCGAGGCGAACGGCTACGGAGGCGAACGGCTGCGAGGAGATCGGCTGAGGAGAACCGGGAGCTCGGGTCCGGGGCGAGGAAGACGGCGGTCGGCGACGAGGTCGCGGTGAATCGCTCGTCGCGGGACTCAAGCAAGTCAGCCATACTCCTCCCCAGAGCGTCAACAATTCCCCTTTCCCCACGCTGAGAGAGTGCGAAAAGGGGGCCCCGTTCCCACTTTACTCCAAGCAGGTGCCAACGAAACTGGGGCGCCGCCGTGCAGCGACATTTTGCGGCTCGCCACGAGGGCGTGGGTAGGACCCTTCGGTCTCGTGGACCTGGCCGCTCATCCAGGTTCCACGCGCATTAGGCCCACGGGCCCAGTCTGACTCCCTTGCCTTTGAGGGGGTCTTTCCTTTGCTTTTGTGTGAATGCGTGTTGTGGCGCCGTGTCTTGTAAAGTAGAAACTGTTTAAGTGCATGTAAATAAACCTTTGCTTGTATTCGGTAGTAATTCTTTCTTTGCATTCTTACTGTATGGCTGTATATGTGTGCTATCCGTGTGTCGTGAATTAAATGTGGCTTACTTGTTGAACTGTGCCCGTTTCGCTTCGTCTTTTCTTTAATTGAACCTCATCTTGCTTCACGAAAAAGGGTTCGTAGTGGGCCTGATACCGCCGATAATTAATCAGGAACCGTCGAGGCCGACGATAACACCGCTCGGTTATCCCGATAGCACGGAACGGACCGCTTAAGCGGTTCGTGTCCGAAGTCGACCTGCGGCGAGGTGCGATCGCCCGGTTTACCATCCGCGTGGGTACTTAGGTAGGTCGAGTTTGGCGAACAACCCTATCCCACGCGGGTGGCCGATTGGCACGATCGTGGTGAGGCCGAAAGGCCCACCCGTGACTGGCTCCCGGCGTTAGTCCGAGAGGGTCACGACAGAATTGTCCGTCTGGTGGGCGATGTGCCGCGATTCGAGTCACGTGGCCGTTCGCACGCCGGCGGCGTGAATTCGCAACATATATATATATATGTATATATATATATATATATATATATATATATATATATATATATATATTAAGCCTGGCGTTGGCGTAGTTGTTAGGGTAGCGGCTTGGGATCCAAAAGGTCCTGAGTTCAAGCACCATTGGCCGCTTGAATTAATACACACCAGGAGGTTGACTCAGCCTGTCATCCTTCCGAGGTCGGTGAAGTGAGTACGAGTGTACTGGGCCCGGTGTATGCCCGGTTAGAATAGGTGTACCATATCCCTGTGTCGTAAGAGGCTACCAGGGTTGCGTCAGGAAGGGCATCCGGCGTAAAACCTGTGCCAAATCATTATGCGGATCATAACGGATGATCCGCTATGGCGACCCCTAACGGGAGCAGCCGAAGGAGAAGAAGATGTATGTATTGTATATATATATATGTATATATATATATATATATATGTATGTATATATATGTATATATATGTGTGTGTATATATACGTATATATATATATATATATATATATATTATATATATATATATATATATATATATATATATATACAGGGGGTCTCGCCTTACTTATCTATACAGAGGACAGAGCGGGATGGGTTGGATACGAGTTTCAGAGGCAAACAAGAGTTTAGATATTCTGCCTCGTCTCTGGCAGAGTCAGAAGTAATACCATTTGAAGTGAGTGAGGGGATCAAGTGGGAGCGTACTCCAGAAATGGACTCGACAAGGTACCACCATGACGTGGAGAAAGGTGATTGGTTTGAGAGATCGGCCTTGAGATTGCAAGATGGTTTTTTCCGGCGTTCCTCAGGAGAACACACATTTGCAAGCCTGACAGAATGAATTCCTGTTGCCTTCAGTCAGGTTCGCTTTCAAGCTGAGAATGCAAGCTATTTACCGCAACTGCCTCTCCACAGGATTCAGTGGACCAGGACATAGAGGATGGATAGCTGCAGGTAGAATGGGATAACCCTTTTGTGAAAGTATGAGAGAAAGTAGCCTTTTGTGAAAGTATTTTCTCAGCCCGAACAATACAAAGTTGTGCCCTAACCGAACAATTAAAAAAAAGATTTCCCAGGAAAAATATATTTTCCGAGCCCTAACCAAAGTAAAAAAAAAAAAAAATTCCTCGCCTAACCGAACAATAAAAAACTTTGAGGTGAGGGGATGAAGGGGGATCATCCACCAGAAATGCACTCGTTTGTGTACTGGAGATTCCACCTGCGGCTTTATAGATGGTGATACTCTCCCACCATCTTCACTACAACAAATTCACTTGACTAATAAATAAAAATATAGTTTATATTGTTACGGATTTGGAAGCCTTTTGCACACAGACAGTCAGCAGCCCCCGCAGTTCAGTTATTTCGGTAAGTATGTGTTTATAGTTAGGGTCCCGTCCCTTATGTCGAATGGGAATTTCATGTGTGCGCTGCGGGTTTATTTTTTAGTCAGGGTTTTTTTACAACAACAACAACGGCACCGTCGCCTCGTTCACCGACGCCATAACACACGTGTTTCTGGCTGCGCACGTGGGTGGGACCCCTCGCTCCAGAGCCGACTCCGCCCACGAGGGCAAGGGCGCGCCTTCATCCAATCAGGAGGCTCATCGCCTCAGAGCCGACTCCGCCCACGAGGGAAAGGGCGCGCCTTTGTCCAATCAGGAGGCTAATCGCCTCAGATCGGGACTCCACCCAGAAGGGTGGGAGTTGCCCCGCCTACCGTGGGCCTGTCCAATGATGGACGGCCAGCGAATCGTGCGACGCAACTGTCCAATCAGGAGGCGAGTGGCCAGGGAAGAAATCCTTCCCACCTTAGGGAGAGGATAGTGATCGGCACGTTCTGTCGGGCTAGCTGGGTCTGCCTCGCCTGGTGTCGTCTGATCCGTTGAAGCTTTTTCGGCCTTGATCGCCTGTCGCCTCGTCGTCTCTCGCCTCGTCCGCCTTCGTGCTGGCTGGCGTCCGTCGCTCTATCCCTCGCCCTGGTGCTTGGTGCTGCGTTGAGGAGGTGTGTTTGAGTCCCACCACCGGCCAAGCTCGACCAGACCGCACGAGCGGACAGGCGCAAGTGCAGACTCTTGCCCTCAGCTCACCTTCTCTCGAGCTGAAGGGCCAAACAAAGGCCGTGGCCACCATTTCTTTTTGGTGTGTGTGGTGTGTGTCTGTGGGCCCAGTCTTTCAGTAGCAATTGTTTAAGTGCCTTGTACATTACTTGCATTCCTTCTTGATAGTCGGTTTAACTCTGCTCTTTTGTTGCTCCCCTGCCCCATTATAAATAACCCCCCCAATTGTTCAATGTACCAGCTCGTTGTCTGTCACTTTCTTTCATTGGTTTAGCACGGTGTGTATTGGGAATTAGGGAGGCTTTTTGCTGTAATTGTCATTTGGACCGATGGACTTTGGTAATTCCGCTCAGTTACACCGGACCGAGGTCGCTAGAGCGATCCGGTTCGAAGGAGTCCGTTGAGGGTGTGACTTCCCCGGTAATTTGACGACGTGGGTACTTGGGTTTATTGAAATTTGGCTATTAACCCACCCACGCCGTCAGAGAATTGGCGAGCACGGTCCTTAAGTGACCCATGACCTTCGGAGTTGTCCGAGGGTTACTGCCTGCAATTCGGGTACTCGGTGGAGACGACCTCCTGCTCCACCTAGCTGTCGCTCCTCGCCACCGAACCCGGCACCACAACAAATTGGTGATCAAGAGTGCGATTCGGCCACCTCCGCCTCCACTAATTAATGGGATTCGGATCAGGGGTGTGCGTAGCACCCCCCCCCGTTCCCTCCAAATTACGAGTGTTGAAATTTATTCTCAATACGCACCATGGCGAGCCAAGACGAGCTGGCTCAGGTGGTTTAGGTTAAGTGTAGTGGAACCCATGGTCCAGGCCAACTCCATGCAGGTCGACTCCCCCCGCCACCAAACTCAGAGTCCGTGGTGGGCGTGGGGGCGGCGGCGCGCGAGCACCCTATACAGCAAACCCCCCCCCCCCGGTCCGCGGCGAACCGGCCTCGTCATGGCCGTTTGACTGGGGCCGGTTGGGGAGATATCACAAAACATGAACGACAAAATGGACGCGAGTGCGCGTAAATTGGACGAAATGAGAGACGGATGCCCGAGCAATGGATGCCAAATGATGCGAATATGAAGGAAATGGAAAACAAAATGGATGCGAATGCACGCAATATGCAAACAATGCAGAACGAAATAAAAGCAAGCGCACAAAACATAAGGGGTGAAATGCAGAGCATGGGGTTGAGCCTGCAGGCGGGTCTGGAGGAGTTGAAAGGCGAAATGTGGGCGATGGACCGGAAAATGGCAGAGGAGATCGGCACTGTACGTGGGGAGATGACCGAGTTGACAAGGAGTGCGCAATGTGTTCGGTCCGCAATGGAGACGGGTGAGTTCGACGTGACGAGCGACGCCACCACAATTAAGGGGAAATAACAAAAGGGATGACGAAAAATTAATAGAGACACGAGAGGAATTAGAAATAATAACGGAGATCCAGGAATTAAATGAAATGAAAAAGACGCGGGAGATAGAACAAGTAGAAGTGAACAAACTACATGAAATTAAAGAGGAGCACCACACATTGGATTAATAGACAATGGGGTTGAACTCGTGGAATGTCTCGTGACCCGGTTCGAGCATCAGGTAACCTCCCTCAGGAACAGAGGGAGATGGTAAGCTCCCTCGAAGCGAGCCAGGACCAGGTAAGGCCGGCGGAACCGCGCGAGGTTGACGGGTGAATGATGCGAACGGGTCCATGCAGAGTTTGGAGGGGCAGAGGCCTCGGGACCCCTTGAACAAACCCAAACCCCCAGCGTGATTGTCCCGGAGTGCGTGTCGAGGTGTGCGAATGGTGTGAGTGTCATGGCATGCGTGAGTGCATGCATGGAATGGACGACGGTCCGATCCAGACGGGAGACTGGAATGGCGAGCCTGGTAAGCCGCATGGAGTTATTTGGTTAATTAGGTAACCTGATTCTAGACAGGAGGACCCTCGGTCACGCGGTTGAGTTATTGGTGTCCATGATCGGTTAAGCGACCCGCCGCGTCACGGAATTATCCGTGAGCGACGGCTTACAATTCCGGGAGTCTGGTGGGAATCGAAGTAGCTTTCCCCCACCTAGTGTTCTTCTCACCCGACCCGCCGGCCCGCAACAATAGAAAGCTGCTGTCTTCCTGCCCAGCATGTGTGTATCTAAACCCTTGAAACCTTTTAATGTTTTATCCCTCTGTAATCTGTATTAAATATGCCTGATAACGATTACCTAGGTCATTGGTGTGAGTTGAGGTGGAAAAAGTCACCACACTACCAGACCCATGCCGACCTTGGTGTTGTCAGCACATTGATCTAGATGAGAGATCAAAGCAGGATACCCCACCCACAGACTGGGTTCGTGGGCCAATGACAGCCATGTGGATTTGGGCTCATGGCGTAAGATTAAGGGAGGAGCTGAAATGATAAAGGGGAGTGTGAACGCTGGAGGCAGAGAGATACGCGTGAGCCTCGGTGTCTTCCGTCAGCACGAGACCCCCTGCTTGCAGCCACCAACTTTACACCAAGCCCCACCTAAGCCTTGCCTGGACCTGCCTTCCCATCCTGCTGGCTCATAATTGCGCACATGAACCATTTCCCGCCGTGGCGCATTCCACTTTGTGCCTCGCTGCATCCCGCCGAATGCAGCAGCAGTATTTCTGTCTTTTCAGTCTCTTCTTGTCCTTATTTGGTGGAATGTCTGAGGCCTTAAGAATATTAATATATATATATATATATTACATTATATATATATAATATATATATTATATATATATATATATAATATATATACTTGAGGAGCTACCCATCCTCTGATGCTCAGAGTGCGTACGAGGAATCAGGGAATTATTTATGACTTATTGTTGTTCATCAGGATTTGGACAGGGCAACTTGGATTCAGACCAAAGTCTGGCCACTAGAACATTATCATGAATGGATTTCTTTGTGTCCTTGTGGAAATCCACATCTCAGCAGGTGGAGACTGTGTGAAAATGTAAGAATTATACATATTTTAGCTTTGAGTGGTTGGAAATACCCCAAGAGTAATGCCATTAGGACGTCTGCCCAGCTAAGGAGAAATAACTGGAGAATATTTCATGTTGATTGGAGAGAAATGCAGTTCTTTGAGCACTTGTAAACGTATGCTTATCCTTTTTCAAGGTGAGCAGGTGGTGTAAGAAAATCTTGTTTCTTTATTTGTTTTTCTGAGCAATAAAAGTTCCTTTTCCATTGAACAACTTATAAATTTTTCACAATGTTGGTGTATTTTCATGCAAGTGCTAGTTAAGTTGCAGCACAACTAAAATCCACTTTTCTGTTCAAATGCACCCTTGAAAATGGGTAATTTAAATCAAAATCCTTCAAAAAGGTCTTTTTATTAACTGGAAAACACAAATGTGTAACTCCTCTCTGTGCGAACCAAGGCCTGCATTATGTTTGCTTCATTTAAAAGAAGGGGCATGACCTGTAAAAGTTATTCTTGTGTGACAACCTCATTCTTTTTATTTCCCTCTCTCCTAACTTTGAGAGATCGGAGCATAGTTTATGTCTGATGTGTGGTATTTCGACTGAACAGCAAATTATTACATCTTATCCATCTTCGATGCGTTTGGTTGACTGCAAGAACAATCGCTGTCCGTACATCCCCTCCACCCCCACCTTTCCTTCCTTCCTTCCTTCCTTCTTTATTCCATCAAAATGTATACAACTGGCAGAGTACAGGCTGTTAATCTGCTTATCGACTGGGAAGGAGGATGGCCAACCTCATGCCATTATTGCATCATTTTGAAACGTGCTTTAAAACGTCTTTGTTTTGTTTTTTCATATGCAGCACATGACTGCTGGTAGCATAATTTATCTGCATCAGTCTGTCTGCACCACTGGTGCAATGCCCCCCTGTAGATTGGAGCAGGGTGCTGGCAATAGCTCGCCCTCTCTTCGCGAACGACACTGCGTGATCTTTAACGTCCACCAACTAACGTCGGCAGACGGGATGTCCGGTTTAACGTCCATCCCCGGGACGGCACACATATTGATGAATAGCCCTACCTGTGAAACACCAGGCTGACAGTTTATAGCTCCGTCAGGATTCAAACCTAGGCTAGACAGCTCAGAGGCAGTGTGCATACCTCTAGGTCTTGGCTATTCTGCCAACCTGCTTAAAATCACATGTACCACGATGACACTGACATTACAATGCCGGTGCATCTAGTTATTTGCTGCAACATTACAATAGAAACACATCGACAGTATATGTATTTTTCAGCCAATGAGAAGTTTGTTTTTAATTGGCCATCGTGTTGGTGTGTCGGTCCAGTTGGTTTGATAAGTCTGGGATTCATGCATGATCTGGTGATTGCAATGTGGCTGGGCAATGCGTTTGATTTGCTGACATTTGCTTGGAGGATTTCCTGGTCACTCCATTGGTTAAGTGCTATTATTGAGAAGTGGGAAATTGAAATATACAAGGTCCGTCTAAAAAGTAACGGGACTGACTTCACAGAATTTTATTCCAAAAAATATATTTAAATCACAGCTTGTCCCCTTCAAAATAGTTTCCCTTCTTCTGGAATCCTCTGGAGCTTCGTCGTCACGGCCCTTTTGATGGCCTCCACATCAGGAAATCGGGTCCCTTCATCACCCCTTGAGCTTGGGGAATAGGAAAATCACAAGGGGCCAAGTCTGGCGAATAAGGGGGTTTCTCCAGAGTCGGCGTGTTCCTCTCACCAGAAACTGTCGGATGCTCAGAGCACTGTGAGCAGGGGCGTTGTCATGGTGGAGCACCCAGGCGTTGTTCTCCCACAGATCCTCAGATGTCCCGGACTGATCTCATGAGGCGCCGGAGGATCTCCTTGCACACGTATTGATTCACTGTTTGACCCTGTGGTAGAAACTTGAAGTGGACGATGCCCTTGATGTCAAAAAACTCGATGAGCATCACCTTGACTTTCGACTTTGACATCCTTGCTTTGTTTGGTCTTGGTGATGCCGCCTTTTCCACTGACTACTCTGCCGTTTGCCTCAGGATCGTATTCGAATAGCCACTATTCATCGCCATTAATGACTATCCCGAGCAGGTCTGGATCGTCCTCGAGGTGCTCGATAATGTCTTGACAGACAGTGACTCTTTGCTGTTTCTGGTCCTCGGACAACAGCTTGGGGACCATTTTTGCGCACACTTGCGCATTTCGAGATTTTCAGTGATGATGCTCCAGCCAATGTCCTTGTTAATGAAAGTTCCTCAGCAATCATCCGCACCGTGAGTTGACGATCTGCGCACACCATCTGCTTCACACGCTCGATGTTATCCGCCGTTCTGGCTCGTTGAAGGTCTTCCAGACCGTGGATCGTCTTCAACCTCCTCCCGTCCCTCTTTGAACCTCTTGTGTCATTCAAATGCACGTATACATGACCGTTTCTTCCCCGTAGACTTGCTGCAGCATTGTGAAGGATTCGGAAGGTGTTTTGCCAAGATTGGCAAGAAACTTTAGATTGGCTCTCTGCTCATGACTCAGAGCACGACGATTCAGACCATACAACGTGTAAAGCACGACCTGTAAAAAAATCACACAATGAGTGCAGTCAACCATCACCAACATATAATATATATATATATATATATATATATATATATATATATATATATATATATATATATATTGCTGGAATGTTGCGAAAGACTGTGACATAACCCGTTCATTCAAGTTGTGTAAGTGGAGCACACAGCAGGCTTAGTCCCGTAACTTTTTAGACTGACCTCATAGTCTCCAAAGATATCACTGAAGTATTTATTAGTTATTGAATAAAATTATCATATATTGAGTTATATGTGATGAAAATTGGCAGGGTTGATTGGCTATGGGTGATAAGTCCAATAATTTGGTGACGATGTGTGCTGCCAAAGCTCTCCGTTTATTTTCAGAGCAAGAAGCACCCTTTATTTTCAAGTTAAAGGCTCCCTTGGAATTGCGTTTGAGCAGCGTATTGCCCATTTCTGGCCGCAATTGGAGAACTCAAAGCAATTGGCTCCCAGCATCCTTCTGCTGATCCACGCATATGGACAAAGTTGGTTATCCTGCTCAAGTTTATTTACACTATTTTGCATTTGATTATTTTGGTTGGTTAACATTTATGACACTCAAAATTGTCAAAACATTGAGGGATTTTAATAGAAGTTGAAAGCATAGACATCTCTGCACTTGTTAATTTTTCTAGACTAATGTGCCAATGACCAAATTCCAGATTTTACCCATAAATGTTGCAAACAGTTTGACAACCTCCAAGGCCTTCATTCGCAGCTTGATTGAGTACTGCTCTCCCCTTTGAGCTGCTGCCCTACCTCACCCCCCTCCCCCTCGTACATTACCCCGAGGGGATCAAGTGGGAGCGTACTCCAGAAATGGACTCGACAAGGTACCACCATGACGTGGAGAAAGGTGATTGGTTTGAGAGATCGACCTTGAGATTTGCAAGATGGTTTTTTCCGGCGTTCCTCAGGACGAACACACATTTGCAAGCCTGACAGAATGAATTCCTGTTGCCTTCAGTCAGGTTCGCTTTCCAAGCTGAGAATGCAAGCTATTTACCGCAACTGCCTCTCCACAGGATTCAGTGGACCAGGACATAGAGGATGGATAGCTGCAGGTAGAATGGGATAACCCTTTTGTGAAAGTATGAGAGAAAGTAGCCTTTTGTGAAAGTATTTTCTCAGCCCGAACAATACAAAGTTGTGCCCTAACCGAACAATTAAAAAAAAGATTTCCCAGGAAAAATATATTTTCCGAGCCCTAACCAAACAG
>CM068952.1:97469704-97480017 GCA_035128595.1 Eptatretus atami
TGTGGGAGAGAAGTGAAAAAGAGAGTGCAGGCGAGATGGAGTGGGTGGAGAAGAGTTGCAGGAGTGATTTGTGACAGAAGGGGAGCTGCAAGAGTTAAGGGGAAACGGGAGAATTTAGAGTATTAATATTGCATGGTGGCGATGGAGTGTATTGGGGGGAGCGAGTGATCCGCCAAGGACCCGGGTCAGTGAGAGTGAGTTAGTGGGTTAGCGAAATTGAAAAATGGAAGTCGTTTCGTTGTTGGTGGAAAGTAGGCTCGAAACCCGTTTGGAGGGGTGCAGGAGCCCTGTTGACGGGCTGGGAGCGTGGCTGGAAAGGTGAGTATCGCTGAGTGGGTACCCGGGCACCGGGTAGTCGCGTGGGTAGCAAGGGCCATGGGGTCCGTCGTGCGTAGTGGGCACGGGTGCGCCCCGATGATGCGGGGGCCCGGAGCGCCGTTAGCCGCGTGGGCAGTGTTGTGGGACAGGTGACCTCGAAAGGGGCCCGGGAAGCCAGCCTGCCACGTGAGCGTTTCAGGGGAGTCGCCATGGAGGCACTCCCCGGTGTTTAGGGGCTGGTAGGCTCGGAGGCAGTGTAGTGCCCGGGTGCCAGTCGTCGGAGATCGGCAGAGGGTCGTGCCTGCAAGGGGAGCCACGGTGCCAGCCATAGACGTAGTGAGGGGACGGGAAGAAATTGGGGGGAAGGCCCGAAATTGTGAGGACACGATCACAGGCGACGGGAATCTGGGTTGTTTAGAACCATAGATTTAAGCGGAGGCGCTTGTTGAAAGCCGCGGGTATTTATAAGGTTAATGGATAGGTGTAGATAGGAAGTGTAACCCCTCCGCACCATCCATCCCTTCGCTCACGTTGTGGGCGGCTGGACCATTTGGGTTAGATGCGGATAGTCTGGGGAGGCCATCCTGGAGCTCTTGAGTTGGGCCTCGAACAGGAGCGGTAGCTCTCCCTGCATTCCTCCGGGAAGGGAACGTAGGGTTGGGGAGTTCTATGGGACAGGATAGGTTTAGCCGAACAAGGACGATAAGGGGGTTACGGGGACGAATATAGTGGGTGAAGTAAAATGAAAATAAGCAACAAAAAAATGTTGGGGCTAAATTGGTTTTTATCAATTAAGGAGTGGGTAGGTATCGTGAAGGCAAGCGATAGGTGGGAGGGGAGACAGGTAAGGTAGGGTCCGAGCCGCGCTTCTGAGCTGGCCAGCACCACCGCACTCCCTCCACAACCTCCACTGATAGGCAAGGCTGGCCAACTTCATCGGCAGCTGTTGTTTTGCTGGAAAGGCCTGGTGCGGTCGATCGTCGCAGCTGCTTGGCTTCAGGCCGTGGGTCGGATCGTCCGACGGCTGTGTTACTTCAAGGCTGTGCCGTCGGATCGTCCGCCGGCTGTGTTTGCCTGCAACGGCCCTTGTTTGCAGGTGTTTTGCCTGCTCACCTTTTGCCCATGCCATGCCCACTGCCCTGTTCACAGCCCTTCAATTTGCTTTGCGACCCCCCCTGTTCCATTTCGCATGCGCGCGCTGGATCGCAAGGCAACAGTTTGCACGCTACGAGAATGCCTGTTGGCAGCTACCAACCGGGCCTGCAGTGGCGGACCCGTGCACGTGTTTCGTCGCATCCGCATTCATCCATTCATCATCCATCCGATCCAATCCGTTGTTGCTCATTGCGTGTGCCACTTGGACATGGCACGGATGACTGCGTTTGTGCAGGCCCATCACGTTGGGGTTCACTGTGGTCATTTTCAAAGGGGGAGGCTAGGACTGCGTGTGAGCAGCCGGCCAGCTGTCCTGTCTACTGCATTGCTTGAGCCAGAGACTGCAATGCAGACGCAGCCTGGCTCCCTGCTAACTGCTTTCTTTTTTGCCAGAGCTCATTGATCCTGGGCATGGTTTAGTCGGTAGAATCTTGTAGTAAGATGTACTGTAAATATGAGTGCGCCCCGGCATGTCTGTCTTAGCGCCGGCAATTTTTATTAGAGTCGTCGTGTGAGTGGGTTTTGTTTAGTTAGTTACACTCAGCCTCAGGTTATTTATTTTGGGGCAAGAATACCATGAATGTTCGCACTCAGGATCCGTATGGGAGGTAAAACGTACTAGGGGAGACTACACTGATGGCACAGAGAATTTGAACGACTCGGGACGAGTCTGTAAAAAAGGGAGGGGGGTATGTTTACCGGCTGTGGAAATTCGCACCACCATTCAGGTCGTGGTGAGATACTCTTTTAAGTACATGTATAGTTAGCCCAAACCATTGTTTATGAGGGAATTAATGTGATTCTGGGCGTGCGATCCTTTGAGTTCAGGCGTTTTTCTGTTCTTAAGCCTTTTTTTGAACCTAACCAGCTCCAACCGTCAACACAACAACAACGCCAGCAGCCACAACCTACCTTCACGCACTCGCTCGCATAACCTCACATACCGCCATTCCTACGGCATCATTTTGGCATCGCGCCACCGCCGAAAACCTCCACCACCTTCACCTCTTCTCCTACGGCGCATTCCGCACCACTGTGGCACCTAGCGTCGGGCTAATTTGGGCCGGTTCATAGCGATACAACTCGCGAGCCGCGAGTGCATAGCGGTTTTTTCGAGGAGAATTCCGGATCAGAATGCTAACACCGCCCAATCTGATCGCTCGCAATTAGGAAGCGCGGGCGGCTTGGCCCCGCCTCAGACACATGCTGAGAGAATCAGGATATGCTTATTTGAGGATCAGGGAGATTCGCCGATTTTCCTCCGTCGCATCGGCGAGCGTAGCTCGGCCCTGAGGTTCGTTTTGATCTGAAATTTTGCATATGGTGGGTTCCTGGAGCCCGATAAAGGGGAGCGGAGATCTGCTGGGGGAGATTATGAGTTTTGAGGCGAACGGCTGCGGAGGAGATCGGCTGCGGAGGAGATCGGCTGCGGAGGCGAACGGCTACGAGGCGAACGGCTGCGAGGGAGATTCGGCTGAGGAGAACCGGGAGGCTCGGGTCCGGGGCGAGGAAGACGCGTCGGCGACGAGGTCGCGGTGAATCGCCTGCGTCGCGGGACTCAAGCAGTCAGCCATACTCCCTCCCCAGAGCGTAACAAATTCCCTTCCCACGCTGAGAGAGTGCGAAAAGGGGGCCGTTCCACTTTACTCCAAGCAGGTGCCAACGAAACTGGGGCGCCGCCGTGAAGCGACATTTTGCGGCTCGCCACGAGGGCGGTGGGTAGGACCTTCGGTCTCGTGGACCTGGCGCTCATCAGGTTCCACGCGCATTAGGCCACGGGCCAGTCTGACTCCCTTGCCTTTGAGGGGTCTTTCCTTTGCTTTTGTGTGAATGCGTGTTGTGGCCCGTGTTTGTAAAGTAAACTGTTTAAGTGCATGTAAATAAACTTTGCTTGTATTCGGTAGTAATTCTTTCTTTGCATTCTTACTGGTATGGTGTATTGTGTGCTATCCGTGTGTCGTGAATTAAATGTGCTTACTTGTTGAATGTGCCCGTTTCGCTTCGTCTTTTCTTTAATTGAACCTCATCTTGCTTCACGTAAAAGGGTTCGTAGTGGGCTGATAAGCCGATAATTAATCAGGAACCGTCGAGGCGACGATAACCCGCTCGGTTATCGATAGCACGGCAACGGACCGCTTAAGCGGTTCGGTCGGAAGTCGACCTGCGCGAGGTGCGATCGCCGGTTTTACCATCCGCGTGGTGTACTTAGGTAGGTCGAGTTTGGCGAACAACCCTATCCACGCGGGTGGCGATTGGCACGATCGTGGTGGGCCGAAAGCCCACCGTGACTGGCTCCGGCGTTAGTCGCGAGAGGGTCACGACAGAAATTGTCGCTCTGGTGGGCGATGTGCCGCGATTCGAGTCACGTGGCTTCGCACGCCGGCGGGCGTGAATTGCAACAATATATATTTATATGTATATATATATATATATAATTTATATATATATAATATATTATACTATATGCGGCGTTGGGCGTTTGTTAGGGTAGCGCTTGGGATCAAAAGGTCCTGAGTTTCAGCACCATTGGCCGCTTGAATTAATACACACCAGAGGTTGACTCAGCCTGTATCCTTCGAGTCGGTGAAGTGAGTCGAGTGTATGGCCCGGTGTATGCCCGGTTAGAATAGGTGTACCATATCCCTGTGTCGTAAGAGGTACCAGGGTTTGCGTCAGGAAGGGCATCGGCGTAAAACCTGTGCCAAATCATTATGGCGGATCATAACGGATGATCCGCTATGGGACCTAACGGGAGCAGCCGAAGGAAGAAGAAGATGTATTATGTATATATATATATGTATAATATATATATATATATATTATATATATATATGTTATATTATATATGTGTGTGTATATATAGTATATATTTATTATATATATATATATATATATATATATTATATATATATATATATTATACAGGGGGTCCTCGCTTACTTATCTATACAGAGGAGAGCGGGATGGTTGGATACGAGTTTCAGAGGCATACAGAGTTTAGATATTCTGCCTCGTCTCTGGCAGAGTCAGAAGTAATACCATTTGAAGTGAGTGAGGGGATCAAGTGGGAGCGTACTCCGAAATGGACTCGACAAGGTACCACATGACGTGGAGAAAGGTGATGGTTGAGAGATCGACCTTTGAGATTTGCAAGATGGTTTTTTCCGGCGTTCCTCAGGAGAACCACATTTGCAAGCCTGACAGAATGAATTCCTGTTGCCTTCAGTCAGGTTCGCTTTCCAAGCTGAGAATGCAAGTATTTACCGCAATGCCTCTCCACAGGATTCAGTGGACCAGGCCTAGAGGATGGAATAGCTGCAGGTAGAATGGGATAACTTTTTGTGAAAGTATGAGAGAAAGTAGCCTTTTGTGAAAGTATTTTCTCACCCGAACAATACAAAGTTGTGCCTAACCGAACAATTAAAAAAAAGATTTCCAGGAAAATATATTTCCGAGCCCTAACCAACAGTAAAAAAAAAAAAAAAAAATTCTCGCCTAACCGAACAATAAAAAACTTTGAGGTGAGGGGATGAAGGGGGATCATCCACCAGAAATGGCACTCGTTTGTGTCTGGAGATTCACCTGCGGCTTTATAGATGGTGATACTCTCCCACCATCTTCACTACACCAATTCACTTGACTAATAAATAAAATATAGTTTTATATTGTTACGGATTTGGAAGCCTTTTGCACACAGACAGTCAGCAGCCCCGCAGTTCAGTTATTTCGGTAAGTATGTGTTTATAGTTAGGGTCCGTCCTTATGTGATGGGAATTTCATGTGTGTGCGCTGCGGGTTTATTTTTTAGTCAGGGTTTTTTTTACAACACAACAACGGCACGTGCGCTCGTTAACCGACGCCATAACACACGTGTTTCTGGCTGCGCACGTGGGTGGGACGCCCTCGCTCCAGAGCGACTCCGCCACGAGGGCAAGGGCGCGCCTTCAATCCAATCAGGAGGTCATCGCCTCAGAGCCGACCCGCACGAGGGAAAGGGCGCGCCCTTTGTCCATCAGGAGGCTAATCGCCTCAGATCGGGATCCACCCAGAAGGGTGGGAGTTGCCCGCTACCGTGGGCTTGTCCAATGATGGAGACGGCCAGCGAATCGTGCGACGCAACTGTCGCATCAGGAGGCGAGTGGCAGGAGAAATCCTTCCAACTTGGGAGAGGATAGTGATCGGCACGTTTGCTCGGGCTAGCTGGGTCTGCCTCGCCTGGTGTCGTTTGATCGTTGAAGCTTTTTCGGCCTTGATCGCTGTCGCTCGTCGTCTCTCGCTCGTCCGCCTTCGTGCTGGCTGGCCGTCCGTCGCTCTATCCTCGTCCTGGTGCTTGGTGCTGCGTTGAGGAGGTGTGTTGAGTCCGCACACGGCAAGCTCGACAGACCGCACGAGGCGGAAGGCGCAAGTGCAGACTCTTGCCCTAGCTCACCTTCTCTCGAGCTGAAGGGCCAAACAAAGGCGGCGTGGCCACCATTTCTTTTTGGTGTGTGTGTGTGTGCTGTTGTGGGCCCAGTCTTTCAGTAGCAATTGTTTAAGTGCCTTGTACATTACTTGCTTCCTTCTTGATAGTCGTTAACTCTGCTCTTTTTGTGCTCCCCTGCCCATTATAAATAACCCCAATTGTTCAATGTACAGCTCGTTGTCTGTCACTTTCTTCATTTGTTTAGCACGGTGTGTATTGGGAATTAGGGAGGCTTTTTGCTGTAATTGTCATTTGACGGTTGGACTTTGGTAATTCCGCTCAGTTACACCGGACCGAGGTCGCTAGAGCGATCCGGTTCGAAGGAGTCCGTTGAGGGTGTGACTTCCCGGTAATTGACGACGTGGTACTTGGGTTTATTGAATTGGCTATTAACCCCACCCCAGGCCGTCAGAGAATTGGCGAGCACGGTCCTTAAGTGACCCATGACCTTCGGAGTTGTCCGAGGGTTACTGCCTGCAATTCGGGTACTCGTGGAGACGACCTCCTGTCACCTAGCTGTCGCTCCTCGCCACGAACCCGGACCACAACAAAATTGGTGATCAAGGTGCGATTCGGCCACCTCCGCCTCCACTAATTAATGGGATTCGGATCAGGGTGGTGCGTAGGCAACCCCCCCGTTCCCTCCAAATTACGAGTGTTTGAAATTTATTCTCAATACGCACCTGGCGAGCCAAGACGAGCTGGCTCAGGTGGGTTTAGTTTTTAGTGTAGTGGAACCCATGGTCCAGGCCAACTCCATGCAGGTCGACTCCCCCCCGCCACCAAACTCGAGTCCGTGTGGGCGTGTGGGGGCGGCGGCGGCGCGAGCACCCTATACAGCAAACCCCCCCCCGGTGCGGCGAACCGGCCCTCGTCATGGCGTTTGACTGGGCGGTTGGGGAGATATCACAAAACATGAACGACAAAATGGACGCGAGTGCGCGTAAATTGGACGAAATGAAGACGGACTGCCCGAGCAATGTGCAAAATGGATGCGAATATGAAGGAAATGGAAACAAAATGGATGCGAATGCACGAATATGCAAACAATGCAGAACGAAATAAAGCAAGCGCACAAAACATAAGGGGTGAATGCAGAGCATGGGGTTGAGCCTGCAGCGGGTCTGGAGGAGGTGAGGCGAAATGTGGGCGATGGACCGGAAAATGGCAGAGGAGATCGGCATCGTACGTGGGGAGATGACCGAGTTGACAAGGAGTGCGCAATGTGTTCGGTCCGCATGGAGACGGGTGAGTTCGACGTGACCGAGCGACGCCACCAATTAAGGGGAAATAACAAAAGGGATGACGAAAAATTAATAGAGACACGAGAGGAATTAGAATAATAACGGAGATCCGGAATTAAATGAAATAGAAAAGACGCGGGAGATAGAACAAGTAGAAGTGAACAAACTACATGAAATTAAGAGGAGCACCACACATTGATTAATAGACAATGGGGTTGAACTGCGTGGAATGTCTCGTGACCGGTTCGAGCATCAGGTTACCTCCTCAGGAACAGAGGAGATGGTAAGCTCCTCGAGCGAGCCAGGACCAGGTAAGGCCGGCGGAACCGCGCGAGGTTGAGCGGTGAATGATGCGAACCGGGTCCATGCAGAGTTTGGGAGGGGCAGGGCCTCGGACCCCTTGAAAAACCCAAACCCCCAGCGTGATTGTCCGGAGTGCGTGTCGAGGTGTGCGAATGAGTGTGAGTGTCATGGCATGCGTGAGTGCTGCATGGAATGGACGACGGTCCGATCCAGACGGGAGACTGGAAATGGCGAGCCTGGTAAGCCGCATGAGGTTATTTTGGTTAATTAGGTAACCTGATTCTGACAGGAGGACCCTCGGTCACGCGGTTTGAGTTATTGTGTCCATGATCGGTTTAAGCGACCGCGCGGTCACGGAATTATCCGTGAGCGACGGCTTACAATTCCGGGGAGTCTGGTGGGAATCGAAGTAGCTTTCCCCACCTAGTGTTCTTCTCACCGACCCCGCCGGCCCGAACAATAGAAAGCTGCTGTCTTCCTGCCCAGCATGTGTGTATCTAAACCCTTGAACCTTTTAATGTTTTATTCCCTCTGTAATCTGTATAAATATGCTGATAACGATTACTAGGTCATTGGTGTGAGTTGAGGTGGGAAAGTCACCACAACTACCAGACCCATGCCGACTTGGTGTGTCAGCACCATTGATCTAGATGAGAGATCAAAGCAGGATACCCCCCACAGACTGGGTTCGTGGCCAATGACAGCCATGTGGATTTGGCTATGGCGTAAGATTAAGGGAGGAGCTGAAATGATAAAGGGAGTGTGAACGCTGGAGCAGAGTAGATACGCGTGAGCCTCGGTGTCTTCCGTCAGCACGAGCCCCTGCTTGCCAGCCACCAACTTTACACCAAAGCCCCCATAAGCCTTGCCTGGACCTGCTTCCATCCTGCTGGCTCATAATTGCGCACATGAACCATTTCCTCCGCGTGGCGCATTTCACACTTTGTGCCTGCTGCATCCCGCCGATGGCAGCAGCAGTATTTCTGTCTTTTCAGTCTCTTCTTGTCCTTATTTGGTGGAATGTCTGAGGCGCTTAAGAATATTATATTATTATATATATATATTACATTATATATATATAATATATATATATATATATATATATATTATAATATATACTTGAGGAGTGCTCACCACTCCTCTGATGCTCAGAGTGCGTACGAGGAATCAGGGAATTATTTATGACTCATTTGTTGTTCATCAGGATTTGACAGGGCAACTTGGATTCAGACAAGTCTGGCCACTAGAGCATTTCATGAATGGATTTCTTTGTTGTCTTGTGGAAATCACATCTGCAGCAGGTGGAGACTGTGTGAAAATGTAAGAATTATACCATATTTAGCTTTGAGTGGTTGGAAATACCCCAAGAGTAATGCCATTAGGACGTCTGCCCAGCTAAGGAGAAATAACTGGAGAATATTTCATGTTGATTGGATGAGAAAATGAGTTCTTTGAGCACTTGTAAACGTATGCTTATCCTTTTTCAAGGTGAGCAGGTGTGTAAGAAATCGTGTTTCTTTATTTGTTTTTTCTGAGCAATAAAAGTTCCTTTCTCATTGACAACTTATAAATTTTTCACAATGTTGGTGTATTTTCATGCAAGTGCTAGTTAAGTTGCAGCACAACTAAAATCCACTTTTCTGTTCAAAATCACCTGAAAATGGGTATTTAAATCAAAATCCTTCAAAAAGGTTTTTTATTAAACTGAAAACACAAATTGTGTTACTGCCTCTCTGTGCGAACCCAGGCGCTTGCATTATGTTTGCTTCATTTAAAAGAGGGGCATATGACCTGTAAAAGTTATTCTTGTGTGACAACCTCATATTCTTTTATTTCCCTTCTCTCCTAACTTTGAGAGATCGAGCATAGTTTATGTCTGATGTGTGGTATTTCGACTGAAACAGCAAATATTACATCTTATCCATCTTCATGCGTTTGTTGACTGCAGGAACAATCGCTGTCCGTACATCCCTCCCCACCCCACCTCTTCCTTCCTTCTTCCTTCCTTTATTCATCAAAATTGTATCTACTGGCAGAGATACAGGCTGTTAATCTGCTTTATCGACTGGGAGCAGGATGGCCAACCTCAATGCCATTATTGCATCATTTTGAAACTGCTTTATAAACGTCTTGTTTTGTTTTTTCATATGCAGCACATGACTGCTGGTAGCATAATTTATCTGCATCAGTCTGTCTGACACTGGTGCATGCCCCCTGTAGATTGGAGCTAGGGTGCTTGCAATAGCTCGCCCTCTCTTGCGAACGACACTGCGTGATCCTTTAACGTCCACAACTAAACGTCGCAGACGGATGTCGGTTTAACGTCCATCCCCGGACGGCACACATATTGGATGAATAGCCCTACCTGTGAAACACCAGGCTGACAGTTTATAGCTCCGTAGGATTCAAACTAGGCTAGACAGCTCAGAGCAAGTGTGCATACCTCTAGGTCTTGGCTATTCTGCAACTGCTTAAAAATCACATGTACCACGATGACACTGACATTACAATGCCGGTGCATCTAGTTATTTGCTGCAACATTACAATAAGAAACACATCGACAGTATAATTGTATTTTTCAGCGCAATGAGAAGTTTGTTTTTAATTGCCATCGCTGTTGGTGTGTCGTCCAGTTGGTTGATAAGTCTGGGATTCATGCATGATCTGGTGATTGCAATATGGCTCGGGCAATGCCGTTTGATTTGCTGACATTTGCTTGGAGGATTTCCTGTGCACTCCATTGGTTAAGTGCTATTATTGAGAAGTGGGAAATTGAAATATAAAAGGTCCGTCTAAGTAAGGGACTTGACTTCACAGAAATTTTATCTCCA
>CM068952.1:97503359-97523838 GCA_035128595.1 Eptatretus atami
AAAAACATTTCAGATTCAAAAAATTCAATAAATCCAGCTGCCAGACCATGCATCCGATCAGGTTGAAATTTAAAACATATAGTCCCCATCAGTACTACATCATAATTGTGAATTTTCACATTGATTGATGCAGCGGTTCAAGAGAGAGAATTTAAAAAATATTTTTCTTCAATCCAACATGGCTGCCAAACCATGTGACCCATCAATTATTCATGAACACCCTGGCATCCCCAAGGCTTGGGGAAAATGTGTGTAAAGTATCCCCTCGATCTGTCCCAGCCATTCTGGAGAAGAAGATTTTTAAAGGTTTTATGGTAAAACTAATACGGCTGCCAAACCATGTGACCGATGACATTATAGGTGGGGAACTTTTTGTTCCTCAAGGATAGGCAGTCATACCTTAAAGTTTCTCCTCGATCTGTCCAGCCAGTCTGGAAAAGAAGATTTTTGAAGGTTTTTTTTTAATTTTATGACTGCCAAACCATGTGACCGATGACATAATTTTTTTTTCTGTGGACCAATTTATCCCTATATGACCCTCAAAAGTTTTTATACTGATTGGATGTAGCATTCTACTTATGCAGTTATGACATCATAATGAAGGCACTTATGACCTCATTAAAAAAATAATCACACTTATTCCCCATGAGGAGTACTTGACATGTGCCAAGTGTCAGTTTTTTTCCACGGAGCGGTGTCGGAGATCCAGAGGTCCAACCTTTCTCCTTTTTTCCAATATGCCTACCACACCACATGACCAATGACATCATAATTACATTAAAACATTTTACATGAGTATTCACACTGATGGTGAAAATTTCATGTCAATCCGATAAGCGGTTTCAGAGAAAAGGGGAGAACAAAATGCAGATGCACGTACGGGACAATCGCTTAACCCCGCTTTTCGCTTTGTGAGCATGGGCTAATAACAGCAACCACTGAAGTTCAAGCCATTCCTGTAACCTCAAATATTTTGACAATGCTTCATCCATGATGTGGTGATGCATTATCCCTCTGAAAAATGAACTCTTTGTTGTAGCTAGTAAATCGATTTTATGGTTGCGTTTATATTTTTGCTTAATTATATCAGAGGGCAGTTGAGAATTGTGGTGCATCCTTGTTGAATGGTTGTTGAGACGTTCCTTGATTTGACAACTCAAAGGTGCTTTTCTCCGTGAGAAGGAAAATTCTGCCATTGAGTTTCTGTCTACCTCCAATGAGCTTCTGTCCACTTGTACACACTCAATCTTTCTGCATTGGTTTGTCTGAGGACTGCTGTTGCCAAAGCAGTCTCATGGCAAGGATTATCGTCGTTGCTTTGCCGTTGCCTTCACAGCGATAGCCAGGGCAGAAAATTTGGAATCTGACCAGCGTACCAGTGCCAATCGCCTACTTGTTGCGAAAGATTGCACTGTTGGGTCTTTAATATCCATCAGTCGGAAACATTGCTGGCAGATGGCTCCCCAGCTTGTCATTCCATTCATCAGATGGTGTACTCATTGATGTAAAGCCCTGCCTTCAAGACACCAGTTTACAGTCAGTTGAGAATCAAACCCATACTAAACTGCACAACAGTGAGTGTGCTACCTTGCCTGGTGTTCCGAGTTCAATTTTGCGTCATTGGAGCTGATTTTGTGTCGTCTCAGAAAAACGAGGTGGTCATTCCTACAAGCATTTAATATGTTATGGTCGATACCACCTCTTCTACAGATGTGTCTGGTTTGATGATCGTGCTGTTGTAGCTAATAGATCACAGTGGGTGACATAAATATCTGCTGCCACATTCAATGAATCTCACCAGTTGCGACGAGTCCTTTGGCTTGCTGTTGTTTATCCATAAAACATCAAGTCGATGTCATGTTTGGAAAATATTTGTGGCATTAACTTTGAGGAATGCTAAATAGTTGTTTTTATTTTTTTTAATACCAGAAATGCCTGAATATATTACCTGGAGACTGAGCATAGTTGTGCTGTTCGAATTAATTGACGTCGTCGATGATTGGTTACTTTTTACTTTCAACTTGGTAATTGATTGTAATTTTCGATGATCGATCAATTGAAATATTTTGACATAGGAATGCTGCTCTATTTGAATAAGTTTATTTGTGTGACTTTTTAAAGTGTTTAGTTTTCTTTTTGGCTTTCTGAGTGTTTACTCAACGAGTAATCACAGCTTGTGTGGTTATAAAACGCGTTACCTGATTCGCTAATACAGACCAAAGACAGTCAATGACTATATTTTATGTACAGTTTTATGCATTACACGAACACGGAAATAAGAAAAATCCAAATTAAAATAAGTAAATCCACCTGAATCCTGGTTTCTAAAGAAACAGATAATCAGTTTGAAACATTTCGGTTTCTATGAAATGCAGGATGAGCCACTACTAAGTCAAATCTTAATATGCAAAAGGCTGTCTGTCACCTGTTTCATAGGTCATATGCCAACAATGGTATATACCTGTGTATGACGATTTCCTTTATTCCATCTTCATCACGACATAAACAAGGAGCTGATGCTCTAGGTCCCCCAACTTTTGGATGTTATGAGGAATAGATGCGTGGAATATGAAAACGAAATCTTGAACTTGTTTTGAAATATCACGTGCACAAGCCAAGTTACTGAGATGGCTGCCATGGCAACATAATTCAGCCAATCACAGCCGTGATCTAATCGGGTTGAGATAATTTTATGAGGAATAGGTATCTACAATATGAATGCTTTAAACGTTCAACGGTTTTTGAAATATCGTGAACACGAAAGTACATGTTCGGATGATCGTTCGGTTGATTCGGTGGTTGGAGCTCATTTCAACGTCCCCCATCTACGACCTTGTCGGAGGGGCGGGGGACAAAATCTGGAATGATCGCCGATTGATGAGTGGTTGGTTTTTACATTCAAATAATTGGTCTTGGCTTTGACTACCCATTCCCAACAGGAGACTATCTTTTGAGTTTTATTCAGTTGGTGTGACAGAGAACAATTCAGTTCTGCAAAGAAGCAATAACGACACTTGGATAATCATATTTATCGGACATTGTCATTTGGGGTTGATGAACATCACCGATATTGTGCTGTTCGTCGAGTTTTGTATTTAAACAAATTTTTTACTGATCATGTAAACAAATGGAATAAAACAAACAATCTATTCGTGTTTCCCTCACATTCCTTGTGGGCAATAGATTTTGAAGAAGACATATGATGTCATAGCATCAGCCATGGATGGAAGAGTGCAGTTTACCAAGTTGGGGTGGATGAACGCATCAGAAGCATGGTTGTGATGATCCATCAAACCGATTTGTTTGTCTATCAATTGATCTATTTTTCTATTTATCTGTCTGTCTGTCTATCTCTGTATGTATCTATCTTTCATCTCTATGTATCTATGTTGTTATAAATCTAGCTATCGGTTTCTGTGCTATCTAGTTTTTAAGGAGAAGATGATTAACACATTGACGTGACTGGTGTGTCGCTTCGGTGTGGGTGTTGAGTGGAAAGATGGTGAACTTTTTCTACTTTTTAAACACGGCTTCAATTTTATCGATAATATTGATTAAATGCCTCATTTCATGAGGAAAATGTATTCAGATCGAACATAAACCCGAGAGCAAAACTGCTCATGATGAACGATAGACCCATCACAAGCAATTTTCTCGAAAGGAAAAGATCATGAATAGTTTGACTCCTCTCCAATAACTCCTTCCTCCCCCCACCCATAAACTTCCCCAAAATAGCTTTGTGTGTGCGCTCTATCCTTGGTTGCTTTATGGCCAAGTTACCTACTGCTCATTGACTTATGGTATATACTTCCTCAGATCTGGCGATATATCGGTATACTGGTTTTTATCCCCCGCCGCGTGGCGGAAGGGGGATATTGTTGTCACCCAGGTCGTCTGGCTGTCCGTCCGCCGTCCGTCCGTCCGTGCCGGGGCGTCAACATTTATAGCTGTGAGTGCGATAACTCATAAACTGTTCGCCATATCGATTTGAAATTTGGGTCACACATGTACTACCTGAAAAGGAAGAACCCTATTGATTTTGGGCGTGGCCGGATCCAAGATGGCCGACTGGGGCGGCCATCTTGAAAAAAATGTTTTTTCGCCATTCAATTTGAAATTTGAGTCACACATGTACACCTGAAAAGGAAGAACGCTATTGATTTTGGGCGTGGCCAGATCCAAGATGGCCGACTGGGGTGGCCATCTTGAAAAAAATGTTTTTTGTAATAAATGGAAAACCGCTATCTGATTTCAATTATTTTTGGTTACTACGTTCCTCACCCTGGGGAACTTTTTCGAGATGATGACCAAATGATGTCTTGTTTCCAATTCACCTCCCTCATTATCTGGAATATGTATGACCTTTTTCATTCAATGGCGGGGGATTCCCCATCTCTGATGGTATATTTCATGTTGGTATACCGGTATTGGAATTTTGAATATACCGGTACACCGAAAAAAAAAATCAGTCTTTAAAAAAAAAACCGGTATATTACCATCAAATCGAAGAAAGGTGTTTACAATCTTGAGATACCGTACATGATTTCAAAAGCTTTGATCCTCGGCTGCACCTCTAACAGTAGAACGTATGACGTCAAGATGTACAAGGAAGCAAGTACAGTAGGTTTTAACTTTTCATCCTCAACATCCGAGCACCATACAAGCAGTTGCGTTTTTCTTTGCCCCCGTGCTGTTTTTAAAGCAATTGCCAATTAGTTATTTTATATGAATCGGAAGTGCTTGAGAGAGCCTGTGGCGAATACCGGAACGGTGATCCGCGATAGTAAGTTATACTGGCCTGTGCTGATTACCAATGCTGATCTCGCTTTAAAACCAAGTCATTTTTAACCAGGTGATGCATGATGCCATTGCCGGATGCCGAAGTAAGGGAGTACTCAGTTTTTACTGTCCGTTGCTTGGCGAAAAATTTTTTTTGGCAAGTATGGTCTGTAGTGTTTGTTTGTTTGGTACACGATTTTTGGCCACAGTTTTCAAGCAATTGTTCTGAAATGTTTTGTGTGTGTCGGTGACCGGCCAAGGAGAGCAACGCTTAATTTTGGTGAAGATCCGAATCCGGATCCGAATCTGAGAATTATTTAATTTTTAAAAAATGATTCTTCACCATTGAGAGATGGGGAAACGATATTGTATGATATCTCAAAAGGTTATGGATGTATTCGGACGAAACTTGGTGGACATGTTGGGTGTGTGAGAAGGACTAATCGATTCGATTTTGGCGAAGGTCTGAATTCAGATCCGACCTATCGGTGGGATATACAATGTAAACTATTCAGCCTGGCAGAGGTAAGTTCTCTATCGAGTGCCGTTCCGTTTCGCCAAGTTGTCACTCTTTGAGTGATTTTTCATTTGTTTGTTTTCTTGTTTGTTTGGCCGGGTGATATCTCAGCCATTCTATGAGCTCGGAAGCTGACATTTGGGGACAAAAGTGAAGATGTGCTTTGGCAAAAACGGTATATTTTATTTTTTGGTTAATCAATGAATTGATGAATTACTTAATTATTATCGATTTATTAATTTCTTATTTATTTTATTTCTCATCCTGGCAATATCTCAGGCACCTTTTGAGCTTGGAAGCTGATATTTGGACATGGTATTTTTGATTTATTTATTCATCAATTGTTTAATTTTTCGATGAATTCCTTA
Source organism: Eptatretus atami (assembly GCA_035128595.1). Taxonomy (NCBI): domain Eukaryota; kingdom Metazoa; phylum Chordata; class Myxini; order Myxiniformes; family Myxinidae; genus Eptatretus; species Eptatretus atami. Next base: position 97,509,024 of record CM068952.1, read on the forward strand.
ATTTTCAAAAAGTTACAGATTTGTATGAAACAGTCTATTAGCCATTTGATTAAGAAATTCATTATTTTGCGATTATTATTTATATATTCCAATTAGGTAATTAATCAATTATTGCACACCGCTCCCTCCCAAATGTCCATGTACTGCAAGGCGGCATTGCCAGGCTCCGAAGGCACCCCGGCGAAGTCGCAGGCTGGAGGGTATGTTATTTATTTATTTAGCATGGGGCCGGTGTACTTTGTACCTGCACTTGTTTTCTTTATTGTTTAATGTTTAAAAAATATTTTTTATGCCTTTCATACTGATATACCAGTATGAGCCCACCGATGTAGCGATATCGGAAAAAATTGATACCGACGGAGCTTTGTACTTCCATATTACACATGATGCATGTTGTGATGATATACTAGCTGTGCTGGATTACCATTAGCTCCATCTAAGTTATTTATTTGTTTATTATTTTTATTATTATTATCATTATTTTTACAGGAATGAGGCTCATGGAAGAGCAAGGTAGAACTAACAGTGGGACAAACATCAAGGGCATGAACAAACAGGAGAAGAGTAAAGGTAGGAGGGGAGGAAAGACTGAAACTGCCAAGTAAGATGGTTGAGTCTGGAAGGCTTCTTCTTTGTTTGTATGCAGCACAAGGCTGTGGGGTGGCGTCATTGGCTCAGGGTGCAGCTGTGCCGCTGATGCAATGATGGTTTGGGCAATAATTTGGAATTTGTTCATGGTGCCGGCGATAGCTCTCCTACTCTTCGTGAAAGACACCGTGGGGTCTTAAACATCCACCAACGAATTCTGGCAGATGGGAAGCCTGTTTAACATCCATCCTTGTGACGGCACACACGTTGATGAATCACCCTGCCTGTGAAACACCAGGATGACAGTTTATAGCTGGGTCTGGATTCAAACCCGGGCTAGACAGCTTCGAGGCAATTTTGCGTACCCCTTGGCCATTCTGTCAGCCTAGGAATGGCTAATGTGGTAGTACTGATCACAGGTCATATTTGGGGATGATGAGAGATAGTGGACAAGAGATTAAATCCAATGCAGAAACTTGTAGATATTTCGAGATTAAAAATAAGAATATTGCAGCCATGATATACAAATTAACGTAGCACATGAAATTCCAACACGTAATTTTTAATATTCACAGATAATGTTGCTTAGTGGTGAGTGATAAATATTCGTGCCATCTTTGCATTGTTACAATTATTTACATATATAATTGTCTATTTCTTGATCAATTGATTTGGATTCATTGTGAGGTTGCAGTCGCACCTAAACCCGGAGTATATACCACCACCAGTACAAAATGCTGGGTTTCTACGTGAGCTAAAGGAGATGGGAATTGCACACTCTCTGGATGCCGAAGATCGTCTTTTCCGTGCTCATGGTGAGGCTGAAATGTTCGATCACTTATTTAGAGCTGTGCACAATTACCAGACTAAAATGGAATGCATTTGTGAAACTTTCTTTGGTTTCTCATGTTATCATTTAAGTCTCTTTATATTTATACCTTTCTCAGTCGACGTCTCTGTCTGAAACCATTGACATTTTGGAATTACGTTATTATGTTTTTTCAATCTCTCTGTTTCTATATCTTTCGAGAGCGGTCTTGCTTGGTGGTATAACAGCCATGCCATTTTCTTCATTTAATAATAGCATGGTTTTATCATTCAGGACATTGCCTGCATGAGATCTTTGCTCTGCGAGGAGGAGGGAAGTTTGAAAGGATTCCAGACCTAGTTGTCTGGCCCTGTGAGTGAATCTTGCATCCAGTAATTTCAGGCAGTTTTGTATGTTCCATTATCCTGCTGAAATATTTTTAATTTACAATCTGAAGTTTCACATGCAGGTGAACCTACATATTGGTTGAAGAAACAGTTTCAGTCCATGCATGTACATAGACTCATGTGTCGCACATTTTTCAAATATATGCCTTTATGATGTAAGTTGCTTGCTCTCAGAACTGTTCCATTTAGAAATTTAGTGGCACAAGGCCCATTTATATTACAACATTAATATGTCCAGGCTGACTCTGCAGGAATAGCCAATTAGGCCATCCAAGTCAGCAGCAAAGCATTCTCGACATGGTGACATGGTGAATTAGAGGTACGCACACTTGGCTCTAAGCGGTCTAGCATGGGTTTGAATCTCGACACAGCTATATAAACTGTCATCCCTGTGTTTCACAGGCAGGGCGATTCATCAACGTGTGTGCCGTCCCTAAAATGGATGTTGAACGGGTGTCCCATCTGCTTGCATTCATTGGTGGACAAAAATATCTCACGGCATCATTCGCGAAGAGTAGATGAGATATCACCGGCACTGTGGCCAAATTCAAAATTCCTGCCCTAATCAGCAGAGGATTATTGCATCAGCGGCACATCATGCTCCCAGGCAATGATGCCACCTCGCAGCCTTGTGCTGCATACAAAAAAAGAAGATTCTTCACATTAAGCGGCCAGACAAGCTTGATTCTTTATACTATCGAGATACCCATGTGATGAGAGTTGAAGAGAAAGTACTTTTCGTTGTGCAGAAAGTGTTTTGGGTGAAAATGGCGATGCAAAAGGAGATGGCATTGTTTTTAATGATGTGTGTGACCAACACACATTCGAAGGCAAAATGCAGACAATTCCACCGTTTACCATTTCACGACCACAAATAGTCACTCTTTGGTAATGTGTGACAACATTTGGGAACGTCATCACTTTTGGTATTTTGCCACCTCGGCTGAGAAGTCGATTTTGCCCCTTTGGGTAGGCTGTGTGGGAAACTTGAATGGGAAAGTAGGTAAAATATCTACGCTCCATCCAGGAAGGCCTCTTTTAATTGGCTTATTTGGATTTTAATGCATTGTTTAAATGTGCCTTTGATGGCTTCGGGCGTTGTTTCGGCAAAGGTTCAACAATTATTGTTTCCTGCAGGTAGCCACGAAGATGTCCTTAAGATTGTGAACTTGGCTGTGACTCATAATGTTTGCATCATTCCATTTGGAGGTAAGATCTCAAACTCTGCTCATAAGATAAGTATTCCCTGATGTGCAATTGTAACGAAAGATGACAGTTTGAGCTGCTGTCTGCCGCTTTGTCCGTCTGCAGCCTTGTCGGTCTGCTCCCTTGTCACATCTGTCACATCTCTCTGTCACATCTCTCTGTCACATCTTTCTATCACATCTCTCTGTCACATCTCTCTGTCACATCTCTCTGTCACATCTTTCTGTCACATCTCTCTGTCACATCTCTCTGTCACATCTCTCTGTCACATCTCTCTGTCACATCTCTCTGTCACATCTCTCTGTCACATCTCTCTGTCACATCTCTCTGTCACATCTCTCTGTCACATCTCTCTGTCACATCTCTCTGTCACATCTCTCTGTCACATCTCTCTGTCACATCTCTCTGTCACTTCTCTCTGTCACTTCTCTCTGCCACCTTTTCTCTTTCACCTCTCTCTCACCTCCTCTGTCTGCTCCTCTTTTACCTCCTCTGCTCCTCTTTCCTTTCCTTACTGTCTCCTCCTCTTTCACTGCTTTCCTTTCCTTACTGTCGTCTCCTCTTTCACCTTTCCTTTCCTTACTGTCGTCTTCTCTTTCACCTCTTTCGTTTCCTTACTGTCGTTTTCTCTTTCACCTCTTTCGGTTCCTTACTGTCGTCTCCTCTTTCATGTCTTTCCTTTCCTTACTGTCGTCTCCTCTTTCACCACTCTCCTTTCCTTACTTTAGTATCTCTTTTCCTTTTCTTACTGTCACTCTCTCTCTCTCATGTGACCTTTAATTGAGATTAAACATAACAGTGGGTTGACATGTTACGTGGGTGAAGGCATTTCCATTGACGCATTCACGTCAATTGTATTTTCTCATTTTGCTTTGTCACCTGTCCTTTATGAACATTGCCAGCAAGTACATTTTTGCCCTATTCTGCTTTTTAACCCCCCCCCCCCCCATTTTTTTTGGTTGACAAACATTGATATAAATTCACCAATTGTCTGAGTACCAATACCGCCATTTTGTAAATTCTCAAATTTGTTTTTATCACGTGAAACATCTAACCTTATTATGACCTTACAGAGTCATTGCTTTAAAATACTCACGAGGCTTAAACCCATCCATGTAACAAATTGTATCACTGGTTTTCATGATATTCGGTGAATCGGTAGGCAATAATTGTCACTGGTCGGTACCCTGGGCAAATTCAAAATCCTTGCCGTAATGTGCAGTGGCACTGCACGAGTGGCACAGCCATGCAGGGAGCATTGAATCGGTAACACTCAGTAATGATGCAGCCAGTGGGCTGAATTCTTAATTCAATCCTGGTACAATATGTGTTTGCTAACGTGAATGACGAATGGTATTCTGTTTGTCATTTAATTGCTCCTGTTAACTCAAAAGGCAAAGGGTTAATGCATTCTATGTAACCTGAAAACGGTGCTTCCACGTCCAGATTTGATTTGCATCGTAGCCTTGTGCCTGATCGTACGAGGTGAACGATGATTTTTCTCCATTCCTTCCAAAGCGGCAAGCTTCATCAGTCTAGATTTAATCCTCACATCAACCTTCTTTCTGTAATGTACCTCTCAAGCTATCATACTGCACTGAATTCGTGGTATTTCTCCATCTTGCGGTTTATCACCATGGCGGAGCATCAACATTTTCGCTGCAGGATTGTGAGCCCATGTCGACTATTGTCTATATGCCACTGTTGGTGTGTTTGTTTTTTGGTTTTGCAATCTCGAGTGTTATCGTAAGCCGGTTACATTCACTTAAGGGTGGGACTACGGATTGCACATCACGGGCATGCCTCCATTGTGGATAAGGCCGTCGGCATCTAGATTTTCCTGGTCACCGTGGCTGCGAGTTGTGATTGAAACCATATGTCAAGCGCTGGAGCAACCCCAACGCGGTGACATTTATGACGACAAAGGCGGCAAGATGTATGGTTTGAGCCGCGGTTTATTAGGCCGACTAATATTCAACGTCATGTGGAAGAAAGTATTTTAATTGACTCGGCTCTGTGCATAGCTCTTTGATGTTCTCAAGGCGATCCGGTTGAAATTAATTCTGACAGGTGTTTTAGATGCTGGATTTTGCATGCATAAAATATTATTATTGTTATGTTTTCTTTATTTTTTAACCCCAAACATTTACGTCGTGTACCTAACCTCGACACAAATGTCAGTCCGTTGGAGGAGCTTCTGGTTTTCCCTTCATTGGCATTCTCGTAAATCGGCGCATGAAAATGAGTTACGAGCAAATTTGTGTTAATTAACTTTTGCCTTGATCACCACTATGCTAATTCTTGGCAAGTCAATCATGCAAGTGTGGGAGATCTATACTCAATTACATTATGAGGGAGAGTGGCCTTTCTACTCATATATGCCGTTGTAGATGTTTATGGCACACGGGCGTGTTTTGCTAATGACACGCAATTGCCTGCATTAAGTCGAGGGTTGTGTGAACCTTTGGTAGAAGCCAAGTGCTGTTTTGGGAAGGTCTTATCCCCCCCCTCCACCCCACCTTTTTTTTTTCTTCTTCATCAAGAGGTGTTTCTCATGTTGCCGCAGAGACACTTGTGTTGAAACAAATTTTGTGTTCCAAAGTGAGTAGGATTGGACGAATCACACTTTAAAAGCACGCGATGCAAATTTGCTTTGCTCGACAAAATATAACCATCATTTTAATTTTGCCTTCCAGCTCGCATTAAAATAGTGGGATTCCATTTCAGAAGCGACTACCATGCGACCTCAAATTTGTGCCATTGGAAATGGTCATTCCAAGATAATGTTATGCAAATTGGGTCATGGCATCTAGCATTTCACTTGTGCTCATTCTTGTCATGGGGACGGTGAAGGATCTGTTCCCAGATATCAAAAACCCACAAACAAAAAATATATTGCTGTAGATCTTTATGCACCATATTTTTGGAATTGATGAAGGTTCATATAGATAAGTGCTGTAGACTGAAGCACTTCACTGACCAGGCAATTGGATTGATGTGCAAAATGACAAAACAAACAAGACGAAGCATCGAGGATGTGGCCCGTATTCTCTCGCCGCCGGTGGCCGGGTGGGATGGGGTCAGGCAAACGGCCGGGGTATTCACGGTGTCTGGGTCATTGGCAGGTCATGAGGACATGGCCAGGGCAGTGGGAGAAACGGGGAGACGATGCTTCGCCTTACAGAGGTAAAAAGTTCATCCGCCTAGCTCTGAGACCGTTTCCCGGCCTCCTTAACGGCATTTTGAGGAGCTGTGGCGAATTTTCTGAAATGGGCCGTAATACAGCAATTATAGCAGTCCTTGGTGTCAGGAGCTGAAAATATTAGTAAAGAAGGTGCGAGACAATTGCGAGGGGGGTGGTTTTGTAGAGGTAGTTGGGTGGAAACGTCTAAGATCATAGGGCCTTGGCTACAGTATTGTTGAGGAGTGAATCGTCTCCAAAGAATGCTTTACACCAAGGCAGATGGTGTATTAGGGAAAAAAAGCATGCAGGCGAAAACCCGCGCGGTTTGCAAAGTGCCAACATTGATCTTTCGACAGGTGTGCATTGAAAAGCCATCGGTTTGTCCAAGATTGAAAAGTCTGTTCCAACCGAAGCATTGATATCATAAAGATTCGTACGTTCATATTTTTCTTCCCGCGGTATCATGCAGCAGTAAGCTTTATTTATTAATTATTTACTGTTTTTGAGGTCCTTCAAATAATTTCAGTATATTTGTTATTTTTAATTGGCTGAATACACAAGGATCAAATTCATCGCACAATAGACGTCCTCTGCTTTCACTTTGACTACATTTTGTCACTGAGTTGTGGATGTTGGTGGGTTGCATTTTGGTTATTATTAATATTTGGTTTTTATTTTTTATTTTTTTACATTCCATGCACAAACAACATAACTGTTGGTCCTTCATCTCGACAATTAACCTTGACCCAGATATGTTTTTATAAGCACGATAGGCATTGTAAAATGTTGTACAAACAAGCTATTCACTGTCGTCCAATGCTCGCCAACCTTTTTTTTTATTATTATTATTTTTTTAAACTTTTTCATTACAGAAATGTATATTATTAGTAAGAAAATAAAATAAACGTGTTTTTTTTTTTCCTGCTTCGTAATTTTTTCATTAAAAAAATTTTTTTTTTTTGCGCATCTTAGATTGTGAGTATCTTGTTCGCATAACTCTTTGAACGGTTTGCTGTTTATATCGATTTAGGTTGAGGCCTCGATCAACTTCGTTCATCATGTTTTGCCTTGTGACAAAACCGGAATTGTCAATTTTTACTTGTGAGAAATTCAGAATGAAATGACGACGATAAGGTGTGCAGGCTGGGTTTGAAAGCTTCAATCGCTCCTAATGAAACCCTGTCACTGAAACCTGTGATGTGCAATAATTGTATGATGCTTATTTCTTCCTTCAATGGAAGAAGATAATGTCTGGTACTTCCAGAAATAACTATATATTGCTATTTTTTTTATTTTATTCTTTGAGTCGTTTGTCTGCCGAACCAAGTGTTTTTGAGACGTCGGCTGATCCCGATGCAAAATTGTAGTAATGTTCTCGCAATGGTTTATCCTGCCGATGTGGCAACACATTATGGCTCTCATTACGGCTCCTGCTGCTTCACGCAGGTGGAACGAGCGTTTCAAGTGCCCTTGAGTGCCCCCTGGAGGAGAAACGCTGCATTCTCTCGCTGGACATGACTCAGATGGTGCGTCTACTTGCTTTAAAGTTTCCTCGAGCATTAATTTGCTGTGGAGTTTGGATAATCAATGGACATATTCACTTTACAACGATTACTTTGGTTGAATTAAGTTTTACATCTCTTTCCCATCAGCATACAAATGCTTGGTGTTGGCTTAATGGTTAGGATGGTGAGCTTTGGATCCTATGCTCCTGAGTTCAAATCCCACTTAGCTGTTGAATTAATACCAGGTGGGGTTAACTTGACCTGTCATCCTTCTGAGATCGGCAAAATGAGTGCCAGCTTGCTGGAATCCTGTGTCGGAGTGGCGACTCATCCAGGATTGTGCCCAATAGCCAAGGAGACTGCTTAAGCAGCACCAACGCTCTGCACAGAGTATGGTCCCAATCTCCTTCTCCTTCAGCATTGCACATTGTGTCACATGAACAAAATGTCAGGTGACTGTTTATTGTTGCTTGCAAATTTTGTGCCCATAAGGAAACAGCAGTGAAAGCACTGTTTCTGGTTTTAGTACAAACAGCAGAAGTACATTAAAAATCGGATTTGGAATAGCTGTGAAACAGCATGGTGGCAAGCAAGGAGGACATTTTTATATTATGATGTAGATATATAAGAGGTCACTCACAAATGGAACATTACTGATCCTGTGTTGATGTTTGAGCTTGTGGTATCTTTCCTGAGGATGTTGGTAATGATGGATGTTGTGATTCTGCAGGATGCTATCTGAATGAGATGATCATGTAAAAGGTTTTCAGCACATCATTAATTTGGCTCATCTTGTGCAAAGATTGGATTATTTTCCTTGAAGGTACACAGCTCGCAGGAGAGTGCACACACGTCGAGGCTATCCTCCCAGTCATGTGATGGGGTTATGTGATGTCACCAAGGACTGAAAGCTCTCTGTTACATTTGCACAATATTGATTGGATGAACCTAGCAAATATATTTTTCAATTGCCTTTTGATTTTTCAATCCTCACATTTGGACACAGCCGTTATTATTCATGTCTTTCATAATCTTCATTTTATATACTGTATTCCACTTTATCAATTTATTATCCCAATTGGCAGTTAAAAAATTTTTGGGGGGGAAATACTATCATTCTTGGAAAACCTTGAAGATTGCATTGAGGAAATGTTTTTACTACTTCAGGTATAATATTGAGAAATGTTTTGCAGGTTTGTTTTGTCACTGAATATTTGTTGCAGAACATTGATCTCAAAGTGCTTGTAATGTGTGTTTGGTCATATTACATCAGTAAAAGCTTAAATTGGCTCTCCTCACACCTTCACTTAATCTTGTTTGACAATCTTTGCAATTGTTTGACAATCTAACTGAATCTTGTTTGACAATTAGATCTCTCAGCATTACCAAGTTTATCATGGTTGTGTGTCGTGTATAATTTCACTTGTCAGATCGTCTTGCAAGAAAGTAATAAAAACTAGAAGGGCACACGGTAGAGCGCATACCTCCGCCACGCAATGCCTGACCCACGAGAACGTATCGGACCTAACACAATTTTGAAATATTATGCTATATATCGTTTTTGGCCACATCTCTCAATGGTGAAGAATCACTTTGAAAATTTAATAATTCTCGTATCCAGATCCGGATATATATGGATCTTCACCAAAATCGAATCAATTTGTCCTTGCCACACACTCAACGTGTCCACCAAGTTTTGTCCGAATCCGTCCACACCTTTTTGAGATATCCTGTACACAGATAAACAAACAGACAGAAAGGGGGTGAAAACATAACCTCCTTCACCTTCGGTGGTGGAGCTAATAATACCATATTTTTTGTTGTACAAGTCGAAACTTTCTTTCCCGAAAGTCCGGGCCTGACTTGTCTTCAGAATTGACTTGTCTATGATTTAAGACATTGAATTGCATAAATGAAGAAGTATAATTGAAAAGTGTGATATTTCCTGAAATAAATTGTCTAATTGTTAATTTAAAACACACTACAGCCAAGTATCTCCTTAGCATCATGAATGCGTTCCTAGAAAATGTGACGTTAAGCAAAACGACGTTAAGCAGACTAGATATTCCCATTGATATCGTGTTATAATGGGGGGGGGGGAAGGGCTGTATTACCAAGGGCACATTTTCGGTCACCCTAATGTAACTTCAACCTCACTTAACTACGTGTTAGAGACACATATTAAACAACTCGATAAAGAACAAAAATTAAATGCACAAATGGACAATTAAATGAACAGTTACAGGGGTACTCACCAAAATGTAGGGCCGAGATTGCTTGTCAGGATGGGAGAGGTGCATTTGTGGAGTGAGGGGCTACAGGGAGGATCTCATGTCATACACGTGACTCATGTGTTGACGTCTCGGACGGACTGCTCTAATAATTTGTACATCGGGAAAGCAAACAGGAGGCAATCCCGGAGCAATACGGTGCTCCCCTCGCCATGATCACGCTTTCGGGTGAGTCGTGCAGTGAATTTGGAATCAAGGAATCTCCAATTGAGCTATCGAATGGGCTGCGTGGTGAATCCAGAGTGGAGAAGTCATCACCGAGTTGCAAGATGGTCAATAAGATGGTGCGAAAGCAAAATACGGTAATAATTTGTTACTCAGGTGACACTTTGTGCTGGCGCATGTCATTGGTGATAAACTGAGCTGGCCATTAAATTTAGGATAACTAATGGATGAAAAAACATTGATCATCTCTTTTTTTTTTTGTTATACGGGATCTCATCCGCACAACTGGACAACTTGTAATGCTGTGCCTTGAGAGAGACTGTACCTGTGGCCTAATTAGTTCTCCCTACCGTACCTTCAAATAAGTTGAACCACCAATGTCTATTTTAGACTTTTAAGTGTAAATGATACTTGCAGGTCATTTTTACTTCTTTTTTTTAATCCTATGGATTTTGTCTTGCAGAATCAGATCCTGTGGATTGATGAGAATAATCTGACTGCCTGCATCGAAGCGGGAATCATTGGTCAGGATTTGGAAAGGAAGGTGAGGAATGCTTTAAATACATTTGTGTGCGAAGAAGTGTCAAAAGTTCAATACTTGGAGTGGTATGAAAGAATACGCTGCTGCTTCAAGAAAAATACGAGTAGTGGATAGTGGCTTGAAAGTTTTGTGCTGCATTGTAACAGTTGTTTTAAGGTTTTTTTTTTTTAACCTGGTTTGAGGTGTTCTTTTGAGTGACCAGCAGCTCCATTTATTTTCTTAGCTACCATAAAAAGAGGGTGTTTCATTTCTCCACCTATCTGAATGTCCACCAGGCGGCAGTGTCACACAAGTGGTGTTTCCATTTCAGTGGTTTCTTCACAAATGGCCGAGCAATTGTCTTTCTGACTTCCAATGTTCTTGATTTTGTCTGCAGCTTGCCGAAAGAGGATTTTGCACAGGCCATGAACCTGACTCTGTGGAGTTCAGCTCCCTGGGAGGGTGGGTGGCCACCAGAGCATCAGGCATGAAGAAGAATGTGTACGGAAACATCGAGGACCTGGTGAGATGAAGGAACATAGTCGGAAGGCAGCATTCAAATCACCAATGTTGGGAACAGTTTTATTGTTATTATCCGGACACTGGATTAGATTTTAAGTTGCACACGTGTTGCCAAAGTGTAACCTTTGTTAAAAAAAAACAATTGTGATTGTGAATTGCATCTGATTGTGAATTGGATTGACACGAAAGCTTGGTGGGTTGTGTATTTACTGACGAGTTATCTTGTTTGAGTTTGATACCCAAAACAATTGGACATGCCAGATTGTGCTGCTATCAAAGGTTCATCACCTTCAGAAATTGGGAGGTCTTGTAATATGCCATTAACAGAACCTTGAGGGACAGTTTGGTGCTGCTTTACTCGAATCTTCACTTACATTACATTAAGAACTAGAAGGGCACTTGGTAAAGCGCATACCTCCGCCACACAATGCCTGATCCACAAGAACATATCGGGCCCAATACTTTTTTGAAATATCATTCTACATATCGTTTTTGGCCCTATCTCTCAATGGTGAAGAATCACTTACAGAATTATCAGATCCAGATCCGGATTCAGATCTTCACCAAAATTGAATCGATTCTTCCTAGTCACACACCCGTGTCCACCAAGTTTAGTCTGAATCCGTCCACAACATTTTGAGATATCGTGTTACATATCAGTTTAGCCCTATCTCTCAATGGTGAAGAATCACTTAAAAAATTATATTCGCCAGATCTGGATGTGGATCTTCACCAAAATCTAATCAGTTTAGCTTTGTCGCACACCCAACCTGTCCACAAAATTTCATCAGAATCCGTCCACAACTTTTTGAGATATCCTGCACACAGACAGAGAGACAGAGAGACAGACAAACAAATAAGATGACGACGTTGTGCAGAGCACGATACTTGCAAAGTCTATAAAACAAATTTAACCTCAAAAATAACTGGTGGTTTAATTTGATGACCAAATGTGCAATTCCTCTTCAAATTTCAAGTCAATCGGATAAAAATTGACAATTTTAGAAATTTGGCCTCTCTTGTTATTTTGGCATATGTTGACCTCAAAAATAATTGGTGGTTGAATTCAGTGACCTGATATGCAAATCCTCTTCATATTTCAATTCAATGGGATGAAAATTGAGGATTTTAGAAATACCACCATAGTTGTTGACCTTGGGCCTATGTTGACCGTTTGGTCGATGTTGACCTCCAAAATAATTCACTTGTTGAATTCAGTGACCTGAAATATAAATCCTCTTCAAATATCCAGTCAATCGGATGAAAATTGAGGATTTTACAAATGCTGTTGTGGGGCCGGGTCTCAGTGGTGAACACGACCGCTAGGTGGAGCAGTAGAGTCGGGTCCACCGAACACCCGGAATCTAGATCGTGCTTCTCGGAGAACTCCGAAAGGCACGGGTGCCTTACAGGACCGTGAATCGCCAATAATTCGACTGCGTGGGATAGGGTTAATTGCCAACCTTCAATATACCTAAAAACCCACGCGGCAAAGCTACCGGGGAATTCACACCCTCGACGGAGCTCGAGCGGGACGAGACGTTACCGTGCTCAAACCATGCGTAACCCGAGCGGATGGTTACCGAGGTCCATCGGTCCAAATGCACAATTTACGGTTTCCCAATTTCCCAGCATGCACCGTGCGAAGCCAATGAAAGAAGCACAGAAACGAGCTGGTACATTCAACAATAGGGGTGTTTATTTTACAATAATCGGGGAGGGGGAAGCACACAAAGAGCAGAGCTATCACGACTATAAGAAATGCAATGTACAATGAGCAAAATGAAGCACTTACACAATTCTATTTGAAGACGGGCCCACACACAGACACACACACAAAGAAATGGACCCCGTCGGGTCTTTATTGAAGGCTTCCAGCTCGAGGAAAGGTGAGCTGGAGACCAGAGCCTGTGTTTGGACCTGTCCACCTCGTGTGGTCTTCAACGATCCGACTCGGCGGGACTCGAACCTGCAACACGATGCCGCTCCAAGCACCAGGTACCGCGCTCTCCAACCGGCCACGCACCAATCGACCAAGACCAAGGAGAAGATCAGAGACGACGATGACCCAGGACCAGACGAACCAGCCAGCACCAAGACCCGTGACCCCCAAGACGCCGATGACCTACACTCTCAGCCTGGCGTTCCTTTATATTCCTTTTTCCTCCGGGGTGAGAAAATCGCCGTCTGGGGTGATCTCCACCCTCATTGGATGGTGCGTCATGGAAAGTCGCTCTCTGTGGCCATCTCAACCCTCATTGGCCAGCGTGTCATGGGAAAGTCACCCTCTGTGGCCATCTCAACCCTCATGGCCGGCGTGTTGTGGGAAAGTCACCTTCTGTGGCCTCTCAACCTCATTGGCCGGCGTGTCGTGGAAAAGTCGCCTTCTGTGGCCATCTCCACCCTCATTGGCCGACGTGTCGTGGGAAAGTCGCCTTCTGTGGCGTGATTGGACAAGGGGAACGCCCCTGCCTTCCTGGGTGGAGTCCCGGTCTGAGGCTATGGAAATCTCCGCCCTCGTACATGGCCGAACGCACGTGGGCAATGGCGTCGTTGTGCGAAATGAAGTGAAGGAGGTTTGTTGGAAAAGAAACTCCACAGCGCACACATGTAATTCCCGTTAGACACAGGTAGGGGGCCCTAACTATAAACACACACTTACCGATATAACTGTTCTATAGGGACCTGAATTTTGAGTGCTCATGGCTGCCAGATTCGTAACACTACCACCTTCGTTGTTGACATTTTGGTCTATGTTGACCTCCAAAATAATTTGCTGGTTGAATTCAGTGACCTGAAATAAAAATCCTCTTCAAATTTCAAGTCGATAGGATGAAAATTGAGGATTTTAGAAACACCTTCTTAGTTGTTGACTTTGGGCCTATGTTGACCTAAAAAAAATTCACTGGTTGATTTCAGTGACCTGAAATGTAAATCCTCTTCAAATGTCAAGTCAATCGGATGAAAATTGAGGATTTTATGAATTACCACTTAGTTGTTGACTTTGGGCCTATATTAACCTTTTCGTCTATGTTGACCTCAAAAATAATTGGTGGTTGAATTCAGTGACCTGAAGTATAAATCCTCTTCAAATTTCAAGTCAATCGGATGAAAATTGAGGATTTAGAAACACCACCTAATTATTCCTGGTGTTGGCTTAATGGTTAGGGTGGTGGATTGGGATCCGAGGATCCTGAGTTCAAATCCCATCGGATGTTGAATTAATACCACATGGGGTTGACTCTGTCTGTCATCCTTCGAGTCGCCAAATGAGTACCAGCTTGCTGGTATCCTGTGTCGGAGTGGCGATCTATCCATGATTGTGCCCAATAGCCAAGGAGACTGCTTATGCAGCACCAATGCTCTGCACAGAGTGTGGTGCCAATGGATGGAGGGACCTTAGTTGTTGACCTTGGACCTATGTTGACATTTTGGTCAATGTTGACCTCAAAAATAATTGGTGGTTCAATTCAGTGACCTGAAATACAAACCCTGTTCATATTTCAATTAAATCAGATGAAAATTGAGGATTTTAGAAACACCACCTTAGTTGTTGACCTTGGGCCTATGTTGACCTCAAAAACAATTGATGGTTGAATTGAATGACCAAATATGCAAC
>CM068952.1:97537179-97556098 GCA_035128595.1 Eptatretus atami
TATCGTAAGCGGTTACATTACTTAAGGTGGACTACGGATTGCACATCCGGGCATGCTCCATTGTGGATAAGGCCGTCGGCATCTAGATTTTCCTGGTCACCGTGGCTGCGAGTTGTGATTGAAACTCATATGTCAAGCGCTGGAGCAACCCCAACGCGGTGACATTTATGACGACAAAGGCGGCAAGATGTATGGTTTGAGCCGGTTTATTAGGCGACTAATATTCAACGTCATGTGGAGAAAGTATTTTTAATTGACTCGGCTCTGTGCATAGCTCTTTGATGTTCTCAAGCGATCCGTTGAAATTAATTCTGACAGGTGTTTTAGATCTGGATTTTGCATGCATAAAATATTTATTATTGTTATGTTTTCTTTATTTTTTAACCCAAACATTTACGTCTGTGTCCAACCCGACACAAATGTCAGTCCGTTGGGAAGCTTCCTGGTTTTCCTCATTGGCATTCTCGTAAATCGGCGCATGAAAATGAGTTACGAGCAAATTTGTGTTAATTAATTTTGCCTTGATCACACTATGCTAATTCTTGCAAGTCAATCATGCAAGTGTGGAGATCTATACTCAATTACATTATGAGGGAGAGTGGCCTTTCTACTCATATATGCCGTGTAGATGTTTATGGCAACACGGCGTGTTTTGCTAATGACACGCAATTGCCTGCATTAAGTCGAGGGTTGTGTGAACTTTGGTAGAAGCCAAGTGCTGTTTTGGAGGGTACTTATCCCCCCCTCCACCCCAACCTTTTTTTTTTCTTCTTTCATCAAGAGGTGTTTCTCATGTTGCGCAGAGACACTTGTGTTGAAACAAATTTGTGTTCCAAGTGAGTAGGATTGGACGAATCACACTTTAAAGCAACGCGATGCAAATTTGCTTTGCTCGACAAAAATATAACCATCATTTAATTTTGCTTCCAGCTCGCATTAAAATAGTGGGATTCCATTTCAGAAGCGATACCATGCGACCTCAAATTTGTGCCATTGGAAATGGTCTTCCAACGATAATGTTATGCAAATTGGGTCATGGCATCTAGCATTTCACTTGCTCTCTTTGTCATGGACGGTGAAGGATCTGTTCCAGATATCAAAAACCCACAAACAAAAAATATATTGCTGTGTAGATCTTTATCAACCATATTTTTGGAATTGATGAAGGTCATTATAGATAATGCTGTAGACTGAGCACTCAACTGACCAGGCAATTGGATTGATGTGCAAATGACAAAACAAACAAGACGAAGCATCGAGATGTGGCCCGTATCTCTCGCCGCCGGTGCCGGTGGATGGGTCAGGCAAACGCCGGGTATTCACGGTGTCTGGGTCATTGCAGGTATGAGGACATGGCCAGGGCAGTGGGAGAAACGGGGAGACGATGCTTCGCCTTACAGAGGTAAAAGTTCATCCGCCTAGCTCTGAGACCGTTTCCCGGCCTCCTTAACGGCATTTTGAGGAGCTGTGGCGAATTTTCTGAAATGGCCGTAATACAGCAATTATAGCAGTCCTTGGTGTCAGGAGCTGAAAATATTAGTAAAGAAGGTGCGAGACAATTGCGAGGGGGTGGTTTTGTAGAGGTAGTTGGGTGGAAACGTCTAAGATCATAGGCCTTGGCTACAGTATTGTTGAGGAGTGAATCGTCTCCAAGAATGCTTTACACCAAGGCAGATGGTGTATTAGGGAAAAAAAGCATGCAGGCGAAAACCGCGCGGTTTGCAAAGTGCCAACATTGATCTTTCGACAGTGTGCATTGAAAAGCCATCGGTTTGTCCAAGATTGAAAGTCTGTTCAACCGAAGCATTATATCATAAAGATTCGTACGTTCATATTTTCTTCCCGCGGTATCATGCAGCAGTAAGCTTTATTATTAATTATTTTACTTTTTTGAGGTCCTTCAAATAATTTCAGTATATTTGTTATTTTTAATGGCTGAAATACACAAGGATCAAATTCATCGCACAATAGACGTCCTCTGCTTTCACTTTGACTACATTTGTCACTGAGTTGTGGATGTTGGTGGGTTGCATTTTGGTTATTATTAATATTTGGTTTTTATTTTTTATTTTTTACATTCCATGCACAAACAACATAACTGTTGGTCCTTCATCTCGACAATTAACCTTGACCCAGATATGTTTTTATAAGCACGATAGGCATTGTAAAATGTTTTACAAACAAAGCTATTCACTGTCGTCCAATGCTCGCCAACCTTTTTTTTTATTATTATTATTTTTTTTAAACTTTTTCATTACAGAAATGTATATATTAGTAAGAAAATAAAATAAACGTGTTTTTTTTTTCCTGCTTCGTAATTTTTTCATTAAAAAAATTTTTTTTTTGCGCATCTTAGATTGTGAGTATCTTGTTCGCATAACTCTTTGAACGGTTTGCTGTTTATATCGATTTAGGTTGAGGCCTCGATCAACTTCGTTCATCATGTTTTGCTTGTGACAAAACCGGAATTGTCAATTTTTACTTGTGAGAATTCAGAATGAAATGACGACGATAAGGTGCAGGCTGGGTTTGAAAGCTTCAATCGCTCCTAATGAAACCCTGTCACTGAAACCTTGGATGTGCAATAATTGTATGATGCTTATTTCTTCCTTCAATGGAAGAAAGATAATGTCTGGTACTTCCAGAATAACTATATATTGCTATTTTTATTTATTCTTTGAGTCGTTTGTCTGCCGAACCAAGTGTTTTTGAGACGTCGGCTGCCCGATGCAAAATTGTAGTAATGTTCTCGCAATGGTTTATCCTGCGATGTGGCAACACATTATGGCTCTCATTACGGCTCCTGCTGCTTCACGCAGGTGGAACGAGCGTTTCAAGTGCCCTTGAGTGCCCCCTGGAGGAGAAACGCTGCATTCTCTCGCTGGACACTGACTCAGATGTGCGTCTACTTGCTTTAAAGTTTCCTCGAGCATTAATTTGCTGTGGAGTTTGGATAATCAATGGACATATTCACCTACAACGATTACTTTGTTGAATTAAGTTTACATCTCTTTCCCATCAGCATACAAATGCTTGGTGTTGGCTTAATGGTTAGGATGGTGAGCTTTGGATCCTATGCTCCTGAGTTCAAATCCCACTTAGCTGTTGAATTAATAAACCAGGTGGGGTTAACTTGACCTGTCATCCTTCTGAGATCGGCAAAAATGAGTGCCAGCTTGCTGGAATCCTGTGTCGGAGTGGCGACTCATCCAGGATTGTGCCCAATAGCCAGGAGACTGCTTAAGCAGCACCAACGCTCTGCACAGAGTATGGTCCCAATCTCCTTCTCCTTCAGCATTGCACATTGTGTCACATGAACAAAATGTCAGGTGACTGTTTATTTTGCTTGCAAATTTTGTGCCCATAAGGAACAGCAGTGAAAGCACTGTTTTTGGTTTTAGTACAAACAGCAGAAGTACATTAAAATCGGATTGGAATAGCTGTGAAACAGCTGGTGCAAGCAAGGAGGACATTTTTATATTGATGTAGATATATAAGAGGTCACTCACAAATGGAACATTACTGATCCTGTGTTTGATGTGAGCTTGTGGTATCTTTCCTGAGGATGTTGGTAATGATGGATGTTGTGATTCTGCAGGATGCTATCTGAATGAGATGATCATGTAAAAGGTTTTCAGCACATCATTAATTTGGCTCATCTTGTGCAAAGATTGGAATTATTCCTTGAAGGTACACAGCTCGCAGGAGAGTGCACACCACGTCGAGGCTATCCTCCCAGTCATGTGATGGGGTATGTGATTCACCAAGGACTGAAAGCTCTCTGTTACATTTGCACAATATTGATTGGATGAACCTAGCAAATATATTTTTCAATTGCCTTTTGATTTTTCATCCTCACAATTTGGACACAGCGTTATTATTCATGTCTTCATAATCTTCATTTTATATACTGTATTCCACTTTATCAATTTATTATCCCAATTGGCAGTTAAAAAATTTTTGGGGGAAAATACTATCATTCTTGGAAAACCTTGAAGATTGCATTGAGGAAATGTTTTTACTACTTCAGGTATAATATTGAGAAATGTTTTGCAGGTTTGTTTTGTCACTGAATATTTGTTGCAGAACATTGATCTCAAAGTGCTTGTAATGTGTGTTTGGTCATATTCATCAGAAAAGCTTAAATTGGCCTCCTCCACCTTCACTTAATCTTGTTTGACAATCTTTGCAATTGTTTGACAATCTAACTGAATCTTGTTTGACAATTAGATCTCTCAGCATTACCAAGTTTATCATGGTTGTGTGTCGTGTATAATTTCACTTGTCAGATCGTCTTGCAAGAAAGTATAAAAACTAGAAGGGCACACGGTAGAGCGCATACCTCCGCCACGCAATGCCTGACCCACGAGAACGTATCGGACCTAACACAATTTTGAAATATTATGCTATATATCGTTTTTGCCACATCTCTCAATGGTGAAGAATCACTTGAAATTTAATAATTCTCGTATCCAGATCCGGATATATATGGATCTTCACCAAAATCGAATCAATTTGTCCTTGCCACACACTCAACGTGTCCACCAAGTTTTGTCCGAATCCGTCACACCTTTTTGAGATATCCTGTACACAGATAAAACAAACAGACGAAAGGGGGTGAAAACATAACCTCCTTCACCTTCGGTGGTGGAGCTAATAATACCATATTTTTTGTTGTACAAGTCGAAACGTTTCTTTCCCGAAAGTCGGGCCTGACTTTCTTCAGAATTGACTTGTCTATGATTTAAGACATTGAATTGCATAAATGAAGAAGTATAATTGAAAAGTGTGATATTTCTGAAATAAATTGTCTAATTGTTAATTTAAACACACTACAGCAAGTATCTCCTTAGCATCATGAATGCGTTCCTAGAAAATGTGACGTTAAGCAAAACGACGTAAGCAGACTAGATATTCCCATTGATATCGTGTTATAATGGGGGGGGGGAAAGGCTGTATTCCAAGGGCACATTTTCGGTCACCCTAATGTAACTTCAACCTCACTTAACTACGTGTTAGAGACACATATTAAACAACTCGATAAAGAAACAAAAATTAAATGCACAAATGACAATTAAATGAACAGTTACAGGGGTACTCACCAAAATGTAGGGCCGAGATTGCTTGTCAGGATGGGAGAGGTGCATTTGTGGAGTGAGGGGCTACAGGGAGGATCTCTGTCATACACGTGACTCATGTTGACGTCTCGGACGGACTGCTCTAATAATTTGTACATCGGGAAAGCAAACAGGAGGCAATCCCGGAGCAATACGGTGCTCCCCTCGCCATGATCACGCTTTCGGGTGAGTCGTGCAGTGAATTTGGAATCAAGGAATCTCCAATTGAGCTATCGAATGGGCTGCGTGGTGAATCCAGAGTGGAGAAGTCATCACCGAGTTGCAAATGGTCAATAAGATGGTGCGAAAGCAAAATACGGTAATAATTTGTTACTCAGGTGACACTTTGTGCTGGCGCATGTCATTGGTGAAAACTGAGCTGGCCATTAAATTTAGGATAACTAATGGATGAAAAAACATTGATCATCTCTTTTTTTTTTGTTATACGGGATCTCATCCGCACAACTGGACAACTGTAATGCTGTGCCTTGAGGAGAACCGTACTGTGGCCTAATTAGTTTCCCCTACCGTACCTTCAAATAAGTTGAACCACCAATGTCTATTTTAGACTTTTAAGTGTAAATGATACTTGCAGGTCATTTTTACTTCTTTTTTTTAATCCTATGGATTTTGTCTTGCAGAATCAGATCTGTGGATTGATGAGAATAATCTGACTGCCTGCATCGAAGCGGGAATCATTGGTCAGGATTTGGAAAGGAAGGTGAGGAATGCTTTAAATACATTTGTGTGCGAAGAAGTGTCAAAAGTTCAATACTTGGAGTGGTATGAAAGAATACGCTGCTGCTTCAAGAAAAATACGAGTAGTGGATAGTGGCTGAAAGTTTTGTGCTGCATTGTAACTGTTGTTTTAAGGTTTTTTTTTTAACCTGGTTTGAGGTGTTCTTTTGAGTGACCAGCAGCTCCATTTATTTTCTTAGCTACCATAAAAAGGGTGTTTCATTTCTCACCTATCTGAATGTCCACCAGGCGGCAGTGTCACACAAGTGTGTTTCCATTTCAGTGGTTTCTTCACAAATGCCGAGCAATTGTCTTTCTGACTTCCAATGTTCTTGATTTTGTCTGCAGCTTGCCGAAAGAGTTTTGCACAGGCCATGAACCTGACTCTGTGGAGTTCAGCTCCTGGGAGGTGGGTGGCCACCGAGAGCATCAGGCATGAAGAAGAAATGTGTACGGAAACATCGAGGACCTGGTGAGATGAAGGAACATAGTCGGAAGGCAGCATTCAAATCACCAATGTTGGGAACAGTTTTATTGTTATTATCCGGCACTAATTAGATTTTAAGTTGCACACGTGTTGCCAAAGTGTAACCTTTGTTAAAAAAAACAAATTGTGATTGTGAATTGCATCTGATTGTGAATTGATTGACACGAAAGCTTGGTGGGTTGTGTATTTACTGACGAGTTATCTGTTTGAGTTTGATACCCAAAACAATTGGACATGCCAGATTGTGCTGCTATCAAAGGTTCATCACCTTCAGAAATTGGGAGGTCTTGTAATATGCCATAACAGAACTTGAGGGACAGTTTGGTGCTGCTTTACTCGAATCTTCACTTACATTACATTAAGAACTAGAAGGGCACTTGGTAAGCGCATACCTCCGCCACACAATGCCTGATCCACAAGAACATATCGGGCCCAATACTTTTTTGAAATATCATTCTACATATCGTTTTTGGCCCTATCTCTCAATGGTGAAGAATCACTTACAGAATATCAGATCCAGATCCGGATTCAGATCTCACCAAAATTGAATCGATTCTTCCTAGTCACACACCCGTGTCCACCAAGTTTAGTCTGAATCCGTCCACAACATTTTGAGATATCGTGTTACATATCAGTTTAGCCTATCTCTCAATGGTGAAGAATCACTTAAAAAATTATATTCGCCAGATCTGGATGTGGATCTTCACCAAAATCTAATCAGTTTAGCTTTGTCGCACACCCAACCTGTCCACAAAATTTCATCAGAATCCGTCCACAACTTTTTGAATATCCTGCACCAAGACAGAGAGACAGAGAGACAGACAAACAAATAAGATGACGACGTTGTGCAGAGCACGATACTTGCAAAGTCTATAAAACAAATTTAACCTCAAAAATAACTGTGGTTTAATTTGATGACCAAATGTGCAATTCTCTTCAAATTTCAAGTCAATGGATAAAATTGACAATTTTAGAATTTGGCCTCCTCTTGTTATTTTGGATATGTTGACCTCAAAATAATTTGGTGGTTGAATTCAGTGACCTGATATGCAAATCCTCTTCATATTTCAATTCAATGGGATGAAAATTGAGGATTTTAGAAATACCACCATAGTTGTTGACTTGGGCCTAGTGTGACCGTGTTTGGTCGATGTTGACCTCCAAAATAATTCACTTGTTGAATTCAGTGACCTGAAATATAAATCCTCTTCAAATATCCAGTCAATCGGATGAAAATTGAGGATTTTACAAATGCTGTGTGGGCCGGGTCTCAGGTGAACACGACCGCTAGGTGGAGCAGTAGAGTCGGGTCCACCAACACCCGGAATCATAGATCGTGCTTCTCGAGAATCCGAAAGGCACGGGTGCCTTACAGGACCGTGAATCGCCAATAATTCGACTGCGTGGGATAGGGTTAATTGCAACCTTCAATATACCTAAAAACCCACGCGGCAAAGCTACCGGGGAATTCACACCCTCGACGGAGCTCGAGCGGGACGAGACGTTACCGTGCTCAACCATGCGTAACCGAGCGGATGTTACCGAGGTCCATCGGTCCAAATGCACAATTTACGGTCTTTCCAATTCCCAGCATGCACCGTGCGAAGCCAATGAAAGAAGCACAGAAACGAGCTGGTACATTCAACAATAGGGGTGTTTATTTTACAATAATCGGGGAGGGGAAGCACACAAAGAGCAGAAGCTATCACGACTATAAGAAATGCAATGTTACAATGAGCAAAATGAAGCACTTACACAATTCTATTTGAAGACGGGCCCACACACAGACACACACACAGAAGAATGACCCGCGGGTCTTTATTGAAGGCTTCCAGCTCGAGGAAAGGTGAGCTGGAGACCAGAGCCTGTCCTGTCCTTTGGACCTGTCCACCTCATGTGGTCTTCAACGATCCGACGCGCGGGACTCGAACCTGCAACACGATGCCGCTCCAAGCACCAGTACCGCGCTCTCCAACCGCCACGCACCAATCGACCAAGACCAAGGAGAAGATCAGAGACGACGATGACCCAGGACCAGACGAACCAGCCAGCACCAAGACCCGTGACCCCCAGACGCCGATGACCTACACTCTCAGCCTGGCGTTCCTTTATATTCCTTTTCCTCCGGGGTGAGAAATCGCCGTCTGGGTGATCTCCACCCTCATTGATGTGCGTCGTGGGAAAGTCGCTCTCGTGGCCATCTCAACCCTCATTGCCAGCGTGTCATGGCGAAGTCACCCTCTGTGGCATCTCAACCTCATTGGCCGGCTGTCGTGGGAAATTGTCTTCTTGTGCCATCTCACCCTCATTGGCCAGCGTGTCATGGGAAAGTCGCCTTCTGTGGACATCTCAACCCTCATTGGCCGGCGTGTGTTGGAAGTCACCTTCTGTGGCAATCTCAACCTCATTGGCCGGCTGTCGTGGGAAAGTCGCCTTCTGTGGCCATCTCACCTCATTGGCCGACGTGTCGTGGAAAGCGCCTTCTGTGGCGTGATTGGACAAGGGGCACGCCCCTGCCTTCCTGGGTGGAGTCCCGGTCTGAGGCTATGAAATCTCCGCCCTCGTACATGCCGAACGCACGTGGGCAATGGCGTCGTTGTGCGAAATGAAGTGAAGGAGGTTTGTGAAAAGAAACTCCACAGCGCACACATGTAATTCCCGTTAGACACAGGTAGGGGCCCTAACTATAAACAACACTTACCGATATAACTGTTCTATAGGGACCTGAATTTTGAGTGCTCATGGCTGCCAGATTCGTAACCTACCACCTTCGTTGTTGACATTTTGGTCTATGTTGACCTCCAAAATAATTTGCTGGTTGAATTCAGTGACCTGAAATAAAAATCCTCTTCAAATTTCAAGTCGATAGGATGAAAATTGAGGATTTTAGAAACACCTCTAGTTTTGACTTTGGGCCTATGTTGACCTAAAAAAATTCACTGGTTGATTTCAGTGACCTGAAATGTAAATCCTCTTCAAATGTCAAGTCAATCGGATGAAAATTGAGGATTTTGAATTACACCTTAAGTTGTTGACTTTGGGCCTATATTAACCTTTTCGTCTATGTTGACCTCAAAATAATTGGTGGTTGAATTCAGTGACCTGAAGTATAAATCCTCTTCAAATTTCAAGTCAATCGGATGAAAATTGAGGATTTTAGAAACACCACCTTAATTATTCTGGTGTTGGCTTAATGGTTAGGGTGGTGGTTGGGATCCGAGGATCCTGAGTTCAAATCCACTCGGATGTTGAATTAATACCACAGGGGTTGACTCTGTCTGTCATCCTTCCGAGGTCGGCAAAATGAGTACCAGCTTGCTGGTATCCTGTGTCGGAGTGGCGATCTATCCATGATTGTGCCCAATAGCCAAGGAGACTGCTTATGCAGCACCATGCTCTGCACAGAGTGTGTGCCAATGGATGGAGGGACCTTAGTTGTTGACTTGGACCTATGTTGACATTTTGGTCAATGTTGACCTCAAAAATAATTGTGGTTCAATTCAGTGACCTGAAATACAACCCTGTTCATATTTCAATTAAATCAGATGAAAATTGAGGATTTTAGAAACACCACCTTAGTTGTTGACCTTGGGCCTATGTTGACCTCAAAAACAATTGATGGTTGAATTGAATGCCAAATATGCAAACTCCTCTTCAAATTTCAAGTGAATCGGATGAAAATTGAGGATTTTAGAAATCTCACATAAATTGTAGACCTTTGGCTTATCTTAACCTTTTGACCTCAAAAACAATAGCCTCTTCCTCATGACAAACTGTACCATGTGGTGAAGTTTCATGAGATCGGTTTGAAATTGTGACCTGAAGGCGATAATCAAACAGACAGACAGAATAAACAAAATCGACTACCAATATCCTTGAAAAATCTTCGATTTGCAAGTAACAATCAGACAGTAAGGGGTGAAAACATAACCTCCTTCACCTTCGGGGGAAAAGGTAAAATAAACTTCAGTATTTATTTTTAGGTGCACATTTTGACAAATATTTACTTACTTTTTTACTTTTTATGCCTCATTCTCAACTAACAGTCTACATAACAGTATCCGACTGTGAAATGGCATTAGAAATGTTTTTTATTATATTTAAAAACGAGAGTCATGAAAGAGTAAGAAAGTCAATTCACCAATAAGTGACTATTATTTTGAGGGAGCTTTACTGGGTATGTTGCCTTTTGAAACGGATTCTCTATGTTGCTGCTACCACACCTCTGGTCCATGACAAACCAGAAAAAATTCCATATTCATATCCTAGATGTCTGCTGAGAAAGAAATGGCAAAACACCGGTGCACACACTGTCCTACCCGAGAGAGAGAAGGTATATATATATATATATATATATAAATATATATATATATATATATATATATTATATATATTTAGTATCACTCACACTTTCGAGCAAATAAGTGTGCTTTTGTGAAGGAATTTGTATTCATTTTGCACAGTCTGTGCCTGTCTTTAACCTTCATTCTTTAACCTTGGTTGTGGAAATATTTAACTATCATCATGAAAGGAAATCTAAGACAGCCAGGCGCATGGTTATTCACTTTCTAATGTAATCATGCTCGATTATCAGTAATCCATTTTCTTCTCCGACTGCTCGCTTCAAACAATAGGGTTATGGTATTTAATTATAACTATGAAAGATTCCAATCCAGAATTCCATGGATGAGTCGAGTGTTGCAAGATTTGATCGAACTATATATATTAACCCAGTCGAAGCCACAACAGCATGATGACATTGTGCCGTTGCTTTATGAATCGACGTGGCAGTTCATTTGCATCAAATGTTTTGGATCTCAGAAAAGTTTCAACATTTTGTGTCGTACATAATGTTGGAATGTTGAAAACTAGAAATCTCTCTCTTCTTGTTCAAAATATTCTGTTAATTTTGTTTTGCCATTTTCATTTTGAATTCACACTTGATATGCCTTTTTCAATTATGATGCTGATTGCTTTCTTAATGGATGGTAATAATCGACAAATGTGTTTGCCACTATGTGCTAAGACAATATGTAGTTGAGCGATGTTGATGACATGACCTTGCAAATCTCACTCATCCCACCTAAAACAAAGTTGAAAGATGGCAAGAAGTTCCACCAAGAATGACCCAATATCAAATTTTGAGATAAAGTTTTTTTGTTTTGATCCCTCTCACCCTAAGTCCCCACCGCATGGGCCGTGAACCGGGGTCAAATCCAAAAATCGTTACATATTTCATGTGTCCCCCAATGTTGATGCATAGACAAAGTTTCATGAAAAAAATTTAAAATGTGCCTGTAATTGCATTGTTTTGGTATTTGACATTTCATCCCACCCCAGGGACTCAGCGAGTGTGGGCTAAAAATGATCCTGCTCTCATACCTCTTTGCCACGTGATGATCATAATTACCAAGTTCAGTGAATTTTTGCACAAACATTTAGGTGGCGATAGTGTGACGCCGGACGGACAGACGGAGCCAATTACGATATCCCCCGTTTTATTTTTTAAATTTTATTTATTTATTTATTTATTTATTTTAAAGCATGGGGATAATAACAAGCCATGGATGGTAGTCAATGTTTGTAACTCTCCCAATTTTTGTTTTTGGCATCAGTTGGTGCATTTGAAGTGGGTAACGCCTCGTGGTGTGTTGGAGAAGAGTTGTCAGGGTCCACGTTTGTCGACTGGCCCAGATGTCTACCACATGGTCCTGGGATCAGAAGGTACGAGTATATCTTCTTTCTTTCTTTCACAGGATTGGAAGCCCACAAATCATTGAGTGTCAAGAGGAATTGCCAGTTAAATGTTTTTGTACATATATTGAGAATTAATTACCTCTTCTCATTCCCCACTTCCTTCCCTTATTTCACTTGTTCTTTTCATCTTGTTCACGTTAATCTTACTCTTTTCAAGAATAATCTTACCACTGACATTGTGATACACTCTGATGGGTCTTCTGGCCAAGTTAAGACTTTGTCACATCTCTTACATTCTGTGTGATTTTTTTTATGACCCCAATGGATATATGAGAGATTGTCCATACTGCCTGAAATCTGAATATATGTCAGGAAAAAAAAAATACTCCATCAAAGCATCAAATATGAAAAACAAAAATGTTTCTGATGATTTTTGGCTCTTGCCATCATTGTCTGACTTTGCCATTGTTGCTCTCAATATCAATGACTTTGTTCTTGCATTACTATGGAGTAAATGCACTGAAAATGTTTTGTGAACCAATTTTTAGAAAATATTTTTGTAAATTTTTACTTTGTTTTCATATATTAGCTTCCAAGTCCATGCAATGAATGGAATATATAATTATTTGAAGGCTAATTTTCAACTCGCACAAGGTGACTTTAACTCTTTTTGATCTCCAACGTTCCAGAGTATGAGGTCACAATACATAGTACTTTTAATTAATTTCATGCAACATGGCACTTTGCTCTCGCTGTGGGGCAAAAGGGCTGGATTATTAACATGACGGATTTCGTTATGGCTGAGTGCGTTTGCGCTCAAGTTGCTTGTGTGCTGTGCTGAACTGCCGCCCTCTTCCAGAATCGAGCCTGGTGACGCCTTGCTACCTAAACGTTCTCAATTCAATGCATAGCTTAGTGGACATTGAAGGCAAAGAACAATACTGCTGATGATGGGAAGCTATGAAATCGGTCCTTACAGCATACACTACTGTTATATGCACATACCCTGCAATGTTTTATGAGGTCTTCTTCCTGTCTTGGTCTTTTGAACTTTCTGCGTTGATGATTTGATCATGACTACTCTGTTGGTCCATTTCCTTTCTTTATCACCCATGCCACTGCTCTCTGGGGTTATTTCTGGCATCGCCTTCCTGAAATGTACCTCAAAAAAAATGTAGATTCTTGCTTCTGATAAACTCTGCCATATATTTGTTCAATTCCTCATGGAAGGCTTAACCTGCGGTCTTGGATAGTTTTCCAAATTTTCAGTATCGAGAAACGATTTTTATTTATGATAGATTTTCTTTTTTTTCAATGAAAGTCGCATGGAATGCTTTTTAAAATTATCATTCTCTTTGTAGGAAGATGCAAAAAAAGAAAATCGATTTAAATCGATGGATTAGATTAAGCAAAGTTTTCAATTGTTTTGCAATTTATGCTTCGTTGTGAAACATCTGGGTGTTACTCAAATTAAGTAAAAATAATAAAACCAGAAACTACAGTTTGTAACTGTAGTTTTGGTTGTAATTATGACTAGATGTTTTCCTATTGAGGCCCCAAATAAGTAGGAGCTCTGGCTGACTAACCCTAAAATAAATTGTGATACATACATAGATATGCACAAGCAAGAAAGTTTAATCTTGAGTGCCATTTGTCCACCCATTCAAATGGCACTGAAGCATTACTTCTACCCATGGGCAGTTCTCTGCCACATCAACAATGGGAGTTTTACCAACCCTATGTACTGTCAGTGCCAAGGTTTTAGCATTGCCGTTAAAGGCACTGTCTTTGGGGCAAAGAGCTGAGCGCTTGAGTACCATTTGCCCACTGGTGATGGCAATTTATGACTGAGTTCTGACTTGCAATGTAATATTATATATATATATATATATATATATATATATATATATATTATAATTAAATTATATATATATATATATATATATATATATATATTGTTACGGATCACGCCGCCGGCGTGCGAATGACCGCGTTTAACGAATAGCGGCTGCTTCGTCCACCGAACGGACAATCCAGTCGCGGCTTTCCGGATCAACGCCGGAAACCAGCCACGGGGTGTGTTTTAAGCACACCACAGCCTAGTAAATATTCCACCGCGCGCGACAGGGTCAATCGCCGAATTGTCGATATACCTAATTATTTGCGCGGCAGACTACCGAGAGACTGTACCTCAAGGGCCGCTGGGACACGAGCCGCTTAATGCAGCTCGCTCCGTTTTGGATAACCGAGCGGGTGTTATCGCGAGCCCCGGTGGACCCGATCATTACCAGTTATTTAAAAACCAACTATATTCCGAGTGCAAGATGGCAGTTAAATCAAGGGAAAAGACGCAACGAACGGGGTACATTTAAACAAGCACATTTATTTCACAACCAAACATGCACGTATACAATCATGCAAGAATGGGGGTAGGGACAAGACGCGAGCAAGACAAGAGCTACGACTGTCTATTTGTTGTGTACACACTTAACAGTTCACTTAGCGGACAAGGTGCCACAACGTTCATGCAAAGCAAAGAAAAACCCCAGGACAGACGAGGGCAGACTGGACCCTTGGGTCTTTATTGACACGGAGCTGTGTAGACCGCAGAGGCTCCGCGAGACCGGACTGGCTACCTTCACCTCGCTGGGCGACCCGCGACGTCCCGTCTCCACGACCCACGGTAAGGCACGGCTCGCAGGCCGTGCTCCTTGGCTCCGCTGCGCTCTCTCCTCCTTTCCACACGCCTCCACAACCTCCCGCAGCCGACGACTCAGAGAGACCCAGGTAGAGAGAGACTGACTCAACTGACAGAACGAGCGGCACCACGACTCCAGACCTCCAGACTTTTCCGACTGACTCAGGAGAGAGACTCTCTCACCACCTGCCAACCGCCAACTCAGACCTCGACCGCGCGTTCAGCGCGCTCTTTTATAACCACGGCGCCTCGCCTCCCCCCCCCCTTCTCGGCGCGCAGGGGAAAATTCCAGGAGAGATCGGTTCGGCTCTTTTGGTTTGATAACTGCCTCCCCGCGTCTCTTCCGCACGTGTTTTTCGTTGGGGGGGGGAGCGGTGAGGCCGTCGTCCGTTCTCTCCCGACGAATGTCAGGCTTCTCACAACCCTGCTGAGGTGGCAACGTGGTGGTGGTTACGGGTGCTGTAGTAATGGTGCGTGGCTGGCGTTTTGTGCTGGTCGTGAGGGTGGTGGTGGCGCTTGTGGTTAGTGTGTTGTGTGAAGGCGGTGGTGGAGAAGTGTTGGGGGGTGGTGGTGTTGTTGTGAAGCGGTTGATTAGAGCGATGTTGGTGGTGGAGGTGGGGTTGTGAAGCGGTTTGGTCCAAAATAACAATAGTAAAAGAAAAACGGCTAACTCAAAGATCACAGCCCTGATCACATGAATAAATCCCTTAGACATTGGTGGGGAAATCTATCTGAACACAGACTTATCGGCATAACTGATCTAAGGACCTATATGGTGCTCTGCGAATTTCCACAGCCGTAACAATATTAGGGTAGTCCAAAAACGGCAAAAAAAGAAAAAATTCAGATGTCGTCTCCACAAGCCTTAATTATTCCACTATTATTCAATAACGCGCATAAAAAAAAGTTGATCGGAGTGATTTAGAGGTCGCTCCATATGACGACTTTTAGTTTCATGAGTTGGTTAAATTAGGGTATGGTCAGGTACGATTACGGGTACTTCTGATGTCCGAGTGGAAATGGAGTGCTCTTTCGAACTCTATGGGGTCGATTTACTCTAAGAAATGACTGCACTGACATTGAATTCACTACCATTTTCGAATATGACCATAAAACAAGATTTATCATTACTGGAGTTGAGTAACTAATCCTACTCATTTCGATATTTTCTAATCTATAATTAATTTGTTCCGTCTAAACATTTCTTAGAGTAAATCGACCCCACTGAGTTCGAAAATGCAGTCCATTTCACCTAGGAAGTTCAGAAATGTACAGATTCGCATCTACCATACCCTAATTTATATAATAATAACTAAATAAATAACTAACATATTTTTCGTGAATCATTGAATCTAAAACACTGGATGTTGGGCCGGCTAGAATAAGTTCAGGCGGGAGTGGAGACGGCAATAGAGGCGGAGATGATAGTTGGTATTTGTAAATGAGACAAATTATTCAATAGTTTGTAATTCCATTGATTGAAAATTAGGGTATGGTCAGATACGATTACGTGTACTCTGTACTTTCTAGGTGAAAATGGACTGCATTTCTAACTCAGTGGGGTCGATTTACTCGAGAAATGTTTAGACGGACAACAAATTAATTATAGATTAGAAAATATCGAAATGAGTAGGATTAGTTACTCAACTCCAGTAATGATAAATCTTGTTTTAGGTCATATTTTCGAAATGGTAGTGAATTCAACGTCGGTGCAGTCATTTCTTAGAGTAAATCGACCCCATAGAGTTCGAAAATGCACTCCATTTCCACCTGACATCCAGAAGTACCCTAATCGTACCTGACCATACCCTAATTTATTCAAGTCATGAGACTAAAAGTCGTCATATGGAGCGACCTCTAAATCACCTCTGATCAAGCTAAAAAAAATTTATGCGTTATTGGATCATATTAGAATAATTTTAAGCTTGTGGAGCAACATTCTATTTTTTCGACTTTTTTGGACCACCTAATATTATTAATATATATATTATAATATATATAATATATATACATATACTATATATATATACATACATATATATATATATATATATATATATATATATTATATATATATATATATGACCTGCTATGGCAAAACCCAACACTTGGGTGCAAAAATCAAAATTGAGCTTTTGTTATCACTGGATAAAGTGAAGAATTTCCTTTTAAATGAAACCTTATTCAAAGAAAATTGGTTGAAATTTGATGAAGTTATGGCTATTTACTTATTTCATTCACCGAAAGTCAATATCGGATAATGCCACTTAAACTTTCATCTATATTTCAAATTTCACACAAAAAATCATGCACCATTCACTCCATAGCAACGGCAATATCCAGATTAGCTACAGTCTTGAAATTTCACAGGCATAATGAACACATATCAGACTGTAACTTCTGTAAAAAATGATGACGTTTGAGTAATTTTTAATAAGGTTATGTAATTCAAAAAACAATAAAAAACAAAAGAATTTGCGAGGTTCCAGTTTCAGGACATGCATGTTTGAAAAATTAATTTTAAAATACTTTCTGAGCAGCTTTGGAGTTGATTTTTTGTCAAATAATCAAGAATAAATGCGCTATCCGATCGTGCTTAAATCTCAAGTTGGTCCCTGAGGTAAAATTTCGTGTTCGGAGGCTGCTACAGTGTAATGGGATTTGCCGAGAAGTGTTGGATTTTGGAATCGCAGGTCACATATATATATATATGTATATATACTGTATATATATATATATATATATATGTATATATATTGTTACGAATTCCACCAGTTCGACACCACGCACGACCGCTTACGGCCCAACCGCAGTCGCCGTCCGCCAAAACCGGAATTCAGTCGTAGCTTCCGGACAACTCTGGAACCTGCTACGGATGCCTTAACGCACCACAAATTGCCAATATTCTGTCCACGCGGTACAGGGTTAATCGCCGAATCTCGATATACCTAATTATCCGCGCAGACAGAAGAACCGAGAATTTATACCTCAAACGAACTCGTACGGAAACGAGCCGCTTAGCGCACTCAGTTCCGTGTTCGATGCCGAGCGGTTTAATCGCCAAGTTCCTTCCGACCAAATGACCACTTTTATTGGCTTTAACAGCCTGCTTATTCCCGAATGCGCCGTGGAAGTCAATGGAGGAAATGGACACAACGAGCAGTTTTACATTCAAACAACGGGCATTTATTAAACAAGAAAGCAATCAATGGGGAAGGGGACATGACACGAGAAAACCTACAGCCGATGTATTATGAATTATGTACAGGCATGCACTTAACCAACAATTCTACTTACAAAGACAAGGCGCCACAGAACACTTCATACAAAAAACCCAGAAAAGAAAACGGGCCGTGAGCCTTTATTCGGACTCGGAGCCTGGATGACCGAAGGCTCGCAAGAGGCCGGGCAGGTTACCTGCCACCACTTGTGACGGCTCGAAGGTCTTCGGTCGGTGGACCCCTGGTGTCTCTGTTTGGCCCTCGTGTCGCAACGCGCCAGTCACTTGAGTGGCCGGCGGCTTGAGCAGCTGGGCGCGTGGGCTTGAGTGGCTTGCTTGTTCCCCTCGGTGCCCGGCTCTCGTCGCGGCCTTTTTGCGGCCTGGCCGGCACGCTTTCGGAGAAGTGAACGGGTCCTTGCTCTTTTAGAGTTGATGCTCTTTAATGACCCGTCCACCTACCTCACCGACGCTGCTCGACCGCCGCCAGGGTCTTTTCCCGGACCACCAAGCTCCTGCCGCTCCGCTGGCTCTCTCCTTGTCCAGACTCCGACACTCGCTGGATCCACCGCACTGGCACTTTGGCTTCTCCTCCCGACTGGCACTGACTTCCGAAGCCGCAACTTGCACTGGTTCAAGACCCTCCGACCACTTCTACTGGCCGCCTCTCCACGATCTCTCTCTACAGCTCTGACTTCTGCCAGGTCGAGCTCCGCCCTTTTATAGGTGGGGGCGAGCTGCCCCCTTGAACTCTCACCCGAGGCCGGGCTCCGTCCACTCTTCACCTCCGACCTCTCACCCCTCGAAAGCCTTGCTGGAAACCCCATGTTCGACGTCACTAGCTTGTTTCGGGAAAGCCGTCCTGTGATCCGTTTATGCTAATCGGGTCGCGCCGCGGCCATTCGCCGGGGCGCCTGGTGGTGTTGTTTGTCGAGGAGATGATGGTTTTGCGGAGATGGCGTTGT
>CM068952.1:97599228-97613398 GCA_035128595.1 Eptatretus atami
CTCTGATACAAAATCCAACCTTGAGAAAAAAGTTGATAGGTTCATCGTGAAGAAGATGATCAGTACTAAATTGAAACTTGGGCTTGTAAATTCAAAAAACTTATAGGCTCAATGATGTCATTAAGACTGAAGAACAATTAGCTGATGAATTACATAAACCAATATCACAAAGTTTCATAGAAGGAAGGTTATTCCAAGGAAGTTGATTATATCTGGTCCGCTGATTTGATTGAACTCAATAATGATAAGGGGTACAAGTATGCTTTACCGTTATTGATTTAGGAGTAGATATGGTGGGGTTGTCCCTTTAAAAACAAACAGGTAATACCCTTATGTTAGCCTTTCAACAGATATTTAATAAAAGTAAGAGAAAACCTAAAAAATTGTGGACTGATGAGGGTAGAGAGTTCTATAACAAGACATTTATGAATTTTCTAAAAAATAACAGCATTACATTATACAGTACCTATAATGAAGGAAAAGCGGTTGTTATTGAGCACTTCAATCGCACTTTAAAAGAGAGACTATATAAAATATTCACCCAAATCGGTTCTCACAATGGTCATCTTTTATTCAGGATATTGTAGATAAGTATAATGATACGATTCACACCTCAACGAATACTAAACCATCAGCAACATTTGCAAAATTAGAATATGAAAAAGAGATTAATGTCAGAAAGCCTAAGTTCAAAGTTGGTGATATAGTGAGAATATATAGGTGGAAATCTCATTTTGAAAAAGGTTATACTAAACGATGGACAAATGAGCTTTTTAAAATTGTTGATGTGATAGATACAGTTCCTTGGACTTATAAGGTATATGATTTAAAGGGGGAAGAGATTTTATGTTCATTTTATTCACAGGAATTACAAAAGACAAAGAGAAATTGAATTTTTTTTGACTCTGCCCCTTTTTAACTCCGCCCCTTTTTGACTCCGCCCACACAAGCCCCTCCCACCCAAGCCCCTCCCATCCACATTAAACCCCACCCCACAACAAGCTCCACACACACAAAACCCACACCACACAAGCTCCACACACACAAGCTCCACCCACACAAACCCCACCCCACACAAGCTCCACCCCACATTCATCATATTCACATAATTAGTGATTAGTTAATTAGTTCCCCACACACAACATGTTTATTTAATTGAAAAAAATTCTCCACCCATCCACACAAGCTCCACCCATCCACACAAGCTCCACCCGCACATCCACCCATCCACCCATCAACACAAGCTCCATCCACTCATCCACACAAGCTCCATCCACATAAGCCCCACCACAGAAGCCCACACACAGAAGCCCCACCAACAGAAGCTCCACCCACATAAGCCCCTCCCACACAAACCCCACCCACAGAATCCCACCAACAGAAAGCTCCACCCACAAAAACCCCGCCAACATAGACCCCACCCACACAAACCCCGCCTACACAAACCCCACCAACAGAAGCTCACCCACAAAAACCCCACCCACACAAACCACGCCCATACAACCCGCCCACAGAAGCCCACATACATAAACCCCACCCACAGAAGCCCCGCCACACAAGCCCCGCCCACACAAACCACAAACCCACCCACCCACCTCATCCCCCCTGCCCACCAACCCCTCTCCCACCCCCCACCCTTCCCCACACACACACGGGGAGGGGAGGGGGGGGGGATGAGGGGGTGATGGGTCGTTGGGGAGCCCACCTACCCTCCCCCACCCCTCCTTTACATCTCTTTATTCTTTTCTTGCAATTCAAAATCAGATAATTATAAGACAAGCTGGTAGGCGACGAGGGATCGCTAGGATCGAAGCGCTGGATACGATGCTTTTCATTCTGACCGATCCACCGACGAAGATTCATTGCCAAGACGTATTGGTTCACATACAATTGTTCCTCTGCCTGGCAATATTTTTCCTATTGCGTATTTTGCCAACTGGCACTCCTCACAGTGGAGATGGAGGAAAGTGTAAATGACAAAAATGTTCTACCAACCATGTTCTATCACCATGCCAAGACGCTTTCGTTTACGTCGAACCGTTTCGCCTTGATGATATTAATTTATCACGGATATCTAGCGAATCACTTAACATATTCCCTGGTTCACCACCTTTCCGCATTCGGAGGGCTGCCATTCGGAAACTATGAAGAGATAGAGGAACGTTATGCCGTTGCGATAACTAGATGGGGATGCAAGGAATAGGCAGGAGTTGGTCCGGTCGCTCTACCTATCATAGAAGCCGCGCTACGTCAGTTACCATTTGGGTTCTTAAAACGCGGTTTTTCGGCCGCTGCATAGCAACCGGGAAACTCAAACGTGCACACTCCCAGCCATATGGCACCTGGTCGCCAAGTTTCATCGAAATCGGTTTGCTGGTTTGTGCTGTGGAGCCTCGCGTTGCAGACACACACACACACACACACACACACACACACACACACACACACACACACACACACACGGAAACCCGACAATAACGGATATCTAGCGAATCCCAAAAACCGACAATAACGGATATCTAGCGAATCCCAATTAAAGGCCACAACCTGCCGAGCCGGTAGTTCCTTCAATCGGAGTGAGGCGGAAAAAAACATGCGCCGTGACGTACATGACGTGCTGACGTAATGACGTACCCGCGCTCCGAAGGTAATTCGTAGGGGGAGGAGGGAAGGAAAAAACAGTGTGGAACAGAGACATAAGGAGATCTGTGGAAGGGAAATGGATGGAGTGGGGAACACAAGGTAAACACGATGGATACGACAGGGACTTTGAGGAAGGGGGGGGGGCGGGATCATTCTCCTATTTTTGGTTTTTGGGCCTTGAGACAGTCTCAATTTAACATGAGGTTGTATGAGAGTGGGAGAAAATCATTCTCCTGTTTTAACCTAATGAGCCTCGAGTCAGAGAGCTTCCCAATTCATTTGTATGGGTGGGAGGGGGGGGGAGGAATGAGTCTTCTGTTTAGGTTTTTCCAGGGTTAATTCAGACAGTTTTCCCCTTTTCCCATTCATTTGCATGGATGCCTTAGAAGCCCCATTTATCCTCTACTTGTATATATATATATATATATATATATTATATATATATATATATATGTATATATGTTATATATATATATATAGTAATATATATATGTATATATATATATATACATATATATATATAATATATATATATATATATATATATATATATATATATATATATATATATATATATATATATATATATATATATATATATATACATATATGTATATTGTTACGAATTTGGAATTCGATTGCACACAACATACAGGTTCCTTTAGTCAGCTATGTCGATAAGTGCTTGTTCCCTAGATAGCTCACCTTCCATTGTTTAAATGTTCAGAAATCGATTTAATAGTTAAGGAACGAACAATGGAGACATCCCTCCCCCTCTTCTGCGAAGAGCAAGAAGAAACCTGCCGTCCCGTGACTCATGATGTCAACAACTCCCTCCCACCCGTGGTTGAGCGGGGGGGGGGGATGGATCACGAGGGCATGAGTCATGCCGGGCATGGAGGAGGGGGGGCGGAGAAGGATAAGGACGAGATCCTTTCTTTGTTCTGGGTTAGAAAGCTTTTTGCTTCGGCAGAGAGTAGTCGTTCAGCAGACCTTCGGGTCCTGTTTGGCTTGGTAAAGGTTGAGGCCTTCGGAAGCTTTTTGCTTCGGTTGGCTCAGTGAGCTTCAGCTGAGGCCTGACTCGGGAGGAGGCTCTTTGCTTTGACGGTTCCGTGAGCTTCGGCTTCTGCTTGGCTCGGGAGAGCTTTTTGCTTCAAGCTGCCCTGTTTGGAGGGAAGTTATGCCGGTCACTCGGCTCGAGCTGCGAGTGGTGGCTTTTTCTTCTTGGTTCGTGGAGCTCTTTGTTCTCCATTTTGGTTCCCGGCTTGGTGCGACTCATCGACTCTTCGTGGAGGTGGTTCCTCGGGGAAGCGACGCATCGACGGGAAGGTTCGGCGCCTCGTCTCACCAGCACGTGTTGATCAGCGCGGGAGGATTCGCGGGAGCTCGGGAAGGATCGCGGCTCGGCGATTGGATCCACTCGCTCTCGCTGGAGCCCGGGTCCGAACAACTTGAAGACCACACGAGGTGGAGAGGTTCGAGATAGGTTCTGGGTTTCAGCTCACCTGTCCTGCGAGCTGGAGCTCATTATTAAAGGCCTCTGCCACCATTTCTTGGGTGTGTGTGTGTGCGTACGTGTGTCCGTGGGCCTGTCTAATAAGTAGGAACTGCTGTTAAGTGCAAGTGACTGTACATAATAAGTAGACGGTTGTAGTTCTTTTTGTCGTGCTTTTGTTGCTTGTATAATTGCATACGTGTTTTGCCTTGTTTAATTTGCATACTTGCTTTATTATAATAAATGTCCTTGTGTGAATGTAAACCTGTTCGTTGCGTCCATTCCCTCATTGAACTGCCCCATCTTGCACTCGGAATATAGTTGGTTTTTAAATAGCCGATAAATAGAATCGGGTCTGGCGAGGTCTGGCGATAATACCCGCTCGGTTATCCCAGAACGGAACGGACCGCTTAAGCGGTTCGTGTCCAAGCAGGCCTTCGCCGAGGTACGGTCCCTCGGTAGGTTACCCGCGCGGGTACTTAGGTATATCGATATTCGGCGATTGACCCTATTTCGCGTGGGTAGAATACGGACTGGGCCGTGGTGGGATTAAAAACCCACCCGTGACTGGTTTCTGGCGTTGTTCCAGAAAGTCACGACTGGATTGTCCGTTCGGTGGGCGAAGCGACCGCTATTGGCTAAACGTGGTCGTTCGCACGCCGACGGGCGGGAATTCTACAACAATATGTATATATATATGTATATATATGTATATGTATAAATATTATATATATATGTATATATATGCAGATGTGTATATATATGTATATATAAGTATATATGTAATATATATATATATATATATATATATATATATACAATATATATGTGTGTATATATATATGCCTATATATATGTATGTGTATGTATATGTACTGTAGATGTGTATATATGTATATATATATTATATATATGTTATGTATTTATGTTATTTATATATATATATATATATATATATTATATATGTATTTTTTTTTTTAAATGCCATCATGGGTGATGAATGAAGGTTGTGGTCAAATTTCATTGAATTCGTTTATGTAGTTTCTGAGAAGAAGTTGCAAGTATTTGTGGACGGACGGACGATGCGCCATCCCATAAGCTTCCCGGAAGTACTTTACAGGTGAGCTAAAACCATCCTTCAGAATATATACCAAACGAATTACAGCTGGTAGCTCTCTGGGGCTCAGCGGCGATCCTGAAGAGAGCCCTCGGCACAAAACTTTGAAAACAGAAAACTTCACAGCTTGGTCCATGAATCATGACCTCTTACTGAAATGAAGGTGAATGCTTTGAGCCTGCCCTTGGAGGACTCCATTCCACATTCTGAAACCCACTGTTGTTGATACCAATCAACGACACACACAACACACACACACACACACACACACACACACACACACACACACACACACACACACACACACACACACACACACACACACACACTGCCTTTTCTTAGTATAGATTCTGGTGCTGTAATTTGTTGGAACACGGCCTTTTAACTCCCTCACGCCACCCTCCCAACTGAAATGCTTGGGACCCATTGGGACGGCTTACTACTGTCGTCAGAAGTCGGGGAGGTTCCTAACCTAGTCTCTTTGCCACGGCCCTCCCCCACCTTCAGCCTTTTTGTGGACAGCCACCATTTTGTACATGGTTTTTCCCACATGTGCCAAAATGTGGAAAATTATTTTAAATTTATTTTAACCCCCAAGGGTGCTTTTTGTATTGAAATTTTAAATTTCCAATGACAAAATCGGGCCAATCCCATTCCTGATACCAGTTGTTGTGGCTGAGGGTCTGTTAATGCAGACCATCTGAGCCGGAGGCCCAATACCTCTGCTGATGGCCAAATTATTGTTACACACTGCCCTGCAAACGGACAGCGCTTGTGTTCCCATCCACACTTTAATAGTGGAAGCCTCTGTTACAATTTGATATTTGGCCGAACTGCTGGTCTTTCTCGCATGCAGGAAGTGAAATGCAGGAAAATGCTTCTTGTATTTAAAATGATTTATTCAAGGAATATGAGGGTAGGGGAGGAGGAGAGCCAGAACTATAAACGGAATGGATCTGATCACCAAATTTTTAGGAATAACTATCAAATAATTGTTCGTAGTCCCTCAGATATTAATAACTGAAACTCAGACTTTAACTTAAACTGTTTACAGTGCCTTCAGAAAGTATTAACACTCCTTGACCATTGACTTTTGTCACATTTTGTTGTGTTACAGCCCGAATTTAAAATGGATAAAGTTCAAAAAAATTTTGCCACCGATCTACACAAGATACCCCATAATGACAAAGTGAAAACATGTTTTTCGAAATTCTTTCAAATTAATTGAAAATGAAAAGGTGAAATGTCTTACATCAATAAGTATTCAACCCCACCCCCAAGTCAATACTATGTTGAAGCGCCTTTGGCAAAGATTACAGCTTTGAGTCTTCTTGGGTATGTCTGTTTCAGCTTTATACATCTGGATTTGGGGATTTTTGCCCATTCTTCCTTGCAGATTTGCTCAAGCTCTGTCAAGTTGGATGGGGAGTGTCAATGATCAGCAATCTTCAAGTCTTTCCACAGATTCTCAATGGGATTCGAGTTTGGGCTTTGACTGGGCCACTCAAGGACTTTCACATTCTTGGTCTGATGTCATGCCAGTGTTGCTTTGGCTGTATGCTTGGGGTCATTGTCCTGTTGGAATGTTAATCTTTGCTGCAGTCTCAGGTCTTTTGCACTCTGAAGCAGGTTCTCCACAAGGTTTTGCCTGTATTTGGCTCCATTCATTGTTTCCTCTATCCTTTCAAGTCTCCCAGTCCCTGCCACTGAAAAGCATTCCCATAGCATGATGCTGCCGCCACCATTATTCACAGTAGAGATGGTGTTAGATGGGTGATGAGATGTGCTCTGTTTCCGCCAGACATAGCGCTTTGCATTCAGGCCAAATAGTTCATTTTTCATCTCATCAGACCACAGATTTTTTTGCCTCGTGCTGTCAGACTTTCACATGCCTTTTTGGAAACTCAAGGCGTGTTGTCAAGTGCCTTTTTATCAGCAGGAGCTTCCATCTGGCCTATAAAGCCTAGATTTGTGAACTGCTGCAGAGACTGTCGTCCTTCCGGCAGGTTCTCCCATCTCAGCCAAGGAACTCTGTGGTTCTGTCAGAGTGGTCATTGGGTTATTGGTCACCTCTCCGACCAAGGTCTATCTTGCTCAGTTTGGTCAGATGGCCAGCTGTAGGAAGAGCCTAGGTGGTTCCATATTCTTTCCATTTCCTATTGATGGAGCTCACTATGCTCTTGGGGACTTTCAACACTAGAAATTGTTTTATACCCTTCTCCAGATCGATGCCTCCTCACAATTCTATCTCGGAGTTATATTGGCAGTTCCTTGGATTTCATGGTGGAGTTTCTACTTGACATGCACTCTCAACTGTAGGACCTTACATAGAAAGGTGTGTTTCTTTCTAAATCATGTTCAATGAATTGAATTGGCCACAGGTGGCCTCTCATCAAGTTGTAGAGACATCTGAAGGATGATCAAAGGAAATTGGATGCACCTCAGCTTAATTTGGAGTGTCGTAGCAAAGGGGTTGAATACTTATTGACGCAAGACATTTCACCTTTTCATTTTTAATTGATTTGTAAAAAATTCTAAAAGCATGTTTTCATTTTATCGTTATGGGGTATTTTGTGTGGATTGGTGACAAAAAATTTTAATTTAATCCATTTTAAATTCAGGCTGTATCAACAAGCGGTGACAAAAGTTGAGGGGTGTGAATACTTTCTGAAGGCACTTCTTGTTTTGTTTTATTGTCAGCATTACATTGATGTGCATGTTGATAGTTGATGTACTTGTAATGATAAAGACTGAGTGGAATGGATTTTATTTGTTTATTTAGGCTCCGATTGACTCGATTGTTCATCATTTTCAATGTAATTATGGTCATATTCTCCTTCAGAGGTCCTCGGAGGCTCGTATAGATATTGTTGGACTCTATTCCAAGCCAAAATTCAGTGACACTTCACCCAAATCTTCCTGCAATTGTCTCAGTTCTCCACTATCCACCATCATAATTATTTGGGTTGTGAAACAAAGCGGTAACCCAGTTGACTTGTTCCAATCTGTGTTTCACTCAGCCGAGCTGTATTAATTGATGGTAGATGGCAGGGTTTATGGGTCCATTACTCCCCTTTGCTTGTGGGGGTGGGGGGTGAGGTGGGGGGAGGGGGGAGAGGAGGTCGCATTTTTGACCAATGTTTTTGTAATGGTCTTCTGATTTTATGTTTAAATGATGATATTTTTTACAAAAATCTTTTCCATTGGTTCTTCACAGTAGGGATGTTTTTTAAGCACAGCTTTGGGTAATATGTGTAAACATAGAGTTCATTTTCTATCACCAACATTGTGCTATGTGCCTTGTTTCACAAGTATTTTCACAGCTTGTTGCACGGCCTACATCACTCTTGAGGCTGTTTGCAGTCCATTGAATTGCCAACCCTCCAGTGCCTGGTCAATTCTTGATTGACATCGTGGAAGAACATCCACCAGGCCCAGTGTCTGATCCACTCATGCATATATCCTACTCGTGTGCATCTTCATCCACACCCCTGACTTTGTCCAACCTGTTTACGGCCAGGCCAACACTTGCGATGTGTCCACACTCGCGTTTAAGCCAGCACTAGCGATGCTTCCATTCCCGCATCTGGGCTGGTGCCTATGGCACATCTGCAACCGTGCCGATGCCTGCGCTCACGACTCTTCCACGCCAACATTCGTAGCCTGTCCACATTCATGCACAAGCCCGCCCCAATAACGTTCTCTCGAATGTTGTTACCGACCCTGATGTTTCCTCTCAGCTGCCTAAATCAGTCTTTGTGGTAGCTATGGAGAATGCATATCACCAAGTCACTAATTTTGTTGTGAATTCCATTCTGGGTTCCTTTTATGTGCTCAGCCAATTAAATTACTTCAGCCATAGTTGATTGTTTAGTTGTGTTTGCCCCTCAGTGCTATTAATGATCACCCAGCAATGAGTCTGCCCAAAAGCTCCATTTTCTGCTTCATATGCTTCTGTGACCATCCCCCTAAAGGGTATTTGGGAAGTTTAGGTCTCCCTGTTGTTAAAACAGAGCTATGCTGATTTCATGGATTATTTCTGGTTGGAACTTTTGCATGAACACGTCAGTCCACCTAGATCAAATTAAGGCCCAACCATTTTGGTCAAAAGACCACCTTGAAGCTTATCGGGCATGGAATATTGACAGGCCCACATGCCTTGCATGGGAAGGGAAGTGCTTGCCATTGTAATATAGGAGACTGAGGATCCTCTATGAGCCGAACCGCCGGTATGATGTCATAATGATCTCTCCACAATCCCTGCCATGCCTTGACTCATCCTCCTCAGACAAGATACAGTAGTTTCTGCCTTTTACAGATGCAAAACTTGGCTCAGCTGCAGGGAATGGTTGGTGGTTTTGAGCTTGGAGGTTTGAACATTTATAGTCATTCAGAAAGCAGCTCACCAAAACTGACTTTCTGTACCGTACACTGTCTACTCAGTTTAGCTGAAGGATGTCTCTCCTCAGGCACTGCTTTCAAGGTCCTTGGAATGCTGTTCATGAAGTATATATATATATTTTTGTTGTTGTTCAAAACACATTGGAACCACATTCAATTAAATCTCTCAAGGCAAGCTCCTCCAAATAATTGATTTTAAGGGAAGGCCATTGTCATTGTGGTCCCTTCAGCATCGGGGTACACCAGGATCCCCTAGACACATCCATATTTGCTTTCACCATTCATCTAAAGGTTGTGTCATTTCTGGAGAAATTTTACAACCATTGCAGCTTGATTAGATATCTACATTCTGGGGACTTTGGAGCAACATTCAATTTTTTTCCAGGCCTTTGTTTCTCTTTATTGAGGAGTCTGAATTGGAAGGTGAATCCAAGTAAGAGTGAAACTTTCTCCATTTTAACCCTGTCGTCTTGACTGTGAAACAAGTTCTGCTGAGAACCACAGGTCTTGAGTGCTCGATTCAACAGTTGGGTAGGCTGTATTTATGGATTTCATGAAGAGGAAGGCTGAGACTGGCTACCGTGTTTGTATTGCCCTCCAGAAGCTGGGGGACACTCAGTGTGGAGAATTGCTGCTTCAGAAAAAAAAAAATGTGGAGAAAAAATAAAATGGGGGATATTGTAATCCTGTGTCTGTCTGTCTGTCTGTCTGTCTGCCCGTCTGTCCGTCTGCCCATCATGCTGTCTCCGAAACGGTTGTTATGTGCAGTAATTCACCATACTTGTTAGTTATGATCACCACATGGCAAGAATGTGCAAGAACAATATAATTTTTGGCGCTGCCCTCTGGAGCAAGGTGAAAAGATCAAACAACAAAAAGTAGAATTACAGGCACATTTTAAAAACTTTTTTAGTGAAATTTTGTATGTGCAATGAACTTTGGGGGACACATGAAATATGTAGTTTATTTATTTATTTTGTTGTGTATTTGACCCCCGGTTCATGCCCCGGTGGTCGGGGGGGGGGGAGCTGACAATTGGATGATACCTATATGCCACAGTGGTAACACGGGAAAAATTTGAACTCAAGATTTGATATTGGGTCAATCCTGGTGGAACTTTTTGCCATCTTTCAACTCTGCTTTTGGTGGGAAGTGTGGGGACTTGCGACGTCGTGCCATTGACTTCGTTCTATTCTTCTTTAGTTTTATGTTTTCCTTTCGTTTTACATCTTCCTTTAGTCTCTGAGTTTTACATTATAATTTAAAACCAATGGAAAACGATAGTTTCCTTTAGTTTTACATTTTCCTTTAGTTTTAAAGCTTTAGTTTTATGTTTTTCTTTGCTGTGACATTTTCTTTCGTTTTATGTTTTTCTCTGCTTTTACGTCTTCACTTTTGCTTTTGCTTTCCTTGTTTCATGGTAAAAGTAAGTGCTGACAAGCTTATCTAACATTGCATTTTGTT
Source organism: Eptatretus atami (assembly GCA_035128595.1). Taxonomy (NCBI): domain Eukaryota; kingdom Metazoa; phylum Chordata; class Myxini; order Myxiniformes; family Myxinidae; genus Eptatretus; species Eptatretus atami. Next base: position 97,610,349 of record CM068952.1, read on the forward strand.
CCATTTTCAGGTACATTGGGTGTCATCACTGAGGTGACTCTCAAGATCAGACCTTTGCCAGAGTGCCAGAAATACGGCTCCGTGGTCTTTCCTAACTTTGCGCAGGGTGTCGCGTGCCTCCGCGAAATGGCTCGTCAGGTAAGGCTTTAAAATTAGCTTGCAGCCCTTGCACTACCATCTGAGATAATGAATGCAATGTTGGAGAGGTTAGGGAGAGTAGGAGAAAAAAGGGGTGGGAGTTTAGGAGATGGAAATAAGGGTAAGGAAAGGTGCCAAAAGAGGTTCTGACATTTGTGTATGTAATATAATAAATGGTTCTCCTTATGCAAAATGCCTACTTGCATGAGTGATGGTATAATTTCTTAACAATTAAAATAACCAATGAAGAGTCAAACATTTTTCATCAACAAAAATTGTGGCCGTTTCTGTATTTTCTACTGAAGTGCCCATCTATCTAAAACGCCTCCCCTGCCCCCCCCCCCACCCCTACCATTTATTCCCAGCGCTGTGCTCCTGCCTCAGTTAGACTCATGGACAATGCTCAATTCCAATTTGGTAAGTTCTCATCCTGAATTGATCTCATAGAATGATTGAAATTTGGATTTTTTTTTGTTGTTGTTGTCGTTGAAGTTTAATAAATAGAAATGCAACATGAAACGCATCTTCTTTTGGAGACCTTTAAAAAAAAACAAAATAATGTACCTTTTGTTTTGTTTTCTGTGCCTTTAGGCCATGCTCTGAAGCCTCAAGTTTCCTCCATCTTCACATCTTTCCTTGATGGCCTCAAGAAATTGTATATCACAAAGGTGGGCTGGGTGAATATTTATGTCATTGGTTGTCTTCCCTTCAGTTTAAGTAGAAATCAAAAATAATTGCTGTCGAACATCACTTGGCTGCTTTGGTGGGAAAAAAATATTTGACAACTGCATTTGCTAATGTAAAGAGGAAAGTAAGAGTTAAAATTGAACATTGTGAATTAGCCTATATCGGTGAACCGTAGCATTGACTCAACAGAACTGTGAAATACAGACCTAACCTTGAACTACCCAAAGAGAGATGTCATGTCTTTTTATGGAAGAAATAGGATAAATTTGAGTTTCTTTTCAGATGTCTATGGTTTTTTATAGCATGATATGATGAAGGTCTACCTCATAAGAACATTGGGAAAAGTTATTTGGTCAAGTTATTTCCTGTTCCTTTAAATGATTGTGTTTGTGGAGATTGCTACTTCTTTGTGGAAAATTATATTTTCATCTTCTTGTTTTCCATGATTTGCAAATCAGACATAAAAGGAATGCAAATAATATGTCAAGTCAGGCCGGATCAGATCTGTGACTTGTTACAGATACCATGTAAACCTGTAGTAACCTGTTTCATGGTCGGGTTGTTGGCGACTAACCCGTCTACCCCACCAGGTTTCCTGGTGAGGAGGGTGTATGATATGGACACCCAGCAGGATTAATAACAAAACCTGTCAAAAGGCGGAGGAGCTCCTTGTGAGCCAACGGCCGTCCATATCTAGTGCCCAACTGTGTCTGCGGATGTCCTCCTGCAGTTGGGTTACTACTTATTAGGAGGTTTGTGGCAGGATTTGCACTCCGGCCACTGGAAAACCCTCCACTCCGCAAAACATAAGAAAACTGGAAAGACAATTGAAAACTCACTATGTGGGAGTACCTCCTGTGCAGCTGCCCTTCGCTGGGCAACTCAACGGATGACGGGATTGGGGAAAATCCTTCGGGACCCGCACTCTTTGATGATAGGAGGAAAACCACGGGGTAACCTTCCCGGGTTAGATTGTGGCAGTGTGTTTCGGGGTGCTGCTGAGGTGTCATTCACCAGACGGCAGTCTCTTGGGTTAAACTGAGGCAGTCTCTTCAGGTGGGTGCCTGGAATCTCCCATCCCGAAGAGGAGATGATCACCTGTCTCTGTTATCATTTGAGCTCAAACGTTTGAACATCGGTATTGCAGCACTCTCTGAGGTTCGGAGACCAGATTGCTGTGAGATCATGGCGGGTGGTTACACCTACTATTGGTCTGGTCACACTGATGATTACAATGCCGAAGGAGTTGCTGTAGCTGTGTCCAATAAGCTGATTCCAAGGGTAATGGATGTAACTGGTCAATGAGCATATTATGAGACTAAGGATGTCACTCACTCATTGGGTGTCGTTTCTCAAGTCTCTGAATGTGCTCCGACTGAGGCGAGTGATCTCACCATGATGGACGCATTCTATGCCAAGCTCGAGTCTGTGGTTTATCAGTGCCCCAGGTGAGATACTCTTCTCATCTTGGGGGATTTCAATGTATCGAATGGAATTGATAGGGATGGTTTTGAGACATGTGTTGGTCCCCATGGGTCTGGAACTGTGAAACAGAATAACACTAAGTTCCTTGACTTTGCAAGAAGTCATGGACTGAGTTAGGGTGGCTGGTTCATGCTTTCAGTGCCCACAGGCTAATCGCTGAACTTGGTATTCCAACACCGGTGGTGTGGCAAGGGAGATTGACTACGTGCTCGTTGATGGTCGCTGGAGGATGATCCAGAACTGTAGGGTCTACCAGGGTGCTCAGTTCCTCAATACCGATCACAGGCTTGTCAGGAGCAACTCGAAGTTGCACCTTAAATCCGGGAGAATGGTATCATTCCAGCCTCGGCTGTATGTTGGCAAGCTCAAGGATGAGAGGGCAGCTGAGGAGTTTGTGGACAGACTGAGTGGGGATTTAGGGGGGGGCTGAGTGCTTTGAGGAATCTTGAAGAGTTGTGGAGTGCCTTCAAGACCACCATCCTTGATGTTGGCGGTAGATGTCTTGGAACTCACCAGAGGGCGAAGAAGAATTTTGTCTCTCAAGGGACACTGGATACCATTGGCCAAAGTCACAGGGCCAGGTTTAATGGCAGAGCCGAGCTGTTCAAGGAGTTGAGGCGTAAATCTGTATGTGTGCTGAGGGTGGACATGGAGGCCAATGTGTGAGGAATCTGTGAGGGGGTAGAGCATCACCTGTGGTCAAGTGACTCTCGTCTTGCTTACAGGAGAATTCGCGCATT
>CM068952.1:97613737-97626119 GCA_035128595.1 Eptatretus atami
GTCTGGAACACAGGCATCATCCCAACTGACTGGAAGTGGGGCCTTGTTGTCCCTCTCTGGAAAGGAAAGGGTGATCGTCAGTACTGCAACAACTACCGAGGGGTGACACTGCTCTGAGTACAGGGCAAGGTCTTTGCTCAGATAATTCTTGATAGGGTTCGCCACCATCTGCTTGAGCACCTGCGTCCAGAGCAGTCAGGCATTACAACAAAGAGGTCAACGATTGACCGTATCCTTGCTCTTCGGGTCCTCACCAAATGCAGACAGAGTTTCGGCAGGGGCTGCTTTCAGCCTATGTTGATCTCTGTAAAGCGTTCGATTCAGTGAATCGGGATGCCTTCTGGAGGATTCCTGGCTTCATGGGATGCACCAAAACGGATCGATCTGATGTCTGAAATCTAACTCTGGTAATGAGAGTGCTGTGAGATGTGGTGGTACCATCTCTGACTTATTTCCAGTTGCAACTGGAGTTTGTCAGGGGTGTGTGCTGGCACCCACACTTTTCAGCGCTTGTATGGACTGGATTCTGGGGAGGATGTCGGAGAGATCAAGGTGTGGTACATCAGAGAGAGATTTTAAATGTTCAGAAATCGATTTAATAGTTAAGGAACGAACAATGGAGACATCCCTCCCCCTCTTCTGCGAAGAGCAAGAAGAACCTGCCGTCCCGTGACTCATGATGTCAACAACTCCCTCCCACCCGTGGTTGAGCGGGGGGGGGGGGATGGATCACGAGGGCATGAGTCATGCCGGGCATGGAGGAGGGGGGGCGGAGAAGGATAAGGACGAGATCCTTTCTTTGTTCTGGTTAGAAAGCTTTTTGCTTCGGCAGAGAGTAGTCGTTCAGCAGACCTTCGGGTCCTGTTTGGCTTGGTAAAGGTTGAGGCCTTCGGAAGCTTTTTGCTTCGGTTGGCTCAGTGAGCTTCAGCTGAGGCCTGACTCGGGAGGAGGCTCTTTGCTTTGACGGTTCCGTGAGCTTCGGCTTCTGCTTGGCTCGGGAGAGCTTTTTGCTTCAAGCTGCCCTGTTGGAGGGAAGTTATGCCGGTCACTCGGCTCGAGCTGCGAGTGGTGGCTTTTTCTTCTTGGTTCGTGGAGCTCTTTGTTCTCCATTTGGTTCCCGGCTTGGTGCGACTCATCGAACCTTTCGTGGAGGTGGTTCCTCGGGGAAGCGACGCATCGACGGGAAGGTTCGGCGCCTCGTCTCACCAGCACGTGTTGATCAGCGCGGGAGGATTCGCGGGAGCTCGGGAAGGATCGCGGCTCGGCGATTGGATCCAGCTCGCTCTCGCTGGAGCCCCCGGTCGAACAACTTGAAGACCACACGAGGTGGAGAGGTTCGAGATAGTGTTCTGGGTTTCAGCTCACCTGTCCTGCGAGCTGGAGCTCATTATTAAAGGCCTCTGCCACCATTTCTTGGGTGTGTGTGTGTGCGTACGTGTGTCCGTGGGCCTGTCTAATAAGTAGGAACTGCTGTTAAGTGCAAGTGACTGTACATAATAAGTAGAACGGTTGTAGTTCTTTTCGTGCTTTTGTTGCTTGTATAATTGCATACGTGTTTTGCCTTGTTTAATTGCATACTTGCTTTATTATAATAAATGTCCTTGTGTGAATGTAAACCTGTTCGTTGCGTCCATTCCCTCATTGAACTGCCCATCTTGCACTCGGAATATAGTTGGTTTTTAAATAGCCGATAAATAGATCGGGTCTGGCGAGGTCTGGCGATAATACCCGCTCGGTTATCCCAGAACGGAACGGACCGCTTAAGCGGTTCGTGTCCAAGCAGGCCTTCGCCGAGGTACGGTCCTCGGTAGGTTACCCGCGCGGTACTTAGGTATATCGATATTCGGGATTGACCCTATTTCGCGTGGTAGAATACGGACTGGGCCGTGGTGGGATTAAAAACCACCCGTGACTGGTTTCTGGCGTTGTTCAGAAAGTCACGACTGGATTGTCGTTTCGGTGGGCGAAGCGACCGCTATTGGCTAAACGTCGGTCGTTCGCACGCCGAGGGCGGATTCTACAACAATATGTATATATTTATATGTATATATATGTATATGTATAAATATATATATATATGTATATATATGCAGATGTGTTATATATGTATATATAGTATATATGTATATATATATATATTATATATATATATATATATATATATATGTGTGTATATATATATGCTATATATATGCATATGTGTATGTAAATGTACTGTAGATGTGTATATATGTATATATATATATATTATATGTATGTATTTATGTGATATATTTATATATTATATATATATATATATATATGTATTTTTTTTTTAAATGCCATCATGGGTGATGAATGAGGTTGTGGTCAAATTTCATTGAATTCGTTTATGTAGTTTCTGAGAAGAAGTTGCAAGTATTTGTGGACGGACGGACGATGCGCCATCCATAAGCTTCCGGAAGTACTTTACAGGTGAGCTAAAACCATCCTTCAGAATATTATACCAAACGAATTACAGCTGGTAGCTCTCTGGGGCTCAGCGGCGATCCTGAAGAGAGCCCTCGGCACAAAACTTTGAAAACAGAAAACTTCACAGCTTGGTCCATGAATCATGACCTCTTACTGAAATGAAGGTGAATGCTTTGAGCCTGCCCTTGGAGGACTCCATTCCACATTCTGAAACCCACTGTTGTTGATACCAATCAACGACACACACAACACACACACACACACAACACACACAACACACACAACAACACACACACACACACACACACAACCAACACCACCACACTGCTTTTTCTTAGTATAGATTCTGGTGCTGTAATTTGTTGGAACACGGCCTTTTAACTCCCTCACGCCACCTCCCAACTGAAATGCTTGGGACCCATTTTGGGACGGCTATACTGTCGTCAGAAGTCGGGGAGGTTCCTAACCTAGTCTCTTTGCCACGGCCCTCCCCCACCTTCAGCCTTTTTGTGGACAGCCACCATTTTGTACATGGTTTTTCCCACATGTCCAAAATGTGGAAAATTATTTTAAATTTATTTTAACCCCAAAGGGTGCTTTTTGAATTGAAATTTTAAATTTCCAATGACAAAATCGGGCCAATCCCATTCCTGATACCAGTTGTTGTGGCTGAGGGTCTGTTAATGCAGACCATCTGAGCCGGAGGCCCAATACCTCTGCTGATGGCCAAATTATTGTTACACACTGCCCTGCAAACGGACAGCGCTTGTGTTCCCATCCACACTTTAATAGTGGAAGCCTCTGTTACAATTTGATATTTGGCCGAACTGCTGGTCTTCTCGCATGCAGGAAGTGAAATGCAGGAAAAGCTTCTTGTATTTAAAATGATTTATTCAAGGAATATGAGGGTAGGGGAGGAGGAGAGCCAGAACTATAAACGGAATGGATCTGATCACCAAATTTTTAGGAATAACTATCAAATAATTGTTCGTAGTCCTCAGATATTAATAACTGAAACTCAGACTTTAACTTAAACTGTTTACAGTGCCTTCAGAAAGTATTAACACTCCTTGACCATTGAATTTTGTCACATTTTGTTGTGTTACAGCCCGAATTTAAAATGGATAAAGTTCAAAAAAATTTTGCCACCGATCTACACAAGATACCCATAATGACAAAGTGAAAACATGTTTTTCGAAATTCTTTCAAATTAATTGAAAATGAAAAGGTGAAATGTCTTACATCAATAAGTATTCAACCCCACCCCAAGTCAATACTATGTTGAAGCGCCTTTGGCAAAGATTACAGCTTTGAGTCTTCTTGGGTATGTCTGTTCAGCTTTATACATCTGGATTTGGGGATTTTTGCCCATTCTTCCTTGCAGATTTGCTCAAGTCTGTTCAAGTTGGATGGGGAGTGTCAATGATCAGCAATCTTCAAGTCTTTCCACAGATTCTCAATGGGATTCGAGTTTGGGCTTTGACTGGGCCACTCAAGGACTTTCATTCTTGGTCTGATGTCATGCCAGTGTTGCTTTGGCTGTATGCTTGGGGTCATTGTCCTGTTGGAATGTTAATCTTTGCTGCAGTCTCAGGTCTTTGACTCTGAAGCAGGTTCTCCCACAAGGTTTTGCCTGTATTTGGCTCCATTCATTGTTTCCTCTATCCTTTCAAGTCTCCCAGTCCCTGCCACTGAAAAGCATTCCCATAGCATGATGCTGCGCCACCATTATTCACAGTAGAGATAGTGTTAGATGGGTGATGAGATGTGCTCTGTTTCCGCCAGACATAGCGCTTTGCATTCAGGCCAAATAGTTCATTTTTCATCTCATCAGACCACAGATTTTTTTGCCTCGTGCTGTCAGACTTTCACATGCCTTTTTGGAAACTCAAGGCGTGTTGTCAAGTGCCTTTTTATCAGCAGGAGCTTCCATCTGCCTATAAAGCCTAGATTTGTGAACTGCTGCAGAGACTGTTGTCCTTCCGGCAGGTTCTCCCATCTCAGCCAAGGAACTCTGTGGTTCTGTCAGAGTCGTCATTGGGTTATGGTCACCTCTCCGACCAAGGTCTATCTTGCTCAGTTTGGTCAGATGGCCAGCTGTAGGAAGAGCCAAGGTGGTTCCATATTCTTTCCATTTCCTATTGATGGAGCTCACTATGCTCTTGGGGACTTCCAACACTAGAAATTGTTTTATACCCTTCTCCAGATCGATGCCTCCTCACAATTCTATCTCGGAGTTGTATTGGAAGTTCCTTGGATTTCATGGTGGAGTTTCTACTTGACATGCACTCTCAACTGTAGGACCTTACATAGAAAGGTGTGTTTCTTTCTAAATCATGTTCAATGAATTGAATTGGCCACAGGTGGCCTCTCATCAATTGTAGAGACATCTGAAGGATGATCAAAGGAAATCGGATGCACCTCAGCTTAATTTGGAGTGTCGTAGCAAAGGGGTTGAATACTTATTGACGCAAGACATTTCACTTTTTCTTTTTAATTGATTTGTAAAAAATTCTAAAAGCATGTTTTCATTTTATCGTTATGGGGTATTTTGTGTGGATTGGTGACAAAAAATTTTAAATTTAATCCATTTTAAATTCAGGCTGTATCAACAAGCGGTGACAAAAGTTGAGGGGTTGAATACTTTCTGAAGGCACTTCTTGTTTTGTTTTATTGTCAGCATTACATTGATGTGCATGTTGATAGTTGATGTACTTGTAATGATAAAGACTGAGTGGAATGGATTTTATTTGTTTATTTAGGCTCCGATTGACTCGATTGTTCATCATTTTCAATGTATATTATGGTCATATTCTCCTTCAGAGGTCCTCGGAGGCTCGTATAGATATTGTTGGACTCTATTCCAAGCCAAAATTCAGTGACACTTCACCCAAATCTTCCTGCAATTGTCTCAGTTCTCCACTATCCACCATCATAATTATTTGGGTTGTGAAACAAAGCGGTAACCCAGTTGACTTGTTCCAATCTGTGTTTCACTCAGCCGAGCTGTATTAATTGATGGTAGATGGCAGGGTTTATGGGTCCATTACTCCCCTTTGCTTGTGGGGGTGGGGGGTGAGGTGGGGGGAGGGGGGGAGGTCGCATTTTTGACCAATGTTTTTGTAATGGTCTTCTGATTTTATGTTTAAATGATGAATATTTTTTGCAAAATCTTTTCCATTGGTTCTTCACAGTAGGGATGTTTTTTTAAGCACAGCTTTGGGTAATATGTGTAAACATAGAGTTCATTTTCTATCACCAACATTGTGCTATGTGCCTTGTTTCACGAGTACTTGGTATTTCACAGCTTGTTGCCACGGCCTACATCACTCTTGAGGCTGTTTGCAGTCCATTGAATTGCCAACCTCCAGTGCTGGTCAATTCTTGATTGACATAGTGGAAGAACATCCACCAGGCCCAGTGTCTGATCCACTCATGCATATATCCTACTCGTGTGCATCTTCATCCACACCCCTGACTTTGTCAACCTGTTTACGGCCAGGCCAACACTTGCGATGTGTCCACACTCGCGTTTAAGCCAGCACTAGCGATGCTTCCATTCCGGCATCTGGGCTGGTGCCTATGGCACATCTACAACCGTGCCCATGCCTGCGCTCACGACTCTTCCACGCCAACATCGTAGCCTGTCCACATTCATGCACAAGCCCGCCCCAATAACGTTCTTCGAATGTTGTTACCGCCCTGATGTTTCCTCTCAGCTGCCTAAATCAGTCTTTGTGTGGTAGCTATGGAGAATGCATATCACCAAGTCACTAATTTTGTTGTGAATTCCATTCTGGGTTCCTTTATGTGCTCAGCCAATTAAATTACTTCAGCCATAGTTGATTTGTTTAGTTGTGTTTGCCCTCAGTGCTATTAATGATCACCCAGCAATGAGTCTGCCCAAAAGCTCCATTTTCTGCTTCATATGCTTCTGTGACATCCCCTAAAGGGTATTTGGGAAGTTTAGGTCTCCCTGTTGTTAAAACAGAGCTATGCTGATTTCATGGATTATTTCTGGTTGGAACTTTTGCATGAACACGTCAGTCCACCTAGATCAAATTAAGGCCCAACCATTTTGGTCAAAAGACCACCTTGAAGCTTATCGGCATGGAATATTGACAGGCCCACATGCCTTGCATGGGAAGGGAAGTGCTTGCCATTGTAAATAGGAGACTGAGGATCCTCTATGAGCCGAACCGCCGGTATGATGTCATAATGATCTCTCCACAATCCCTGCCATGCCTTGACTCATCCTCCTCAGACAAGATACAGTAGTTTCTGCCTTTACAGATGCAAAACTTGGCTCAGCTGCAGGGAATGGTTGGTGTTTTGAGCTTGGAGGTTTGAACATTTATAGTCATTCAGAAAGCAGCTCACCAAAACTGACTTTCTGTATCGTACACTGTCTACTCAGTTTAGCTGAAGGATGTCTCTCCTCAGGCACTGCTTTCAAGGTTCTTGAATGCTGTTCATGAAGTATATTATTTTTTGTTGTTGTTTCAAAACACATTGGAACCACATTCAATTAAATCTCTCAAGGCAAGCTCCTCAAATAATTGATTTTAAGGGAAGGCCATTGTCATTGTGGTCCCTTCAGCATCGGGGTACACCAGGATCCCCTAGACACATCCATATTTGCTTTCACAATTCATCTAAAGGTTGTGTCATTTCTGGAGAAATTTTACAACCATTGCAGCTTGATTAGATATCTACATTCTGGGGACTTTGGAGAACAATTCAATTTTTTTCCAGGCCTTTGTTTCTCTTTATTGAGGAGTCTGAATTGGAAGGTGAATCCAAGTAAGAGTGAAACTTTCTCCATTTTAACCCTGTCGTCTTGACTGTGAAACAAGTTCTGCTGAGAACCACAGGTCTTGAGTGCTCGATTCAACAGTTGGGTAGGCTGTATTTATGGATTTCATGAAGAGGAAGGCTGAGACTGGCTACCGTGTTTCTATTGCCCTCCAGAAGCTGGGGGACACTCAGTGTGGAGAATTGCTGCTTCAAGAAAAAAAAAAATTTTGAGAAAAAAAAATAAAATGGGGGATATTGTAATCCTGTGTCTGTCTGTCTGTCTGTCTGCCCGTCTGTCCGTCTGCCCATCATGCTGTCTCGAAACGGTTGTTATGTGCAGTAATTCACCATACTTGTTAGTTATGATCACCACATGGCAAGAATGTGCAAGAACAATATAATTTTTGGCGCTGCCTCTGGAGCAAGGTGAAAAGATCAACAACAAAAAGTATAATTACAGGCACATTTTAAAAACTTTTTTAGTGAAATTTTGTATGTGCAATGAACTTTGGGGGACACATGAATATGTAGTTTATTTATTTATTTATTTTGTTGTATTTGACCCCCGGTTCATGCCCCGGTGGTCGGGGGGGGGGGGGAGCTGACAATGCCACAGTGGTAACACGGGAAAAATTTGAACTCAAGATTTGATATTGGGTCAATCCTGGTGGAACTTTTTGCCATCTTTCACTCTGCTTTTGGTGGGAAGTGTGGGGACTTGCGACGTCGTGCCATTGACTTCGTTCTATTCTTCTTTGGTTTTATGTTTTCCTTTCGTTTTACATCTTCCTTTAGTCTCTGAGTTTTACATTATAATTTAAACCAATGGAAACGATAGTTTCCTTTAGTTTTACATTTTCCTTTAGTTTTAACGCTTTAGTTTTATGTTTTTCTTTGCTGTGACATTTTCTTCGTTTTATGTTTTTCTGTGCTTTAACGTCTTCACTTTGCTTTTGCTTTCCTTGTTTCATGGTAAAAGTAAGTGCTGACAAGCTTATCTAACATTGCATTTTGTTCCATTTTCAGGTACATTGGGTGTCATCACTGAGGTGACTCTCAAGATCAGACCTTTGCCAGAGTGCCAGAAATACGGCTCCGTGGTCTTTCCTAACTTTGCGCAGGGTGTCGCGTGCCTCCGCGAAATGGCTCGTCAGGTAAGGCTTTAAAATTAGCTTGCAGCCCTTGCACTACCATCTGAGATAATGAATGCAATGTTGGAGAGGTTAGGGAGAGTAGGAGAAAAAAGGGGTGGGAGTTTAGGAGATGGAAATAAGGGTAAGGAAAGGTGCCAAAGAGGTTCTGACATTTGTGTATGTAATATAATAAATGGTTCTCCTTATGCAAAATGCCTACTTGCATGAGTGATGGTATAATTTCTTAACAATTAAAAATAACCAATGAAGAGTCAAACATTTTCATCAACAAAAATTGTGCCGTTTCTGTATTTTCTACTGAAGTGCCCATCTATCTAAACCTCCCTGCCCCCCCCCACCCCTACCTATTTCATTCCCAGCGCTGTGCTCCTGCCTCAGTTAGACTCATGGACAATGCTCAATTCCAATTTGGTAAGTTCTCATCCTGAATTGATCTCATAGAATGATTGAAATTTGGATTTTTTTTTTGTTGTTGTTGTCGTTGAAGTTTAATAAATAGAAATGCAACATGAAACGCATCTTCTTTTGGAGAACCTTTAAAAAAAACAAAATAATGTACCTTTTTGTTTTGTTTTCTGTGCCTTTAGGCCATGCTCTGAAGCCTCAAGTTTCCTCCTCTTCACATCTTTCCTTGATGGCCTCAAGAAATTGTATATCACAAAGGTGGGCTGGGTGAATATTTGATGTCATTGGTTGTCTTCCCTTCAGTTTAAGTAGCAATCAAAAATAATTGCTGTCGAACATCACTTGGCTGCTTTGGTGGGAAAAAAATATTTGATAACTGCATTTGCTAATGTAAAGAGGAAAGTAGAGTTAAAATTGAACATTGTGAATTAGCCTATATCGGTGACCGTAGCATTGACTCAACAGAACTGTGAAATACAGACCTAACCTTGAACTACCCAAAGAGAGATGTCATGTCTTTTTATGGAAGAAATAGGATAAATTTGAGTTTATTTTTCAGATGTCTATGGTTTTTTATAGCATTGATAGCATGCCATTTTGATGAAGGTCTACCTCATAAGAACATTGGGAAAAGTTATTTGGTCAAGTTATTTCCTGTTCTTTTAAATGATTGTGTTTGTGGAGATTGCTACTTTCTTTGTGGAAAATTATATTTTCATCTTCTTGTTTTCCATGATTTGCAAATCAGACATAAAAGGAATGCAAATAATATGTCAAGTCAGGCCAGATCAGATCTGTGACTTGTTACAGATACCATGTAAACCTGTAGTAACCTGTTTCATGGTCGGGTTTTGGCGACTAACCCGTCTCCCCACCAGTTTCCTGGTGAGGAGGGTGTATGATATGGACACCCAGCAGGATTAATAACAAAACCTGTCAAAAGGCGGAGGAGCTCCTTGTGAGCCAACGGCCGCCATATCTAGTGCCCAACTGTGTCTGCGGATGTCCTCCTGCAGTTGGGTTACTATTATTAGGAGGTTTGTGGCAGGATTTGCACTCCGGCCACTGGAAAACCCTCCACTCCGCAAAACATAAGAAAACTGGAAAGACAATTGAAAACTCACTATGTGGGAGTACCTCCTGTGCAGCTGCCCTTCGCTGGGCACTCAACGGATGACGGGATTGGGGAAAATCCTTCGGGACCCGCGACCTTGATGCATGTGAGAGAAAACCACGGGGTAACCTTCCGGTTAGATTGTGGCAGTGTGTTTCGGGGTGCTGCTGAGGTGTCATTCACCAGACGGCAGTCTCTTGGGTTAAGCTGAGGCAGTCTCTTCAGGTGGGTGCCTGGAATCCCATCCCGAAGAGGAGATGATCACCTGTCTCTGTTATCATTTGAGCTCAAACGTTTGAACATCGGTATTGCAGCATCTCTGAGGTTCGGAGACCAGATTGCTGTGAGATCATGGCGGGTGGTTACACCTACTATTGGTCTGGTCACACTGATGATTACGATGCCGAAGGAGTTGCTGTAGCTGTGTCCATAAGCTGATTCCAAGGGTAATGGATGTAACTGGTCAATGAGCATATTATGAGATTAAGGATGTCACTCACTCATTGGGTGTCGTTTCTCAAGTCTCTGAATGTGCTCCGACTGAGGCGAGTGATCTCACCGTGATGGACGCATTCTATGCCAAGCTCGAGTCGTGTGGTTTATCAGTGCCCAGGTGAGATACTCTTCTCATCTTAGGGGATTTCAATGTATCGAATGGAATTGATAGGGATGGTTTTGAGACATGTGTTGGTCCCCATGGGTCTGGAACTGTGAAACAGAATAACACTAAGTTCCTTGACTTTGCAAGAAGTCATGGACTGAGTTAGGGTGGCTGGTTCATGCTTTCAGTGCCCACAGGCTAATCGCTGAACTTGGTATTCCAACACCGGTGGTGTGGCAAGGGAGATTGACTACGTGCTCGTTGATGGTCGCTGGAGGATGATCCAGAACTGTAGGGTCTACCAGGGTGCTCAGTTCCTCAATACCGATCACAGGCTTGTCAGAGTAACTCGGAAGTTGCACCTTAAATCCGGGAGAATGGTATCATTCCAGCCTCGGCTGTATGTTGGCAAGCTCAAGGATGAGAGGGCAGCTGAGGAGTTTGTGGACAGACTGAGTGGGGATTTAGGGGGGGGCTGAGTGCTTTGAGGAATCTTGAAGAGTTGTGGAGTGCCTTCAAGACCACCATCCTTGATGTTGGCGGTAGATGTCTTGGAACTCACCAGAGGGCGAAGAAGAATTTTGTCTCTCAAGGGACACTGGATACCATTGGCCAAAGTCACAGGGCCAGGTTTAATGGCAGAGCCGAGCTGTTCAAGGAGTTGAGGCGTAAATCTGTATGTGTGCTGAGGGTGGACATGGAGGCCAATGTGTGAGGAATCTGTGAGGGGGTAGAGCATCACCTGTGGTCAAGTGACTCTCGTCTTGCTTACAGGAGAATTCGCGCATTGCGTTATTCCAAGCCCGTTCCTCGGTGTACTGCAGTTTGAGTGAGGGTGGATGGCTTTTGACAGAGGAGTCCGAAGTGAAGGCCCGCTGGGCCGATTACTTTGAGCGGCTGTACCAGGCTGATCCACCAACTATTGAGTTGGATGTCTGGGGTGTTACTATCCCTATTGCTGACCCTCCAATCAACTGTAATCTACCTTCGTTTGTGGAAACACAGGTTGTGGTCAACCGGTTGAAATGGGGTAAAGCTCCTGGGATCTGTGGCATCCATGCTGAACTTGTCAAGGTTGGTGGAAATGCTGTACTCATGTTGTTGCATGCAATTCTGTGCTGTGTCTGGAACACAGGCATCATCCCAACTGACTGGAAGTGGGGCCTTGTTGTCCTCTCTTGGAAAGGAAAGGGTGATCGTCAGTACTGCAACAACTACCGAGGGGTGACACTGCTCTGAGTACAGGGCAAGGTCTTTGCTCAGATAATTCTTGATAGGGTTCGCCACCATCTGCTTGAGCACCAGCGTCCAGAGCAGTCAGGCATTAACACAAAGAGGTCAACGATTGACCGTATCCTTGCTCTTCGGGTCCTCACCAAATGCAGACTAGAGTTTCGGCAGGGGCTGCTTTCAGCCTATGTTGATCTCTGTAAAGCGTTCGATTCAGTGAATCGGGATGCCCTCTGGAGGATTCCTGGCTTTCATGGGATGCACCAAAACGGATCGATCTGATGTCTGAACTCTACTCTGGTAATGAGAGTGCTTGTGAGATGTGGTGGTACCATCTCTGACTTATTTCCAGTTGCAACTGGAGTTTGTCAGGGGTGTGTGCTGGCACCCACACTTTTCAGCGCTTGTATGGACTGGATTCTGGGGAGGATGTCGGAGAGATCAAGGTGTGGTACATCGTTTGGGAATGTCAAGATCTCTGACCTTAATTTCGCAGATGATGCAGTCATCTTTACCAAAGACTCTGGATATCCTTTTGAGGGCCCTCAAGGTGCTGAATGAGGAGTCGGAGCCACTGGGATTATGGGGTTCCTTTCTCAAAACTAAGATCCAGGCTTTCAATGACATAAT
>CM068952.1:97626144-97639071 GCA_035128595.1 Eptatretus atami
TGGATGCTGCTATCCTGTCTGTACCTGTTTGTCGTGAGGATGTTGAGGTCACTGAGAGATTCACTAACCTTAGTAGTGATATTCATGTCTCTGCTGGCTGTGAGCCAGAGGTCAATAGACTTCTGGGTCGGGCCTGGGGAGTCATGGATTCACTGGATCATTGGTGTGGCGCTGTCTGCTGGTACCTGTGCAGGAGGACTAAAGTCCGAGTCTTCAGGTCCTTGGTGCATCCATTCTTGCTCTATGGATGTGAGACATGGACTCTAACCCGGGATCTGAGATGGAGAATTAATTCCTTTGGTACCAGTTCTTTTCAGAGAATCCTTGGCTATCGCTGGTCTGACTTTGTGTCCAAGAGCGGTTGCTGAATGAGACTCAAATGAGATTTGTTACCTGCATAGTCCATGAGTATCATTGCGGCTGTATGGACATGTGGCTTGTTTTCCTGACGTTGATCCTGCTCACCAGATTCTCTCAGCGAGACAGAGAGAGATTTTAAATGTTCAGAAATCGATTTAATAGTTAAGGAACGAACAATGGAGACATCCCTCCCCCTCTTCTGCGAAGAGCAAGAAGAAACCTGCCGTCCCGTGACTCATGATGTCAACAACTCCCTCCCACCCGTGGTTGAGCGGGGGGGGGGGATGGATCACGAGGGCATGAGTCATGCCGGGCATGGAGGAGGGGGGCGGAGAAGGATAAGGACGAGATCCTTTCTTTGTTCTGGGTTAGAAAGCTTTTTGCTTCGGCAGAGAGTAGGTCGTTCAGCAGACCTTCGGGTCCTGTTTGGCTTGGTAAAGGTTGAGGCCTTCGGAAGCTTTTTGCTTCGGTGGCTCAGTGAGCTTCAGCTGAGGCCTGACTCGGGAGGAGGCTCTTTGCTTTGACGGTTCCGTGAGCTTCGGCTTCTGCTTGGCTCGGGAGAGCTTTTTGCTTCAAGCTGCCCTGTTGGAGGGAAGTTATGCCGGTCACTCGGCTCGAGCTGCGAGTGGTGGCTTTTTCTTCTTGGTTCGTGGAGCTCTTTTGTTCTCTCATTTGGTTCCCGGCTTGGTGCGACTCATCGAACCTCTTCGTGGAGGTGGTTCCTCGGGGAAGCGACGCATCGACGGGAAGGTTCGGCGCCTCGTCTCACCAGCACGTGTTGATCAGCGCGGGAGGATTCGCGGGAGCTCGGGAAGGATCGCGGCTCGGCGATTGGATCCAGCTCGCTCTCGCTGGAGCCCCGGTCGACAACTTGAAGACCACACGAGGTGGAGAGGTTCGAGATAGTGTTCTGGGTTTCAGCTCACCTGTCCTGCGAGCTGGAGCTCATTATTAAGGCCTCTGCCACCATTTCTTGGGTGTGTGTGTGTGCGTACGTGTGTCCGTGGGCCTGTCTAATAAGTAGGAACTGCTGTTAATGCAAGTGACTGTACATAATAAGTAGACGGTTGTAGTTCTTTTCGTGCTTTTGTTGCTTGTATAATTGCATACGTGTTTTGCCTTGTTTAATTGCATACTTGCTTTATTATAATAAATGTCCTTGTGTGAATGTAAACCTGTTCGTTGCGTCCATTCCCTCATTGAACTGCCCATCTTGCACTCGGAATATAGTTGGTTTTTAATAGCCGATAAATAGATCGGGTCTGGCGAGGTCTGGCGATAATACCCGCTCGGTTATCCCAGAACGGAACGGACCGCTTAAGCGTTCGTGTCCAAGCAGGCCTTCGCCGAGGTACGGTCCCTCGGTAGGTTACCCGCGGGTACTTAGGTATATCGATATTCGGCGATTGACCCTATTTCGCGGTGGTAGAATACGGACTGGGCCGTGGTGGGATTAAAAACCACCCGTGACTGGTTTCTGGCGTTGTTCAGAAAGTCAGGACTGGATTGTCGTGTTCGGTGGGCGAAGCGACCGCTATTGGCTAAACGTCGGTCGTTCGCACGCCGAGGGCGGAATTCTACAACAATATGTATATATTTATATGTATATATATAGTATATGTTAAATATATATATATATGTATATATATGCAGATGTGTATATATGTTATATATAGTATTATATAGTATATATATATATATATATATATATATATATATAATATATATGTGGTGTATATATATATGCTATATATATGATATGTGTATGTAAATGTACTGTAGATGTGTATATATGTATATAATATATATATTATTGTATGTATTTATGTGATATATTTATATATTATATATATATATATATATATTTTTTTTTTTTAAATGCCATCGATGGGTGATGAATGAAGTTGTGGTCAAATTTCATTGAATTCGTTTATGTAGTTTCTGAGAAGAAGTTGCAAAGTATTTGTGGACGGACGGACGATGCGCCATCCATAAGCTTCCGGAAGTACTTTACAGGTGAGCTAAAACCATCCTTCAGAATATTATACCAAACGAATTACAGCTGGTAGCTCTCTGGGGCTCAGCGGCGATCCTGAAGAGAGCCTCGGCACAAAACTTTGAAAACAGAAAACTTCACAGCTTGGTCCATGAATCATGACCTCTTACTGAAATGAAGGTGAATGCTTTGAGCCTGCCCTTGGAGGACTCCATTCCACATTCTGAAACCCACTGTTGTTGATACCAATCAACGACACACACAACACACACACACACACACACACACACAACACACACAACAACACACACACACACACACACACACACCAAACCTGCTTTTTCTTAGTATAGATTCTGGTGCTGTAATTTGTTGGAACACGGCCTTTTAACTCCCTCACGCCACCTCCCAACTGAAATGCTTGGGACCCATTTTTGGGACGGCTACACTGTCGTCAGAAGTCGGGAGGTTCCTAACCTAGTCTCTTTGCCACGGCCCTCCCCACCTTCAGCCTTTTTGTGGACAGCCACCATTTTGTACATGGTTTTTCCCACATGTCCAAATGTGGAAAATTATTTTAAATTTATTTTAACCCCAAAGGGTGCTTTTTGATATTGAAATTTTAAATTTCCAATGACAAAATCGGGCCAATCCCATTCCTGATACCAGTTGTTGTGGCTGAGGGTCTGTTAATGGCAGACCATCTGAGCCGGAGGCCCAATACCTCTGCTGATGGCCAAATTATTGTTACACACTGCCCTGCAAACGGACAGCGCTTGTGTTCCCATCCACACTTTAATAGTGGAAGCCTCTGTTACAATTTGAATTTGGCCGAACTGCTGGTCTTCTCGCATGCAGGAAGTGAAATGCAGGAAAGCTTCTTGTATTTAAAATATTTATTCAAGGAATATGAGGGTAGGGGAGGAGGAGAGCCAGAACTATAAACGGAATGGATCTGATCACCAAATTTTTAGGAATAACTATCAAATAATTGTTCGTAGTCCTCAGATATTAATAACTGAAACTCAGACTTTAACTTAAACTGTTTACAGTGCCTTCAGAAAGTATTAACACTCCTTGACCATTGAACTTTTGTCACATTTTGTTGTGTTACAGCCGAATTTAAAATGGATAAAGTTTCAAAAAAATTTTGCCACCGATCTACACAAGATACCCATAATGACAAAGTGAAAACATGTTTTTCGAAATTCTTTCAAATTAAATTGAAAATGAAAAGGTGAAATGTCTTACATCAATAAGTATTCAACCCCACCCCAAGTCAATACTATGTTGAAGCGCCTTTGGCAAAGATTACAGCTTTGAGTCTTCTTGGGTATGTCTTTCAGCTTTTACATCTGGATTTGGGGATTTTTGCCCATTCTTCCTTGCAGATTTGCTCAAGTCTGTTCAAGTTGGATGGGGAGTGTCAATGATCAGCAATCTTCAAGTCTTTCCACAGATTCTCAATGGGATTCGAGTTTGGGCTTTGACTGGGCCACTCAAGGACTTTCATTCTGGTCTGATGTCATGCCAGTGTTGCTTTGGCTGTATGCTTGGGGTCATTGTCCTGTTGGAATGTTAATCTTTGCTGCAGTCTCAGGTCTTTGACTCTGAAGCAGGTTCTCCCACAAGGTTTTGCCTGTATTTGGCTCCATTCATTGTTTCCTCTATCCTTTCAAGTCTCCCAGTCCCTGCCACTGAAAAGCATTCCCATAGCATGATGCTGCGCACCATTATTCCAGTAGAGATAGTGTTAGATGGGTGATGAGATGTGCTCTGTTTCCGCCAGACATAGCGCTTTGCATTCAGGCAAATAGTTCATTTTTCATCTCATCAGACCACAGATTTTTTTGCCTCGTGCTGTCAGACTTTCACATGCCTTTTTGGAAACTCAAGGCGTGTTGTCAAGTGCCTTTTTATCAGCAGGAGCTTCCATCTGCCTATAAAGCCTAGATTTGTGAACTGCTGCAGAGACTGTTCGTCCTTCCGGCAGGTTCTCCCATCTCAGCCAAGGAACTCTGTGGTTCTGTCAGAGTCGTCATTGGGTTATGGTCACCTCTCCGACCAAGGTCTATCTTGCTCAGTTTGGTCAGATGGCCAGCTGTAGGAAGAGCCAAGGTGGTTCCATATTCTTTCATTTCCTATTGATGGAGCTCACTATGCTCTTGGGGACTTCAACACTAGAAATTGTTTTATACCCTTCTCCAGATCGATGCCTCCTCACAATTCTATCTCGGAGTTTATTGGAGTTCCTTGGATTTCATGGTGGAGTTTCTACTTGACATGCACTCTAACTGTAGGACTTACATAGAAAGGTGTGTTTCTTTCTAAATCATGTTCAATGAATTGAATTGGCCACAGGTGGCCTCTCATCAATTGTAGAGACATCTGAAGGATGATCAAAGGAAATCGGATGCACCTCAGCTTAATTTGGAGTGTCGTAGCAAAGGGGTTGAATACTTATTGACGCAAGACATTTCACTTTTTCTATTTTAATTGATTTGTAAAAAATTCTAAAGCATGTTTTCATTTTATCGTTATGGGGTATTTTGTGTGGATTGGTGACAAAAAATTTTAAATTTAATCCATTTTAAATTCAGGCTGTATCAACAAGCGGTGACAAAAGTTGAGGGGTTGAATACTTTCTGAAGGCACTTCTTGTTTTGTTTTATTGTCAGCATTACATTGATGTGCATGTTGATAGTTGATGTACTTGTAATGATAAAGACTGAGTGGAATGGATTTTATTTGTTTATTTAGGCTCCGATTGACTCGATTGTTCATCATTTTCAATGTATATTATGGTCCATATTCTCCTTCAGAGGTCCTCGGAGGCTCGTATAGATATTGTTGGACTCTATTCCAAGCCAAAATTCAGTGACACTTCACCCAAATCTTCCTGCAATTGTCTCAGTTTCTCCACTATCCACCATCATAATTATTTGGGTTGTGAAACAAAGCGGTAACCCAGTTGACTTGTTCCAATCTGTGTTTCACTCAGCCGAGCTGTATTAATTGATGGTAGATGGCAGGGTTTATGGGTCCATTACTCCCCTTTGCTTGTGGGGGTGGGGGTGAGGTGGGGGGAGGGGGGGAGGATCGCATTTTTGACCAATGTTTTTGTAATGGTCTTCTGATTTAATGTTTAAATGATGAATATTTTTTCAAAATCTTTTCCATTGGTTCTTCACAGTAGGGATGTTTTTTAAGCACAGCTTTGGGTAATATGTGTAAACATAGAGTTCATTTTCTATCACCAACATTGTGCTATGTGCCTTGTTTCACAGTACTTGTATTTCACAGCTTGTTGCACGGCCTACATCACTCTTGAGGCTGTTTGCAGTCCATTGAATTGCCAACCTCCAGTGCTGGTCAATTCTTGATTGACATAGTGGAAGAACATCCACCAGGCCCAGTGTCTGATCCACTCATGCATATATCCTACTCGTGTGCATCTTCATCCACACCCCTGACTTTGTCAACCTGTTTACGGCCAGGCCAACACTTGCGATGTGTCCACACTCGCGTTTAAGCCAGCACTAGCGATGCTTCCATTCCGGCATCTGGGCTGGTGCCTATGGCACATCTAGCAACCGTGCCATGCCTGCGCTCACGACTCTTCCACGCCAACATTCGTAGCCTGTCCACATTCATGCACAAGCCCGCCCCAATAACGTTTCTTCGAATGTTGTTACCGACCCTGATGTTTCCTCTCAGCTGCCTAAATCAGTCTTTTGTGGTAGCTATGGAGAATGCATATCACCAAGTCACTAATTTTGTTGTGAATTCCATTCTGGGTTCCTTTTATGTGCTCAGCCAATTAAATTACTTCAGCCATAGTTTGATTTGTTTAGTTGTGTTTGCCCTCAGTGCTATTAATGATCACCAGCAATGAGTCTGCCCAAAAGCTCCATTTTCTGCTTCATATGCTTCTGTGACATCCCCTAAAGGGTATTTGGGAAGTTTAGGTCTCCCTGTTGTTAAAACAGAGCTATGCTGATTTCATGGATTATTTCTGGTTGGAACTTTTGCATGACACGTCAGTCCACCTAGATCAAATTAAGGCCCAACCATTTTGGTCAAAAGACCACCTTGAAGCTTATCGGGCATGGAATATTGACAGGCCCACATGCCTTGCATGGGAAGGGAAGTGCTTGCCATTGTAAATAGGAGACTGAGGATCCTCTATGAGCCGAACCGCCGGTATGATGTCATAATGATCTCTCCACAATCCCTGCCATGCCTTGACTCATCTCCTCAGACAAGATACAGTAGTTTCTGCCTTTACAGATGCAAAACTTGGCTCAGCTGCAGGGAATGGTTGGTGTTTTGAGCTTGGAGGTTTGAACATTTATAGTCATTCAGAAAGCAGCTCACCAAAACTGACTTTCTGTATCGTACACTGTCTACTCAGTTTAGCTGAAGGATGTCTCTCCTCAGGCACTGCTTTCAAGGTTCTTGAATGCTGTTCATGAAGTATATTATTTTTTGTTGTTGTTTCAAAACACATTGGAACCACATTCAATTAAATCTCTCAAGGCAAGCTCCTCCAAATAATTGATTTTAAGGGAAGGCCATTGTCATTGTGGTCCTTCAGCATCGGGGTACACCAGGATCCCCTAGACACATCCATATTTGCTTTCACAATTCATCTAAAGGTTGTGTCATTTCTGGAGAAATTTTACAACCATTGCAGCTTGATTAGATATCTACATTCTGGGGACTTTGGAGAACAATTCAATTTTTTTCCAGGCCTTTGTTTCTCTTTATTGAGGAGTCTGAATTGGAAGGTGAATCCAAGTAAGAGTGAAACTTTCTCCATTTTAACCCTGTCGTCTTGACTGTGAAACAAGTTCTGCTGAGAACCACAGGTCTTGAGTGCTCGATTCAACAGTTGGGTAGGCTGTATTTATGGATTTCATGAAGAGGAAGGCTGAGACTGGCTACCGTGTTTCTATTGCCCTCCAGAAGCTGGGGGACACTCAGTGTGGAGAATTGCTGCTTCAGAAAAAACAAAAATTTTGAGAAAAAAAAATAAAATGGGGGATATTGTAATCCTGTGTCTGTCTGTCTGTCTGTCTGCCCGTCTGTCCGTCTGCCATCATGCTGTCTCGAAACGGTTGTTATGTGCAGTAATTCACCATACTTGTTAGTTATGATCACCACATGGCAAGAATGTGCAAGAACAATATAATTTTTGGCGCTGCCCTCTGGAGCAAGGTGAAAAGATCAACAACAAAAAGTATAATTACAGGCACATTTTAAAAACTTTTTTAGTGAAATTTTGTATGTGCAATGAACTTTGGGGGACACATGAATATGTAGTTTATTTATTTATTTATTTTGTTGTATTTGACCCCCGGTTCATGCCCGGTGGTCGGGGGGGGGGGGGAAGCTGACAATGCCACAGTGGTAGACACGGGAAAAATTTGAACTCAAGATTTGATATTGGGTCAATCCTGGTGGAACTTTTTGCCATCTTTCAACTCTGCTTTTGGTGGGAAGTGTGGGGACTTGCGACGTCGTGCCATTGACTTCGTTCTATTCTTCTTTGGTTTTATGTTTTCCTTTCGTTTTACATCTTCCTTTAGTCTCTGAGTTTTACATTATAATTTAAACCAATGGAAACGATAGTTTCCTTTAGTTTTACATTTTCCTTTAGTTTTAACGCTTTAGTTTTATGTTTTTCTTTGCTGTGACATTTTCTTTCGTTTTATGTTTTTCTGTGCTTTAACGTCTTCACTTTGCTTTTGCTTTCCTTGTTTCATGGTAAAAGTAAGTGCTGACAAGCTTATCTAACATTGCATTTTGTTCCATTTTCAGGTACATTGGGTGTCATCACTGAGGTGACTCTCAAGATCAGACCTTTGCCAGAGTGCCAGAAATACGGCTCCGTGTCTTTCCTAACTTTGCGCAGGGTGTCGCGTGCCTCCGCGAAATGGCTCGTCAGGTAAGGCTTTAAAATTAGCTTGCAGCCCTTGCACTACCATCTGAGATAATGAATGCAATGTTGGGAGAGGTTAGGGAGAGTAGGAGAAAAAAGGGGTGGGAGTTTAGGAGATGGAAATAAGGGTAAGGAAAGGTGCCAAAGAGGTTCTGACATTTGTGTATGTAATATAATAAATGGTTCTCCTTATGCAAAATGCCTACTTGCATGAGTGATGGTATAATTTCTTAACAATTAAAAATAACCAATGAAGAGTCAAACATTTTCATCAACAAAAATTGTGCCGTTTCTGTATTTTCTACTGAAGTGCCCATCTATCTAAACCTCCCTGCCCCCCCCACCCCTACCTATTTCATTCCCAGCGCTGTGCTCTGCCTCAGTTAGACTCATGGACAATGCTCAATTCCAATTTGGTAAGTTCTCATCCTGAATTTGATCTCATAGAATGATTGAAATTTGGATTTTTTTTTTGTTGTTGTTGTCGTTGAAGTTTAATAAATAGAAATGCAACATGAAACGCATCTTCTTTTGGAGAACCTTTAAAAAAAACAAAATAATGTACCTTTTGTTTTGTTTTCTGTGCCTTTAGGCCATGCTCTGAAGCCTCAAGTTTCCTCCATCTTCACATCTTTCCTTGATGGCCTCAAGAAATTGTATATCACAAAGGTGGGCTGGGTGAATATTTGATGTCATTGGTTGTCTTCCCTTCAGTTTAAGTAGCAATCAAAAATAATTGCTGTCGAACATCACTTGGCTGCTTTGGTGGGAAAAAAATATTTGATAACTGCATTTGCTAATGTAAAGAGGAAAGTAGAGTTAAAATTGAACATTGTGAATTAGCCTATATCGGTGAACCGTAGCATTGACTCAACAGAACTGTGAAATACAGACCTAACCTTGAACTACCCAAAGAGAGATGTCATGTCTTTTTATTGGAAGAAATAGGATAAATTTGAGTTATTTTTCAGATGTCTATGGTTTTTATAGCATGATAGCATGCATATGATGAAGGTCTACCTCATAAGAACATTGGGAAAAGTTATTTGGTCAAGTTATTTCCTGTTCTTTTAAATGATTGTGTTTGTGGAGATTGCTACTTTCTTTGTGGAAAATTTATATTTTCATCTTCTTGTTTTCCATGATTTGCAAATCAGACATAAAAGGAATGCAAATAATATGTCAAGTCAGGCCGACAGATCTGTGACTTGTTACAGATACCATGTAAACCTGTAGTAACCTGTTTCATGGTCGGGTTTTGGCGACTAACCCGTCTCCCCACCAGTTTCCTGGTGAGGAGGGTGTATGATATGGACACCCAGCAGGATTAATAACAAAACCTGTCAAAAGGCGGAGGAGCTCCTTGTGAGCAACGGCCGCCATATCTAGTGCCCAACTGTGTCTGCGGATGTCCTCCTGCAGTTGGGTTACTACTTATTAGGAGGTTTGTGGCAGGATTTGCACTCCGGCCACTGGAAAACCCTCCACTCCGCAAAACATAAGAAAACTGGAAAGACAATTGAAAACTCACTATGTGGGAGTACCTCCTGTGCAGCTGCCCTTCGCTGGCAACTCAACGGATGACGGATTGGGGAAAATCCTTCGGGACCCGCGACCTTGATGATAGTGGAGAAAACCCGGGGTAACCTTCCCGGTAGATTGTGGCAGTGTGTTTCGGGGTGCTGCTGAGGTGTCATTCACCAGACGGCAGTCTCTTGGGTTAACTGAGGCAGTCTCTTCAGGTGGGTGCCTGGAATCCCATCCCGAAGAGGAGATGATCACCTGTCTCTGTTATCATTTGAGCTCAAACGTTTGAACATCGGTATTGCAGCATCTCTGAGGTTCGGAGACCAGATTGCTGTGAGATCATGGCGGGTGGTTACACCTACTATTGGTCTGGTCACACTGATGATTACATGCCGAAGGAGTTGCTGTAGCTGTGTCCAATAAGCTGATTCCAAGGGTAATGGATGTAACTGGTCAATGAGCATATTATGAGATTAAGGATGTCACTCACTCATTGGGTGTCGTTTCTCAAGTCTCTGAATGTGCTCCGACTGAGGCGAGTGATCTCACCGTGATGGACGCATTCTATGCCAAGCTCGAGTCGTGTGGTTTATCAGTGCCCCAGGTGAGATACTCTTCTCATCTTGGGGATTTCAATGTATCGAATGGAATTGATAGGGATGGTTTTGAGACATGTGTTGGTCCCATGGGTCTGGAACTGTGAAACAGAATAACACTAAGTTCCTTGACTTTGCAAGAAGTCATGGACTGAGTTAGGGTGGCTGGTTCATGCTTTCAGTGCCCACAGGCTAATCGCTGAACTTGGTATTCCAACACCGGTGGTGTGGCAAGGGAGATTGACTACGTGCTCGTTGATGGTCGCTGGAGGATGATCCAGAACTGTAGGGTCTACCAGGGTGCTCAGTTCCTCAATACCGATCACAGGCTTGTCAGAGTAACTCGGAAGTTGCACCTTAAATCCGGGAGAATGGTATCATTCCAGCCTCGGCTGTATGTTGGCAAGCTCAAGGATGAGAGGGCAGCTGAGGAGTTTGTGGACAGACTGAGTGGGGATTTAGGGGGGGGCTGAGTGCTTTGAGGAATCTTGAAGAGTTGTGGAGTGCCTTCAAGACCACCATCCTTGATGTTGGCGGTAGATGTCTTGGAACTCACCAGAGGGCGAAGAAGAATTTTGTCTCTCAAGGGACACTGGATACCATTGGCCAAAGTCACAGGGCCAGGTTTAATGGCAGAGCCGAGCTGTTCAAGGAGTTGAGGCGTAAATCTGTATGTGTGCTGAGGGTGGACATGGAGGCCAATGTGTGAGGAATCTGTGAGGGGGTAGAGCATCACCTGTGGTCAAGTGACTCTCGTCTTGCTTACAGGAGAATTCGCGCATTGGTTATTCCAAGCCCGTTCCTCGGTGTACTGCAGTTTGAGTGAGGGTGGATGGCTTTTGACAGAGGAGTCCGAAGTGAAGGCCCGCTGGGCCGATTACTTTGAGCGGCTGTACCAGGCTGATCCACCAACTATTGAGTTGGATGTCTGGGGTGTTACTATCCTATTGCTGACCCTCCAATCAACTGTAATCTACCTTCGTTTGTGGAAACACAGGTTGTGGTCAACCGGTTGAAATGGGGTAAAGCTCCTGGGATCTGTGGCATCCATGCTGAACTTGTCAAGGTTGGTGGAAATGCTGTACTCATGTTGTTGCATGCAATTCTGTGCTGTTGTCTGGAACACAGGCATCATCCCAACTGACTGGAAGTGGGGCCTTGTTGTCCTCTCTGGAAAGGAAAGGGTGATCGTCAGTACTGCAACAACTACCGAGGGGTGACACTGCTCTGAGAACAGGGCAAGGTCTTTGCTCAGATAATTCTTGATAGGGTTCGCCACCATCTGCTTGAGCACCAGCGTCCAGAGCAGTCAGGCATTAACACAAAGAGGTCAACGATTGACCGTATCCTTGCTCTTCGGGTCCTCACCAAATGCAGACAGAGTTTCGGCAGGGGCTGCTTTCAGCTATGTTGATCTCTGTAAAGCGTTCGATTCAGTGAATCGGGATGCCTCTGGAGGATTCCTGGCTTTCATGGGATGCACCAAAACGGATCGATCTGATGTCTGAACTCTACTCTGGTAATGAGAGTGCTTGTGAGATGTGGTGGTACCATCTCTGACTTATTTCCAGTTGCAACTGGAGTTTGTCAGGGGTGTGTGCTGGCACCCACACTTTTCAGCGCTTGTATGGACTGGATTCTGGGAGGATGTCGGAGAGATCAAGGTGTGGTACATCGTTTGGGAATGTCAAGATCTCTGACCTTAATTTCGCAGATGATGCAGTCATCTTTACCAAAGACTCTGGATATCCTTTTGAGGCCCTCAAGGTGCTGAATGAGGAGTCGGAGCCACTGGGATTATGGGGTTCCTTTCTCAAAACTAAGATCCAGGCTTTCAATGACATATTGGATGCTGCTATCCTGTCTGTACCTGTTTGTCGTGAGGATGTTGAGGTCACTGAGAGATTCACTAACCTTAGTAGTGATATTCATGTCTCTGCTGGCTGTGAGCCAGAGGTCAATAGACTTCTGGGTCGGGCCTGGGGAGTCATGGATTCACTGGATCATTGGTGTGGCGCTGTCTGCTGGTACCTGTGCAGGAGGACGAAAGTCCGAGTCTTCAGGTCCTTGGTGCATCCATTCTTGCTCTATGGATGTGAGACATGGACTCTAACCCGGGATCTGAGATGGAGAATTAATTCCTTTGGTACCAGTTCTTTTCAGAGAATCCTTGGCTATCGCTGGTCTGACTTTGTGTCCAAGAGCGGTTGCTGAATGAGACTCAAATGAGATTTGTTACTGCATAGTCCATGAGTATCATTGCGGCTGTATGGACATGTGGCTTGTTTTCCTGACGTTGATCCTGCTCACCAGATTCTCTCAGCGAGAGAGCCTCGTGAGTGGAGGAGGCAATGGCCTGACCACATGCCTCGTGGTTGCAGCAGGTTGATCAGCATCTCAAGGAGATGGGGATGGGCCAGGCATCTGCCTGGGAGATGGCCAGACGGAGGCCCCTGGAGTACCGGCAGAAAGTTGACGCAGCGACACGCTGCTCCGGCGCATGC
>CM068952.1:97639096-97650359 GCA_035128595.1 Eptatretus atami
TGCCATACCTGACCTGACCTGACCTGAAATAAGATGACCATATATCACCATGTGGGGTGCTTCTTGTTTGCTAATTGCAAAGTTTTTACGATTGATTTGTTTTCATTCCTCTACAAGTTTTCCTGTTCTTTATATTTTGTCAAGGATATAAAAGGTTAACAAAGCAAAATACAGTTGAAGTAAATAGATCAGGATTTTTTTTTGAGCACTTTTACATTTAGAACAT
This sequence comes from Eptatretus atami, assembly GCA_035128595.1. Classification (NCBI taxonomy): domain Eukaryota; kingdom Metazoa; phylum Chordata; class Myxini; order Myxiniformes; family Myxinidae; genus Eptatretus; species Eptatretus atami. The sequence goes on from CM068952.1 coordinate 97,639,323, forward strand.
TGTTCAGTGCTGTTTACATTTTGATGGCATCCTCACACGCGCATACAATATCTGTTAATACAGTATGACGTAATGAATATAGTTCCTCTTAGATTAACTATTTAAGAACTCATTATGTATAAACTAACCTTTGGCATCCAGGGGATGCAACATATGACCATTCAATCATCACCTCTTGTGCCTGTGTTGTTTTTGAACATTTGTTTATTGCAACTTTTATTTATTCCAAATGAACATCAAAAAACTTAAAAGTCACACCAAACATTTCGGGTGAGTTAAAAACCTGAAATAATTTTTTTGTTTGTTTTTTGGTCTACTAAATGCATATATATGGTACAAATTATTCCAGACAGGACAATATCAGTGCAGCTACATATAGGCCTGCCAGTGGTCATGGTTTTGTCATTTGGTTTTTGAGTGCAACCTTAAAGGAGAGAACAATTAGCAATTTGATTTGTACAATTAGCAATTTAACTCATTGGGCATCATCTTATAATCATCTTACAAATTTCAAGAAAGTATCATCTTACAATCTCAATGCCAAACTCTCCAATCAGTCTCCTTTCTCAAAGGCATGGTCGTGTCTTGTCAAGTCCGTGTCTCATGTATGCTCCCCCTCTATGCGATTCTGCCCTCCCTCATCTGAAATTATATCGCTGCAGACTCTTCCCCAGATAAGGCAGAATGTCTAAAGTCTGTGTTTGCCTGAAAGTCTCATGTTCCCAACCCATCCTGTTCTGTTCCCATTTTACCCAGACGTAACCACTGTCTACTGGACTCTGTGTCATTCTCAAGCGAGAAGGTGAAGAAAGTTATGTCTGGCCTTGACTCTGCTTCTTCAACGTGCCCAGGTGGCATCAGTATCATGTTCTCAAATTGTGCTTTGCCGTTCTTGCTTCCCCTTTGTATGCCCTATTCAGTCTGTCCTTTTTCATTGACTGCCTCCCCTCTGCATGGAAGTCAGCAAACATCACTCCCATCTGCAAGAAGGGTGCATAAACAAACCCTACCAATATCGGCCTGTGATGTTGCTTCCATTTATATCATTACTACATTGCCTCCGATGTTAGTCTTGAAATATATCATTGCTTTCCAATGCCAAGTCTTTCCTGTTTTCAAACAACCTGATTTCATCCCTTTCCCAGATTTCATCCCAGACCATTAGTTTGGATTTCATCCCTGTCACTCGACTCTGGACATGCTTCTGTTCCTCTCTCAGCAGTAGTTAGAGTCTGTAAATCTTAATCATGATGTTAGGACTGCCTCCCTGCACATGTCTCAGACATGTGACACAATCTGGCATCCTGCTTTGCATGCTAAGCTCTCTGCTTGTGGCATAGAAGGCCGCCTTCATTCTTGGAATTTCTGACTTCCTCCTCATGCAGTCATGTTGCCAAAAATGAATCCACTCTCCCAGAGACTGGAGTTCCACAGGGCAGTGTTTTTGGTACAGTGTTGTTCCTCATCTATACAACGACCTCTCTGATGCTCTGGCAACCCTCTGTTCCTTTTTGCAGATGACTCTACATTGTCATGCAGTACACCACCCCACCCCTCTGCTGGGGCAGACTGCAGCTGCATCTCTCTCTCTCTCTCTCTCTTCTCTCTCTCTCTCTCTCTCTCTCTCTCCTCTCTCTTCTTTGTCTCTCTCTCTCTCTCTCTCTCTCTCTCTCTCTCTCTCTGCCTCTCTCCCTCTGCCTCTCTCTCCTTCTCCCTCTCCCTCTCCCACTTCTCTCTCTCTCTCTCTCTCTTCCCCTCTCCCTCTCCCTCTCCTCTCCCTCTCCCTCTCTCTCCCTCTCCCTCTCCTCTCCTCTCACCCTCACCCTCACCCTCACTCTCACTCTCACTCTCACTCTCTCTTTCTCTCACTCTTTCTATCTGCTCTTCTGGAAATTATTAGACACTGGTTTGATAAATGGAACATGTCCTTTAATCCTGCAAAATCTCACTCACCCTATCACTCTGAAAGGATCATCAAACAAACCCACCTGTCTAATGAATTGGTCATCTCTGCCACTGGAAGTGGTTTGGTCTCTTGAACTTCTAAAACCTCACTATCAGCCATGATCTTTTCTGGGCCAACCTTATAGTACAATGAGCCTCCAAAGTCAGCCTCAGATCGGGCATCCTTCATCAATCCAGGTCTTTTTCATGGAAAAATAAGAGCTACTCGTAATCTACGAGGTCTTTGTTCCGAACTCACTAAAGTAGTGCTCTCCACTATGGGCTGGCATCCCACCATCACATGTTTCTCCTAGATTCTGTAGAATCTAAAGCTTTTAAAATTATTGAACTCTCCCATGATGAGGTCAAATCACCAAATCACAGAGTCTGTTGCTCTTGCATCACAGGCCGGCCATTGATCTCTCTGTTTTCTACTGCCTATTTTCTGATATTGCTTCTTCTGCCCTTTCAGTCCTCCGATCCTCTCTCTCTACTCCACGGTGCATGTACTCTTACAGTAACCCCTTCCAGCTGACTGCACACCTTAAGTCTTTTAATTATATGAACGGACAGGAAATAGGAGAGAGAAAAGGGGAGGAAACACTGAAACTAGCAAGTTAAGAGGGTTGGGATAAAGTTAATGGGGATAATATATAAAAATAGTATCATGGGTCATGATGGGCGATGACACGAGATGGCGATGCACAGCCTGCTTAAATGCCTGGAAGGAAGAGTGTGAAAGAACAGTCTCTGGAAGGCAGTCCACATATTCCTGCCAACGTTTAAGTAGTTTTGTGAAACCGTCACGATAGAACTGACTCGGCGCTTTCTGACTTAATCAGCGCTTCACAGCAGCCAATATCATTGGAAGAAAATTGTTCTCCCCGAAGAAAATTGTTCTCCCCGAAAATTGTTCCATAAGTTTTGGGAAGAGATGAAAATCTGACCGACCAAAGTCGGGGGCTGGTGTTCATTTGAGGCAGTACTCTATTGACCGTCTCTTACTCTCAGGGTCGCAATGGTGCACCCAACTCTCATCTTCAGCACTTCATGCTTCACAGCACTGACAACGTCATGCTGCCTGCCCTCTGACATCTTGACTAACATAGCACTGAGACATCTAGTGTCAGAATCATGAAACGTCTCACCCAGTGGTTGGAAGAACTAATATGCAGACTGTGCTTTGTTTCATTGGAATATCTTTACCTATTTTGGAGAAAAATAATCGTAGGCATGACTATTAAATATACCCTCATACTATTGCCATTGACTTGATATGCAGTTTGCTGTTGTCACCACTTTTGATCGAATTAAGCTGCAGCAAACATTTATTCTCTCAAAACAACCGAGCACAGCTTTTCACAATGCTGTGGTGTTTTGCTTGATGGCATAACTGAGGAGATAAAAGTTAACAAAGTGAATGTGACAACGCCTGTGTGCAGTTCAAAGGCTTCGACCCGAACAACCTGTGTGTGGCCACACTGCTGTTTGAAGGTGACCGAGAGACGGTTTTACAGCAGGAGATGCAGGTTTATAAAGTTGCTGCCAAGTTTGGGTATGTCAATTGAAGTATAATCCACCATTTTGCTACTCAATGAATGGATTGTGTAACAAAGTTCACCAGTAAAGTAATTGCTTTTTATGATTACATGTTCATTTTCATTCTACTTTGAAATCACAAAACGATTATACAATCTGGGGTTGACATGGTAGCTCAGAGGTAGTGTGCCTGCATTTGAGCTGTGTAGTCTGTTTGATTCTTTACCTGACCATAAACTGCTGTGTTTCAAGCAGTACATCATCCGTTGTATTAGATGTTAAGTCTGGGTCCTGTCTACCAGCACTTACAATAATGGTGGACGCTGAAGATCCTCGGGTGTTTTTCACTCAGTGTCTCCTGGCACTGGCACCAAAGAGATCATTATCTCACAGCACCATCAAACTAAAATACGCAATTTGGTGTCTGTCTGTTGAACCACAATACATTCGGTCATTACTTATCCAATCTCATCCAAACTTGACAGGATGACGAAGGGTCACACAATGGAGGTTGTAGCAACTTCATTTTTTCTCTCTCTCTCTGCCTTCACCCCCTCCACAAGGGAATTGTTCACCCCCTCCACAAGCGACTTCACCCCCTCCACAAGGGAATTTTCCAACTTGGGTGCAATCCGTGTTAAGATGTCAATAGCTTATTGGGGCATTTTTCCAATGCCGCTTCCAAAAACGAAATTAACTAGAACAGCACTCGGTACCTCCATCAGGCTGATGGAGGATACCTCCATCAGGCTGCGCATACCTCCATCAGGCTGAACAGTTTAGGTTTTGTATCCCACTTATGACTAACTTATTTTATCCCCAGCGGACCTGAACTCAAATCTAATTGGCTTGTTCTTGTCATCTAACCAATTCATCCACCTCGTTTTGTTGCAACTCGTCCACGACTTTTTGAAATATCATAATATACAGTCGGGACCCCATTATTCATGGATTCGCTATTCGCGGACCCCACTATTCGCGGTTGATAAAATGCGACCTGCTTCTACATTCGCAGCCCTGTGCTTCACGTTTTTGCGGTTTTTCACGGGCATATTCGTGGTTTCGCCGTTTTTTTCATGGTTTTTTTTTTCACGGGATTTTTGGTTTTCCCTCATGAATCACAACCTGCCAGTAAACTATCAATGTGTTTTTCCATTAAAACTGCCCCGACATTCCTGGATTCGACATTCGTGGCATCTTTCAGGAACATTTTCCCAGCAAATTTCGGGGTCTTACTGTGTATGTGTGTTGGTATATATATATATTGTTACGAATTTCGGTCCGCCCGGCATGCGATCGGCCACGTAACTCAAATCGCGACCGCGTCGCCCACCGGAACGGACAATTCAGTCGTGACCCTCCGTGGAACTACCGCCAGGAGCTAGTCACGGGTGGGTCTTTCTACCACACCACAATCGTGCCAATCGGCCACCCGCGCAGGATAGGGTTGTTCGCCAAACTCGACCTACCTAAGTACCTGCGCGGGTAGTTAACCGGGCGATCGTACCTCGCCGCTGGCCGGCCTAGGACACGAACCGCTTAAGCGGTCCGTTCCGTGCTTCAGTGATAACCGAGCGGTGTTATCGCCGGCCCCGACGGACGTGATTATTTACCGGGTGCTTACACCCTTCTACCAATTCCTTCCGTGATGTAAGATGGAACTTTCAAACAAGGGAAAGGACGCAACGAGACGGGGAACAGTTCAACAAGCACATTTATTGCACACTCATACATTTATTACACAAGCCCATATGCAGTCAGGAATGCAAAACACTAACATGCACGTATACAGAACAAAAGCCTAGCAAAAGGTGCTACGACCGTCTATAAGCAATTATGTACAGTCACTTATACGGTTTTACTTACGGGTCCCGTGTTGCAGCTGCCGGGCAGCCGCAAATTTGCGCGTGATCCTGGCGCACATGCATTGAACAAAAGGGGGGGGGGGAATGCAAAACAGAACGGGGCTGGTGATGGGGCAGTAGGCATGGATGGCAAAGGTGCAGGCAAGGCATGGCATGACAAGGCCGCTGTAGCAAACAGCCGGCAGATGAAATGACCGGCACAGGCCTTGAAGCAAACACCAGCAGACGATCGCCGGCACAGGCTTGCAGCAAACACCAGCGATGATCGGCCGGCACAGGCCTTGCAGCAAACACCAGCAGACGATCGGCCGCACAGGCCTTGCATAACAGCCAGCGATGAGTGGCAGCCTTGCCTTGAGTGGAGGTTGGTGAGGAGTGCGGTGGTGCTGGCCACTCAGAAGGCGGGCTCGGACCTACCTACTGTCTCCCTCCCAACCTATCGCCTTGTCTGTCTCTGTCCATACCCACCCCCTTAATTTGTCAAAACAATTTAGCCCCAACTTATTTTTTGTTTTTTATTTTTATTTTACTTCCCCCCTATAAATCGTCCCCTAACCCCTTTATCGTCTTGTTCGGCTAACCTATCCTGTCTCTAGCCTACTCCCACCCCTACGTTCCCTTCCTGGAGGGGAATAAGGGAGAGCTAGCGTCGCGTCGAGGCCAACTCAAGCTCAGGATGGCCTCTCGAGTTCAGCGATCTAACCCAAAGTGGGTCCAGCGGCCCACAACGAGAGCGAAGGGATGGATGGTGCGGAGGGTACACTTCCTAACTACCCTAACCATTTAACTTTAACTACCCGGGGCTTTCAACAAGCGCCTCTCGCTTAAACTATTGTCTTAACAACCAGATTCCCGTCGCCTGTGTTGTGTCTCCAATTTCGGGCCTCGCCCCAATTTTCTTCCCGTGCCCTCACACGGTCTCACGGCTGGGACGCGTGGCTCCCTTGGCAGGAACTACCCTGCCGATTCTCCCAATGGCACCCGGGCACTACACTGCCTCCGAGCCTACCAGCTCCCTAAACACTGGAGTGCCCTCCTGGCACTCCCCTGAAACGCTCACGTGGCAGGCTGGCGCCCGGGCCCCTTTCCGAGGGTCACCCGTGCCCACGCGCCTATGGCGCCCGGGCCCCCGCATCAGCGGCGCACCCGTGCCCACTGCACTATCCCGGCCCCCATGGGCCCTTGGCCTACCGCGGCCGACTACCCGGTGCGGGTACCCACTCAGCGATACTCACCTTCGCAGCCACGCTCCCAGCCTCAACAGGGCTCTGCACCCTCCAAAGGGTATCGAGCCTACATTCCCAAAACAGCAAAACGACCTCCATTTTGTCAATTTGACTAACCACTACTCACTTACACTGACCCCGGGTCCCTTGGGCGGAGTCACTCCTCCCCCAATCACTCATCGCACCATGCATCCCATTCACTCCATCACACAGACCCGCTGGCCTCACTCACTCACATGTACTTTCCACTTCACTCTTCAACTCCACATCGCGAACTCTGCCATCCTGCTCACTACTCCTAACTACTCGTGCTCCCACGTTCCCTTACACTACAGCACGTTCCATTTAACTACGTAGCTAAGCTACGTCCCCTCTACACACTCATGTCAGTCTGTCTCAAATCCTCAAAAATCATTTCCCCTCTAAATTACTACAATCCCTCTACAATCCATTCCACGGGCCCATGAGGACTTACCTGCCCCATGAAGCCGGTCTAGCTAACCTAACCTTCCCCTAACTAGTGATCCTGTGCCCGGCAAGGGGGTCTTCCACCCCTGCCGGGAATCCTGTTACCGAAGGAGGCTTGCTTTTTTTTTTTTTTAAATGCGCGCGCACCAGCGCGGCAACTCGCAACCTGCGCTCTTCCCCGTGACGTCATGGCAGCTGTTCGGCACCTCGTCCCTCTTGGACGGTACCATCCGGCAGGGATTCACCTCCTGCCGGATTCCAACCCTACGTGCAGCCATGAGTCACCCTGCGCATCAAAAAAAACAGCCTCGCGTTTCGAGGGTTCCCACCGAACACATGTGCTCTGCCGTCGGAGCTTACACACACGCTGCGTGGAGAACCCATCCTCCAATCGTATCCAGCCTACCTTTGTCCGTCCGCGGGATGGCAACATCCACCGCTGGCGTTTCGGACCGGGTTTCACTCCCGCAGCGGCACGTGGCGGCCTCGTGCGCTGCACGGCAGAACCTGCGCTCGCTGCGTGTAAACCCGGCGCGGTCCCCAAAACAGCTACGGCCGCTACCCGGCCTTGTCCATCTGTCGCCGTCGTCTCCTCGCCACCTCTCGCTAAGCTCATTCCACACACGCACTCCTGTGTGTCAGACCTCACCACCCATTACTCACCCGAGGGCGGCTGCGTGCTCCCATGCCACCGTCATCTCCTTCATACCGCTCTCACACACGTTCATCACACGTCTTCTACACACCCTCTACTCATACACGCGTGCACTCACACGCGGTGTTATCACTCACACACGGCGTGCTGGAAGCACGCACTCGGCAACTTGCCACCACACCACTCACACGCGGGTTTCCTTTCCACACACGGGGTTCTCACTCATACCCGGGGTCTCATCCACACACGGGTCTTTGTCACCACCCGGTCGCTCTCACACGCCTTGCACCGCGCTATGCGTGCGTTGCAGCACCATTTCGCCACACTTAACACACACTGAACCACACACACCGGGACATCCACCTGGGGATTCAGTCACCCAGGGTCCGGGCCTCTTACCCCAAGCTCTCCGTGCACCGTCCACAGCACTCGCCTTCAACTCGCTCGCACGACCGGACCCCCTGGTCGTGATCCGCTTCAAGGGAGAATAGCGCCTCCCTCCGTTCCGAAGGAGGCTATCCGCTGCTCGCACCGGGTCTCGAACATTCCCGAGCTCCCCCCATTATCCTCCACTACTCCGTGTGTGTGTGCTCGTTTTAACCCCGTCTTATCGTGCAGTCTCTCCTCTACTTCCATCTCCCGTCTCTGTTACTTCTTCTTTTCATTTTTCTCCGTCGTCACCTCGTGTCTCGTCTCACACGTCGGTCACCCATTTATTTTTCCCTCTGTGTCACACCGTACCTCTCGTCTCGCAACACGCTCCCGAATTAATTTCTCCTCACCCGCCTCCATTGCGGGCCTGACAGCCGTTGCACTCCCCCCAGCTCGTTCTCCAGCACGTGGCGCGCCATTTTCTCGCCCTCGCCGCGTTTCCTCCGCCATTGCATATGCCTGCCTGTAGGCCACGGCCCATTTTCTGCATCTCACCCGCATTTCTTCTTGTTTTGTTTTGTTTTCCATTTTCCGTTCATGCTTTTATTTCGTTTTTTCATTCGCTTGCATATCCCCATCTGATTCCTGCCAGCATGGGAATAGCTGGGCCATGTCGGGTGCCTCGGCTGAGCCGATTCGGCAGGATCGGGGGTTTTGGCGGAGAGGGGAGGGGAGTGTCATACACCCCGGCCGCTGCCGCCCCATTTCGGCTCTGGGTCGGTGGGGGGGGGAAATTGCTCTGCACAACAACATTTCCTGCTCGGGGTTTCATCCTGGCCATGGATTCTACAATTCTAACTCCATATCTACCCCGGCACCGTTCGCCTTGAAACTCCATCTTATTTCTCGGAAGAAATTAATTTAGTTTGCTCGTAATTGGGGGGAACGGGGGGGTGCTTCGCACACCCCTGGTCCGATCCCCGTAAATTTAGTTGGAGACCGAGGTGGATTTGAATCCACACTCTGTAACACCAAAGTGTTACGAATTTTCACCACCCGATGCTCAGCCATTGGGCGGATGAAAAGGGGGCGTGAATCATTCCTGATCCGCTTTTCGAGGAGAAAGGAACGCATTCACAACCCATGGCACGACGTGTGGTAGAAAGGCGGAGGTGGTGGGAGTTTGGTGCGGTGGTTTGGGAAGGGTGTTGGTGGTGGCGATTTGGTTGCTGGCGGGCGTCGTTTGAGAATGGCGGTGAAGCGATGTTTGTGGGGTGGAGATGTGGAGGTAAAGAGGCGAAGGTGGTGGTGTTTGAGTTGTAGTTGTTTGGGAATGATGTTGGTGGTGGCGATTTGGTTGTTGGGGGATGATTGGTCCAAAATAATGATAGAGAAAAGAAAAACGGCTATCTCAAAGGATCGCAGCCCGGTGAACACGGAAATTCCCTCTAAACAACGGTGGGGAAATCTAACTACACATATACTTATCGTCATAACTGATCTAAGGACCCTTTATGGTGTATTGCGAATTTCCACAGCCATAACACTACCCCTCCCCTTTTTACAGACTCGTCCCGAGTCGCCGAATTTTCATGTGCCATCATGTGTAGTTCTCCCCAAGTACGTTTTACCTTCGGATCCCTGAGTGCGACATTCATGGTATTCGTGTCCCCAAAATAAATAACCTACGGGCTGAGTAACTAACTGAACAAACCCACTCATACAGACGACTTAAATAAAATGCCGGCGCTACGACATACATGCCGGGGGCGCACTCATATACAGTACCCAACTTAACAACTTAACCTTATAAATTTACACTAACCATGGCCCAGGCTCGATGGACTCTGCAAAGAGAAAAAGTTAGCAGGCAGCCAGGCCGCTCGCACGCAGTCTCTGGCTCATGCAATGCAGGTGACAGGGAACGTGGCCGGCTGCTCACGCGCAGTCCAAGGCCTTCTCCTCGGAAATGGACACAGCTAACACAACGGCGCACGAGCTGTGCAAATGCAGTCTCCGTGTCAGCTCAAGTGACACACGCAATGAACAATGCACGGGCCGCCGGTGCAGCGTTGTTGCAGCTGGCCATCAGGCAGTCCCTGCAAAATTTGCGCGGTGATCCTGGCGCACATGGCATTGAACAAAAGGGGGGGGGAATGCAAACAGACGGGGCTGGTGGACATGGGCAGTAGGCATGGATGGCAAAGGTGGGCAGGCAAGGCATGGCAAACAGGGCTGTGTAGCAACCACAGCCGGCAGATGAAATGGCCGGCACAGGCCTTGTAGCAACACAGCCGACAGACGATCGACGGCACAGGCCTTGCAGCAACAGCCGAGGAGAACTGGCCGGCACAGCGCTTGCAGCAAAACACGAGATGATCCGACGGCACCTTGCCTTGAAATGGAGGTTGGTGAGGGAGTGCGGTGGTGCTGGCCACTCGAAGGCGGGCTGGACCTACCCTGTCTCCCTCCCAACCTATCGCCTTTGCCTGTCTCTGTCCATACCCACCCCTTAATTTGTCAAAACCCAATTTAGCCCCAACTTATTTTTTGTTTTTTATTTTTACTTCCCCCTATAAATCGTCCCTAACCCCTTTCATTCTTTGTTCGGCAACCTATCCTGCTAGCACTCCCAACCCTACGTTCCTCTCTGAGGGGAATGGGAGAGCTAGCGTCCTGTGTCGAGGCCAATCAAGCCTCAGAATGGCCTCCTCAGATTTCAGCGATCTTACCCAAAGTGGTCCAGCGCCCCCACGAGAGCGAAGGGATGGATGGTGCGGAGGGGTACACTTCCTACTACCCTAACCATTTAACTTTAAACTACCCCGGGCTTTCCAACAAGCGCCTCTCGCTTAAACTATCAGTTCTAACAACCAGGATTCCCGTCGCCTGTGTTGGTGTCCTCACAATTTCGGGCCTCGCCCACCAATTTTCTTCCCGTGCCTTCACACGGCTTCGTGGCTGGGAC